>JAOTQP010001286.1:101082121-101122460 GCA_026413545.1 Cichladusa arquata | reverse complement strand
GCAAGACTTTTGGAATGAAACTGACTACGAAAACAATTCTGACAGTCTGACCCATATGTTTAGTTGTGGGCTTCATGTCACATAATATCACTGGCTTTCTGCTTTCATGCAGAAAAAAATTCACCCCAAAAAATTAATGGGGGTGTGATTTGACCTATCACAGAGTGTTCACAGCAAAATTACTCCAAATAATTACAAATTATTTGAGGGTTGGTTTTTTTCCCCCATGCATAATGCACACAAAAAGCAGGCAAGAAAGACTGAGCAGTGAGGATCTGCTCTGGTCTGGGAAAGTTTCTGTTGATAAGTAATTTATTTTCCCAAAAGCAACTGCTGTTTCATTTACCCTAAAACATATCATGATTCATATAATAAAGGAATAAAGATTTGTAGGTTGCATCTGTAGGAAAATTGTTTCCTCAGAGCACCCCTGTTGATATAGTGTCCCCTCAGAGTTTGGACTGATGTTTTCAAGGGTCTTTAGTACCCATTTGTGGCCTTTTTTCCTGTTCCTTTCAGTATTGGTGATCTGGTGGTGTCCTTCTATATTTTGATAAGGAAGGTAATGCAACAGAGGAGGCCAGGGTCCCCCAACCCTGTTGCTTCATTACTGCATGCTGTAAAGACTGCGTAGTAAATAGAGTTTTTAGCTCTGCTCTTGTGCAGCCAGGCCAAAACTATGGCTTCATCACGTCCCTTTATAACCCTGTTGTTCTCCATGTGACTGCACTGTTGGAGTCTCAGTCCAAGGTAGAGGCAAAATGACAACAGGAGAGACATAGTATCGTGTAATGCTCAAAGCGACAGCCACGAAACAAAGAGGGGCTGTCTGTCTCCTGTAGGTGTCTGCAAATGTACACTGAAGCCTTAGGTTGATGTGCTGTTCCTCTAGAGAGGCATACTGAGAGGAAAATGGGTTTCTTTTGGCCTTCTGCAGAGCATTTGGCATCTCCCTGCATGATGATACATTTGTTGTTGCCAACAACATGCAAATTCCTGTGCGAAAGTATTTTTTCCCTCTGCAGATATGGGTGCTTGAGCGAGATGAAGTGATCACAAAATAATAAGGAAAGCAGCAATTACCAGCAGAACTCATTTGTTATCTGTTGTCGAGCCTCAGCAGTGGAGGAAACAGTCATCTGGGCACTCTAATGAAATGTGACAGACGCTCAGAGAGCGAGGGCTGATATTTCCTGACAGCATCACCATCTGCACTCTGAAAGCTGTAGCATCCGGACATCATAATCTGTTATGGGCTGTTTATTATTGCACCTCCACATTGCAGGGCACACAGATCCTGCAGCGACTTTGTATGCAGCCCCCTCACCTCAGCTAGGATCCTAATCCACAATATCCCACCGTGCTCCCTAGCTGGATGTTTAGCTTTCCAAATAATCATGTCAACAGCCTCAGATGGAGACATTTGAAAGGGGCGGGGAAAGAAAAGGAAAGAAACAAAAAGTCTTCTAGCCTGCTAGCAGGCAAAATAGATGTTAACCTAATTCTTACCAGGGCAGATGGAGTTATATAATCTGATTTCCAAGAGTAAGGGATTTTTCAAGGAAGTAATGTTTTAGTATATATGATATTACAGCAGTTTGCACAGCTTCAAAATTCAAATGTGGCAGTGGTTTCTATGATCCTACTTCTTGTACCTTGTACACAGGTACAAGGAAAATTGTTAAAGAATGAAAGACGCAGTAAAAGCAGAGGGTTTTGCCTAAATCAAGGAAAAACATGTTGCCTCAGATATATTAGAACACAGAGATTAAAACAGAGACTACAGGACTAACCCAATCCTTTTTTTTCCAAGCATTTATTTTCAGGACAAGATAAAAAGAGGCGACTGTGAGAGACAAAAATATGGCCTAAGTTAAAAAAAAAAAAAAAAAAAAAAAAAAAAAAAACCATGGAAAAAACCCACAATAACCAATCAGTGGGGGTTAACTTCACCCTGCATAATTCAGTATTTCCCTGCATTATAAGGAAGATGGGGAAAGTCTGAAGGCACAAGGCAAGTTACCAAAGCAGTGGTCAAAGTTACCACTTTTGCCTTGAAGAAAATGCTTTTTTCTGAGGTAACTTACCCTGAAGAATGGCCTTGAATTCCCAAGTTGTTTGCTAGTGTACTGTGTTTTCTTTCCTGCCTGGTAGTCTGATAGTGAACATGGGGCACTCAAGGTCTTAATTTTTTCTCTTTTAAATTTAACCAAACCAAACAAAAGACCAACACTGTCCCCCAGAAGAAGGGTCTTGTTTTGCTTCTCTGTCTCCTGGAGTAGTGTTCCTATCCTGACCATGTGAAAGCCCAGTGTCTTCTGCAAAGCGTTATTCCTCAGAGCCTGGCTGGAGACATTGCTTTCTCAGACACTCAGCTCCTCTGAGCACAGTGAGGAGCAAGCTGTCACCTGGCTCAAGCACCCATCTTTGAAACCACCTTTAGCAGCTAGAAGGAAGAGCTTGTATACCTCCTGAACAGAAACAGCTCTTCACTCGGTCGCAGCCCTGTATCTCAAGTGATAAGAAAAAAATGGACAATTCAAGCCTTGTCTTCCTTCAGCTACTCACCAGAAAGGTGTATGACCTTGGGCTGATTTCACAGAATCTAAAAATCCTTTAGGTTGGAAAAGACCTCTGAGATTATCAAGTTCAACCCTTGACTGACCACCTTGTCAACTAGTCCATGTTAATAAGTGCCATGTTCAGCTGTTTTTTGACCATGAGAAGCTACAGAATTGAGAATGATGGGGGCACACAATGGGTTCTTGCAGCACTGGTATCTCAGCTATCCCTATCTTGTGGGTCTCCTGATTTGACTGATTTCTGGAAGGGAATACATAAAAATAAAGAAACATGAGGTCAAGAGAAGAGCCACAAGAGCAGCTCAGCACTGAGAGGGTCATTGGTGCAAGCAGTGCAGCTCTGACACTCCCTGCAGGTTTACACCATCTAAAAAGTTTTACTTTAAGTTCTACTTTATGAACATACATAAACTTTTTCAGCTTGTGGAGTACCAAGAAAACTATTAGATCGTCGGCAATGTAGATATTAGATCTGAAAGCCTGCTCTTGTACTATATGGGATAAAAAACCAAAACATGTATGTCATCAGCTGAAGTCAGCTGGGTCTAATAAACTGTGACAAGTCAGGGCAAACTCTGTGCCTGGAGCAGTTTTTGCCTTGGAAGGAAATATTGAAGATCACTGCTTTATGGGTACACCATCAGCCAGAGATAGCAGGGAAGCACTGGCTAACAGAGTTGTCCTCCTTGGAAATAAAAACATACAGGGAGCTGTGGGAAAGGGTCAATACCCCACCAATGAGGCAAAGAAGATTTATTATGTTCACTCTCCCATTTCTGGAAGCAGATGGCTTCTACAGTTCCTGTTGTAGCTGAGGATTTTTTGAATGAGCTGCTTCATGGGAAAGAAATGAGGGGGAACAGCATTAGTAGGAGCTATGTTTACTAAGCAAATACAGGGGAAGGGCATCTACTATAGCAACTGAGGACAGGAGCTAAACCTTCTGGGATGTACGTGCACACAGAAGACCAGTTAATTCTCTCCATAGGGCAGGAGCAAATGGGTCATCTCTCCAAAACACACAATTCAAAATTTTCCACAGACACAAGGAGGTAGCATTTAAGTCTTCAGAACAATACAGTAGTGCTCATTTTCCATCTCACATCACAAAGCAAGCATTTGCAGTCTTCAATAGCTGGTGTTTCCAAATGGGATTCAACTCTCAAAGCACACATGGAATATTTTCCTTAAAGCTATCAGGAGTGTCTTGCTCTAACATTTAAAATCAGCTTAGAATAGCTGGGTTCAGTTTCCAGCTTATGTAAGAGTTAATTTTCTCTCTTTCTGTGCCAGTTCTACATCAAACTCCTGTCACAGTGCATGTGAATGATTCATGATGATTTGCCCCATGTGGCCTTCTGCTAGAGGCAACTGAATGAAAATAAAACAAGCCACAAAAATACCAATACAACTACAACCCCCATACAAACTCCCTTTTCTTTAGAACATCATTTATTGTTACCCATCTTTAATGAAAAGAAAGACAAAAAACACACCAAAATGGAACATGTAACACCACAGGGGTTCTAATCAAACCCAAACTATAATGTGAACTGTTGTTGTTTTAGTGTTAAAACTAGCAAGCTTGTATAACAAAACCCAAGTAGCAAGTCACTGAAGGAAAAGTGATCAGAAAAGAAAAGCTGCTTATGTTAATTAAACAAAGAAAATCTGCCTGGCAGACTAGAACAGCTTAGAAGCAAATGAATTTAAAATACGTATCTATTTCTTGGTGTTCCCTGAGCACACAGATAATATATGTGATCACCCATTCAGTCCTGGGGATTAAAGAAATCCCTGGGCATGCTGACTAAATCCAGGGAAGATGATCTTAAAAAACAAAAGTTCATGCATGTCCACCTGGTGCTGTGAATGAAGCTCTGGAAGCAAAGAATAGAAATCTTACTTGTACCTCTTTTTTATGGCAGGATACATCATAATTAAAAAACCTACTACACAAAACAGGGAAAAAGATTCTGCCAGACCTTAACATGAGGCACCAAAATGTAATGAAGAGAAAGCCCATCTAACCAGGCTCCATCAGTACTGCTGCTCATTCCTTACTGAAGCAGTGAAGAAGACATTTGCCAGTAGCTCAGGTTCTCCCACCTCACTCCGACAAACTCTTTTGACAATTTGATCCCTGTGTTGCAGGAACCCATTGTGAAAAATTAGGTTATGTCAAGAGTCAGGTTTTCATTAATTTAATTTCTTCTCAGACCTGAGTAGATAACTAAGGGAATGGGTGAATCCCATATACTTTAAAGAATTTATATTACTTCCTTTTATATTTTCCACTAATTGAAATTAAACTTTTTTTTAGAAAAGCCTTCAGCAATGACACATTAACTGCACATTTGACATAGGCTCACATTTAAAGAAAAACTGCAGCATATTTCATGGTAACCATATTGAGAATAGTTACATAGCAATTTTATATACTTGCCATTATAGACATACTATAATTTGAGTATATATATGTATAAATATATTAAAATATATTTAAAATAAACAAAATATATATAAAATAAAAGATATATTTAAAAAAAATGCATTTTAAAAGTACATATAAAAAATGTCACCAGAAAACCATAATCGTACATGACTTGAGCAGAGACAGTAAGACTTCCAGGTGATGGTTGCTATTGAATAAATATCCAAGAATTTCCGACTCATAATATTATCACAGAACATTTTTATTTTTCTGAAATGATAAAATTAATATGGCTGTTTCCAAGTCACAGTTGTTGGTTTTATTTATTTTAGAGCAGGGATTTCCAGTGTAACCACACAAGACCAAAAACTTGATGTACAGTGGCATTTAGTAATCTGTTACGACATCCTGCTGTGGCCATGTGAATCTCCATTGCTGCTTTACTAACCTTACAAAGAAGAGTGCAATATGGCAATAAAATAGTTATAACCAACCTGAATGACAACATAGCAAGCATAGTGCAGAATAGTCACACACACAATTCTTCCATTCTTCTGGAGTTGTGATAAATATAATTTCACATATTTGTACAACATTTTACCTACCACTATAAGTGCTAAGAAGTGGTGAATTTGTTTTAAATACTTATAGATAGTTTTTTGATTGCCTTGTATTTCTAAGATATGATTTTTTTGTGCTGAATAATGCATTCATTACTACAAACCTCATGAGCACATTTTGCTTCATGAGATTGTCTAATAAGCACATAACAAGTCAAGGCTTCCAACAGTTTTTGATTTTCCAATATATTAGTCTTCTGATGGCATTGGTATTCTGATAATGATGGACACGACTATTAAACAGTTGAGTAATAAATAGTGGGCGTAATAGGACGAGGACAGGAGCAAAGGAACAGTAAAGGGATATTGTAGAAGTGCATAGTGGGAGGAGGAGTGAAGTAGGCTCATATGAAGTAGTGGAAAAATCCCACATTCACGAATTTTTTAAATTCCTCTTTTGCCAAAATGATTAATTTTAAAAAGAAGGCATACAAAGAAACAGTTGCAAAACTACATGAATGTTATTAACATAACTATCAGTTACAAATAAAAAAAAACAACAAAACAAACAAAATAACAACAACAATAACAAAAATCCAACAGCAAAAAAACCACCCAATCAAAACAAAAAAACCCAAACCCAAATGTATTTCAAATGTCTAGGAGCAAAAAGCATTAAAATAGTAAAATAATTTCAAAGAAGTAGAAATATTCTAGATCTCTCTTTCCTGCAGCATTGTGAGTCCATTGCAAACATGGACTCAAAACTGTGGTTTTGCACCACAGAGTCTCTCCAATAGGTTTGCTCTCTCTCATCCACCAGACTTGTCTGCTCATCAGCCTCGGAACCGAGCCTTTATTCGTGATCAGTTTTCTTAGGCTCTCAGAGAGCAAAAATGCAGAGCACTTAGAGAAGAGCTACCTCCCAAAGAAAGATGACCTGGTGAAAAAGCTAACTGCAAAAAAATTACTATTACAAAAACATATACATGCCTCAAGACCCAACTACTTTCTCTTTTCACAGTTTTCTTGGCTGTAAAAATTTACTCAGTGTCTACAGAAGTGAACCACCACCACACGCAAGTAAGTGTACTTGCAATCCAGGTAACTTTTCATTACTAGATGATTTGGAACACTTTCAATCATGTTGAATTCTTCTTTGCATTTTTAAGTGAAAGAAGATAGAGCTAAATCACTATCTTGTATGAGTCAGTGCTGTTAAATAAAAAAAAAAAAAAATAAAAAAAAAAGAAAAGAAACCAAGCAGATTACAAAATGTACCATTACAGTATGTGGTTATTCATGACTAAGCCTCTGTCCAGGAGAGGGAATCCGAAAACTGTTTAACACAAGCAACAGGACACAGTAAGTAACAGCCAATTATTTTACCCGCAATGTCTTTGACGATCATCTAGCTGAGTAGAAAAGCCATTAAGAAAGTTTTGCAGGGCATCTTCATCTTTGTATTTCCAGTTGTGTCACTACAGGAATTCATTTGAAGAAAGCTAAAAGCCATTTCTAGAATTAAATATACTGTTATTCATTTCAGATGTATAATAGTGCAATCATCATTATAGAAAGGGAGCATAGAAGTGAAGGGTACATTTATTTAATTTGTATTTTCAGAAACATCATGGATTTCTTCAGCTATATAGAGCATTTGAAAGGATAAGCTCTGTATTACCAGCTTCACACAGTGCTATTTAAGCTGAATCTATGCAACAACTGCAAATATCTAAAGTCGCTTTACACCCAGCAGGTGAGAAATACCTACCATGACACAATTCAGATACTGTATATTTTCATCCTTAAAGATATTAGTATATTGACCCCCTTTTTTAAAAGACACTTCAGTGTTCACTTTCTGTAAATCAAGACCCAGCAAGGTTGCACAACTGGAGCAAATGCTGGCCAACTCCTTATCATCACATCAGTTCCTTTTCTTTCAATATCAAGAAAATTAAAAGGAATAGTTGAGGCACAAGTGATTTTTATGCAGAAGTATAGAAGTATTTCAATAAGTAGACTAAAACTTCAGTGTTTAACTTCTTCTAAAAAAAGACGTAGATCATAGGTATATGATCATAGTCATAGATTACAGTCACTGCAGTTTTACTGGATTGTTTTTTTTTCACCCAAGATGAAAAAATAAACTGGTTCACAGAACTTACCAAATCCACTTTATATTGCCATATCACATAGTTCACGTCTAATCAAAGCAAAAGTACAAACCCGTGCTTCAAGGGAGCTTGAAAGCATTCTGCTACACCTGACAATAAACAATTTCTTCAGTGAAGACAGCTTCAGTGAACCCAGTAACGCAGAGGAGTCCGTCCAGCTGAACTGACGCAAATGTTGCACGCAGAACTTAGCATGAAAGTGCACTGGCAACAAGCTGTTGAGAATAAGCTCATATCATACGAGCTTGTGCTTGAAACTACTTTTACAGCTATGGTTATTGTTTCTGTTAAGAGGCACTGCATAAATATGAAGTCATTCATCTAATGCACTTAATATTTCTCAGATGAGGACTATTGCAGTTTTACCCTATGTCTAGGTGTGATAATACTTTGGTTTGCTTTACAGCAGTGGCATTGCACTAGCAATACAGCTGATATTAAAAAGAAGGCTGAAAACGCTTGCAGACTGGAGTTGAAAAACCCAAATCTGCTCCTTTACTTCTTTTCATGCTTCTTGGTTAATTTTCCTCTTTCTAGTTGGAGGCTTGTACTGGTGTTTGTTCGCTTCTCCTTTTGCTGGCTCTCCTGGGAAACTTGTTGCACTGCTCGGAGGATAGCAGTCTGCACAATCTGCTTGCTGGCAATCTGCAGCTTAATTTCATCTTGCTCCGTCCCTGGCTTCTCACCTGCCAGAGCCAAACACAAAAGAAAGGGAACTAAGAACTTGGGGCTAGTCCATGAAAATGTGAAGGACAGAAAAAGAGGAGGGGGGGAACAAAATCACAGCGTGACTGGGGACGGTTTATTACATAGGAAACCTGCCAATACTGAAGAAGATGAATTAGGGTGGAAAGTGCCTCTGTGTGCTCAGCACCACAGAACTGAATGACGGGGGAGACTTTGAGTCATAGAGCTCAATTACCCACTCTCCAGCTCTGGGGACAGCTGTGACTTCACAGCTGAAACAAGCACAGATGCGTTTTGCGGTAAGACAGGAAAGGAAGATTTTCTCATCCAGCTGTGAATCACACTCGTTTTGACTTGAGCTGCGCTTCTGGATAGGGAATTGGACTTTATTTTGCAAGCCTGGTATGTGCTCTGTCACCACCATACAGAAAAAAACAGTGCTTCATTAACATTTCTTTTTACTTTGGATTGAAAGCCCTCATCCATCAAATTCCAATTGACTTCAAGGTACAAAATTTTGTTTAGTGCAGTTTATTAACCCTTAGATTGATTTTCAAAAATAGCTGCAAAACATTAAGAAACATTCAGATCGCTGTAGGTAAAGCAAAGAACATTTTCCATGCCAACCTGAAAAATACATATTTTTATGTGAAACTTCCTTGTTTGGCTAAAGTGTTAAAATCTGGAGAAAAGTGAAGTCATGTAGTGGTGACTACTGACATCAGGTAATGAAGAAGAGTAGTTTATGTTAAGACGTTTCTCTCTAAAAGTATTTTGACTCCTAACATAAATGGCACTTTGGACAATAAAGAATGCTTTGTAATGGTCAAAGCTGATACTGATTAAAAAAAATAATTCTGACATACACTTATTGGCATATAGGAAATCAGTTGCTAATTGAAAGGCTTAGACTAGGTGCTATTGACATTACTAGATTTGATTTTAAAGTTTTTAAAGATATTCATCCCAGTTCTTTCTCATTTGAATGTTATGCTCAAGTATTTCATTAAATAGGATTTGTAGTTTACTGTCTGTTTTAATGACATATGTTAAGAATTATGTCCTGAGAAAAATCAGAGTGAATTAAAGGTCAGGTGCAGAGGTGCATGTCTGAAATTGTCATAAATTCCCAATGTCCTTTCAAATTTTTTTAAAAGGAAACTTAAGATAGAAAGAAAAGTAGAATCACTTGTTTCCTTAGGGAATATGCTATATGCTTGAGGGAAGAGACAAGGTCCTGCACCTGGGTCAAAGTAATGCCTGAGGTAAATGCAGACTGGGTGGTGGATTTATTACTGCAGATTCGTGGAGAAGTACTTAAGGATACTGGTAGACAAAAAGCTGGAAATTAGATGGCTTGTAACCCAGAAATATAAGCTGGTCTTTACAAAAAGAGCATGGCTAGGAGGCAAGGGAGGTGATTTTATCCTGTGCTCAGCTCCTGTGAGACTCAGGTGTACTGTGTCCAGGTCTGGGGTCCTCACCACTGTAAAGACAAGTAAGAGGTTAAAAACTGTGAAAATGTAGAAAACATGTTTTAAACTGGAAAAGCTGACTGAAAAAAATCAGTTGAATTCTTGGCACAGCCAGCTTCCCTAATTCAGTTTTTTCTTCTCCTCAGCACTTGAAACAGTGTGGTTTTGGATGGAATTAAATGTTACTTATCAGATACAGTACAGATCATTCTTCACTACTCAAATATGAACTCACATTTTATAACACAATGAATTAGTCTTCTTTCTTGGCTGAAAAATATCAGTCAACACATCTGATGTTCAGAAGATAATGTATTAACAAAAGCAGGGATAAACATGAAATTCTAATTACAAATTAGTATGTTGGAATAGAAAATAAGGTTATATGAAATGTGAAAAACTTGCCAATCCTCAAAGCCACAACCCCCCAGAATCTATAACATATTGTCACTAAGCACATTGCTGTTGAAATTTGCTCTCCTTAGTGATGCTTTGTTCTTTATTTGGTTCTTGCCAATTAATCTACAAAAATCTGATGTTTAAATATTTTTACTTTAGAAAGGTCATCCATGGTAACACTCAGTTGAAAAAAAAAAAAAAAAAGAGTTTTCTAATGCATTTCTCCCTGGGCTTTTCAGTTTATTTAGGAGCAAAACCTGTCTGAAAGCACCACACAGATAAGTGAGATGTAGATTACGCCTGCTCAGCTCTACCTCATTAGAGGATTCTTTTATCTGCTGAGATAACCAAGAACAGAGAACCCAAAACCTCTGGACTACCTCTGCCCAGCCTCTGAGAGCTTAGGTGTGCACAGAAAAGAAATTAAACAGCTTGAATAAACTCAATTTATATTTGTGTAAAATTGTTAGGATGATAGCAACTCAGTTAACAAGAGATAATTGGCTTCAGACAGAGAGAGAATCTAAGTCATTGGCCTGGGGTGATTGTGTGGACTATCTAAATTAGAAAGCAAGTGAAAATAAGTTATTTTGGAGGGTGATATCTGGCACTTTGTTTGACCCAGGTCTGGCCTGTGTTGAGACCATTATTTGTAGGAGCTGGACTGCCAGAGATTTCAAGCAGTCAAACATGAACATGCAGCTCCCCTGGGTGTATGGTATCTCTTACAGCTGGCCCAACAGGACATGATCCTGGGCAAGTGGCTCTAGATGACCCTGCTTGAGTAGGAGTTGGACAAGATGACCTCCAGAGGCTCCTTTCAACTACAAATTACTGCATTCCTGTGATCTTAGCTGGTTAGGCTGCAATAAATCACAACTTTTCACTTTCTGAACAAGTAAAAAGCAATCTCCCAAAAAGCATCTCCACTACATCCTCTTCTTGCAGTGATTCATTTCAAGGAAAGCAGTTAGCTAGTTGTTTTCTGCTGAGCTAATTTAATTATTGATACGCTGGACCTACTCTGAGCAAGAAGAAAGGGATTGACTAACGAAAGCAGAGATGACTCATACAAGAATCCCAAAGTGGCTGAGCTGGAACATGTCTATGTCCACCTTGCTGACATACAGACTGCTGAAATCTGGACATCCAGGCAGAAATCTGAGTGCCTATAGAATTAATTAGGCACTTTAAGAACTGCACATTTTCAATCAAGTGAAAAAAAGACATGGCTCCTGTTAGCTAGGTATTTGGCATTTAGCTAATCAAAATGAGAGTTACTAGGATGATAAAATACAATTAACTTTTATCTACCATATTTAAGATTTGAAGTATAACTAGTAAAGTTAAAATTCCATGACAAATAAGTAATTTGAAGTATTTTCTGGGAAAAACTTGAACAACATCAGAAACACATTCTGCCTATTAGTGATGTTTGTCTAAAGACTACATTTTTCTCTTGATGTTAGAAAATCTTTGCTTGTTCTCTATCTTTAGATGCTCACGCCTCATACCCAGAACCCCAATTCTGTAAATAGACAACTGAAATACCTGGGTCAAGTGACATTAAATACAAGTTAGCAATTTTATCATCAACGCATCATGAAGTCCCTTTAACATGTTTCTATTACCTTGTACTACTCTCTGTAAATTCTATGCCAACTAACTCAGCAGATGAAAAGTAACTTTTAAACTCTGGTCTGGTTCTGCAGTCCAAAGTATGGTTTGAGAGATCAAAAAAACATCAAAATTTTGGACTGGATGCAGGAATCAGTCACATATTCCATTTAAAACTAGTGCCATGTGTCAGTGCCTTGAAATTGACTTGCTTGAGGATGTTCCCCATGAAGGGAAATATGGTAGAAGTTTGGAAAAAGAATAAAAATATTTGAAGTAAATTCCAAGTATTCATTTCAATTTATAGAACTAGCATTAGCTTAAGTCCAAGAACTCCTTGTGTGTAAGACTTTCCACCCTTTGAGATGTTTCTATGGAATATTCTTTAAGGCTTTACATGGAAAAAAAATAACTACAGAGAAAAAGCATTTAGCAGATCAAATGTTTACGAACTTCACTCTGGTTGCACATGAGCCTTTTCTCATTTATACACTTTACTTTCTTCAAAGCATCCTGAGTCACTTCCTTTCCAGCCTGCAATCAAAGTAGTCTCCTGCACTTTCTGTTGATATCCCCTGGGGCTATTTCCTTTCAGTTTGCTAGAAGTTAAATTTATTACGCCTTATAAAAACTCCTAATAAGTAACACTCAATAATGGGTAATTTGTTTGAATCAACAGCTGAGTTCTCTACTGTACATTTTCATAAGATTATTTGGAATACTATCATGAAGGTCAATAGGCATGATCTTGCAAAGATGCAAGTCTATCCCAGACCCACTAATGTTGTCAATAAACAGTGAGGGAATTAAAGATCTGTTAATTCACCTTTCTTCAAGGCTTTTTATTCTTCCTGTAGGTTGTATAAACCACTTTGAACCTAACCATATCTAAAACTAAGAATAAAAATCACGTTCCCCTAAAAAAACTTCTGATCAATTTAAAACTCAGAGTCACCCATAATGCATTCCCCTGTTAGCTACAATTTAAATTTATGTGACAATTCTGAAGCTGAAAGAGCCAAGAAGTAAATATCTTTTTCTTCAAATTTACATAAGATTATGAAGGTATAGTCTTTAACTAAAAATTTACCATTAGTTTTATCAACACATTGCTTTGGATTGCAATAATTAATGATTATTCTTTCCTGCAGCACTGGAACATTAGAATTAGTTTGTAAATTATTCCTATTATTATTATTAATAATAATTTTAAAAATACTGATCTCTGGAAAATCTATTTCAATTTTATTGAAAATTACTACTATAATTTTCATAATCCAGCTGACAGTACTAATGAAAATTTTAAATGGAATGAAAGACAGGACCGTGATGGCTAGACTTCATCAGAAGGCCCATTGTGGATGCATAGGAGCTGTGTATACAGACAAAATCTGCATGCTATTACCTAAATTGTGTTTATAAACTTTATAGTTGATATGTATTTATAGATATTGAAAAACCTTACAGAACCGGTCAGGTTTGTAATGACACCATGTATGTGTGTATGTTATAATAATTAACAGTAACATTCTTTGCATCAATATTGATATTCCTCTACAAGAAATCAAGTTCAGTTCTTCAGCTTCCCTTTGGCACTAGGCAGTGATGTGTCTCTCCATCTTGTTTGCCACAGTATGGAAGTTCTAGGTGAGCCTCTTCTGGTGAGTATTTTGTAACCCGTGAATTTAAGTGGTTAAAAAATTTCCTTCTTTGATTTGCTTTAGAGGTTGGTGCTGGAATTTCAGTACAAGGAGCCTAATTTGAAGAAGAGATACATAGTCAGGAAATGTTGATGAGTCATGTTAATTACATCCAGAACAAATGAACATGGCAATCAGCCAGGGCTGAAGACTTTCGAACACATGTGCACAAACCAACTTTGCACATGAGAGTCATAAAACTATTTTACAGAATTAGAGAACCAATTTGTCTCAATGTCAGTAATGATGTCAGCTCAGAAACCTCATGAAAAGGTCCTACAATGAAGTTCCGAATTTAATCTTTAAAAAAAAAAAATAAAAAATAAATGCATTCTTAACTGCAGTAGAGGTAATTCTGTCCAGTACCATTTATCATGCTCTAAAATAGAGCCCAGTGAGGTCCTGACTAATAGCTGTCAAGCACCAGGAAGCAATACTCACTCTGATTCTTTGAGGAAGGAGAGAGGACATTGAACCTATCAGAAATGCCAAAAGTACTTCAATGTAGGATCCTGTGTTTATCCAATTCCCTGACCTGCTGTGTGCAGGGGATTGCAAATTTGACTTTCAGTAGAAAAGTTAAGGTTCAGCTCAGGTTTATTTTCTGCCCTAACCGCATTCCTAATTCCTGCTGTTCAACCAGCATGGAAGAGGAACTGTATCATGAAGGGGTCCAGCATAGACTACTTTGCTCTTCAAAATAAATTTTAAGAATGAAGCTGGAATAACTCTGCTCTGAATACAAATGGAGGAGTAATATAAGGGCAAAAGAGAAGAGCAGAAATGCAGATAACCTGTCTCAAATAACATATCTCCAGAGCAATACTTCTTTGTACCTTTTTATCCAGACATTAGCTGTATGTCAGCTCAAGTTTTGTAATTATTTTCCCACTCAGGTTTTACTCTTTCTTAAGAGATAAGAATATCTGGAATTCTCTTTGGGTTTTTTGTTATATAAAGCTATCTTTCTAAAGACTCCAGCAAGATATTTTATACTATTTGAAATATGACAGTGAAAATGATTTTATTTAGATTAAGAGATTGCTGAGACTATCTATTCTTAAGCATTCTTTCAATGTTTCAGTAAGATTTCTTGCCATAGTTCAATAATATTAACTAAAACCAGATTATACACTTCAATCTATATATTTTCTAGGTATTTTCACATATAGCAATAAATTCCCTCCTTAAGGACTGTGTCTTTCAGCTTTGAAGATTGAATGTAGCTCAAAATATTAGTCACTGACAATTCTGCCACACCCAAACCCACAAATGTGATGCGCAGATTTTGGTCCCAAAAGGAATATTTCTGGATTCAATACTGTAAACTAAGATTAATTTAACAGGGTTTTTGAGTTTTAGGCTGCAGTTCAGTGTATTAAAAATAACATATTCCCTAAAGAGCATCTGGGACCAGCTGCTTCAAAGTTAATGAAAAATTTACATTCTCTTCATCTGCACAAATTTCTGCACAAACTTCTTTTAGAGAACACATTACAAATACTAAAATAAGAAATCTCTCCACATCAAAAGCTGTAATTCTCCCAAGGCGGGAGAGGTCCAGTGGCACTGATACAGGTGACCTGTATCATAGAATCATAGATTAGTTTGGATTGGAAGGGATCTTAAAGAACATCTAATTCTAAATCCCCTGCTATGGGGCATCCAGAACTTCTCTGGGCAACCTGTTTCTGTACCTCACCATCCCCACAGTGAAGAATTTCTTCCTAACGTCTAATCTAAACCTTCCCTCTTTTAGTTTAAAATCTTTCCCCCTTGCTCTATCACTATCTGCCCATGTAAAAAGTCACTCTCCCTATTTTTTGTAAGGCCTTTTTATGCACAGGGAGGCTCCCTGAAGGTCTCCCAGTATCTTCCTTTCTCCAGCTGAACAACCCCAACTCTCTCAAACTGCCTTCATTGGAGAAGTGCTCCAGGCCTCTGATCATCTTTTTCTCCCTCTTCTCTGAACCCACTCTAACAGGTCCCTGCCCTTCTTGTGTTGGGGATGCAGCACTACAGGTGGGATCTCACCAGAGTGGAGTGGGAGAACCACCTCTCCTGACCTGTTGGCCACAGTGCTCTTGATGTAGCCCAGGATATGGTTGGGTTTTTGGGCTGTAAGAGCCCACATTCAGCTCATCACATTGATGGCTCACATTCAGTTTCTCATCCACCAGTAGTCCCAAGTCCTTCTCATCATGGCTGCTTTCAATGAGTTCTTCTTCCAGTCTGTGCTCATCTCTGGAATTGCCTCAACCCATGTGCAGTACTTTGCACTAGGACTTGTTAACTTTATGAGGTCCTCAAATTTGTCCAGGTCCCTCTGGATAGCATCCCATTCTTCTGCTGGGCCAATTGCACAGCTCAACTTCGTGTCATCTGCAAACTTGCAGAAGGTGCACTCGATCCCACTGTCCATGTCACTGATGAAGGTATCAAGAGCACCAGTCCCAAGATGGGGCCCTAAGGGACACCACTGATCATCTGACCCCCCTCTGGTTTCTCTTTTCTACAGTTCAGGTACTCAGAGATTCCTATCTAAAAAGAAACCTTAAGCACAGAAACCTAGGTAACATCTATACAGGTCTTCTGAATCTGTATCAAAAAGCTCATTTTGATCCCCCTTGAAACAGCTTTTGTGTTAGAAGACTTTCAGTACCAATCACCGTACAGCATAAGCAAAGGGCAAGTTTTCAATGGAGGTTTATTTCGCTAGCTGATGTGTTTGTTTTTCTACAACTTTTTGTGGGTTTTGGTCTTAAAGAACTATGTACAGATTAATTAAAATTTGCAACATCTGAACCTGTTTTTCTTTTTTAAGTGTAGAAAATAGGGAAGAGGTTACATAACCTGTAAAATCCAGCAAACATGCTGGTTTGGCCAGTGAAAACATGCTGTTACATTTTAGATATATTTCAATTTATACCAGATTATTCAGAGTCAAAAATTGTCTAGCCAAATATCAGGTGAAGCAGAGCCCTCCTCTAGCTCTAAAATAAACCCCAAACCAAAAACCCCCAGGAAAAAACATCCCCTGCAAAAAGCCCTAAATTTGCACATGCATAGCAATATAGAAACATTTCCCTGTTTATTTTAGAATGTGAGTGGAGTATGAAAGCTGTAAATGCGATTTTAGCAACTGAGGCTGAGATTATATATATATATGTGTGTGTGTGTGTGTATATATATATATGTATATGTATATATATATATATGTATGTATATATATATATAATCTCAGAATTACAGAATATGCTGAGTTGGAGGGCACCAATCAGGATTATCAGGTCCAAATCCTGCCCTGTTCAGGACAATCCCCAAGAGTCACACCATGTGCCTGAGAGTGTTGTTCAAATACTTCTGAACCCAGTCAGCCTTGGCGCCGTGACCATTTCCCTGGGGAGCTGGTCCAGTGCCATGACCACTCCCTGGGTGAAGAATCTTTCTCTAATATCTTTCTCTAATAACCCCTGACACAGGTTCAGTCCATTCCCTTGGGCATATACACATATGCATATATACACAAAGTAATGATAGAAAGTAAATCAAAGATGATATAAACCTAAAAGGCAGCTTGAAAGAACAAAACCCTTTTTCGGTATTTTTTATTTCATAGCTGTAATCTTGACAGAATCTCTCTACAACAGGACGCCATCACATGCTGTTTTCTACTCTTGGAATTGATTCCCAGAGAACTATTTTCTGCTCTATTAAGAAAACTTCAAGACAAAATATAATGTCAAAGTGCAAGTATTTAACAGAAGTGTTAATGGATATGAAACCCCTCTGTACTGATAAATCATGGGTGGATTCACTGCCCAAATACAGAAAATACAAGGTATTCTATCAAACATACCTAGTACAAAGTGAAGCAAATGCAAGTAATCCAACAGAAGTTATGTCTGCCTCACCATTAGAGAAGTACCTGAGTAGAATATGGCTCAATTGACTTCTTCAGGCAAAAAATTTTAACCTCTCTTGAAGAAGGAAGATAGGGTCTTCTGGAAACACAACTACAAGATTTGCAAGGGCAGACAACAGCAACACAGAACTTGCCTGCCCTGGCAAAAGGGACCTGAAGCATTTTAGGGATATTCAGGTCAGCTTTTCATTTCTGGTAAAGACTCTGGTCCAATTGACTGATATCCACTAAAGTTCAGTAGAATCTTTCAAGTTATTATGTAAAAAACACAATGCAGATGGCCAATTAGTAGTCAAAAAATTCACAAAGCCTATAAATAAATTTAAATGCATTGCTTGCAAATAATTTTTGCTTAACCTTGTATTTGTAACATAATACAATGTATTATGTCCTTAACAAAATCTTTATTAGACAAGATTGGAGGTACAGAAATTAATTTACCTTTCACTGTATTTTACAGTAAAAGTATTTCCATTAGCACAATAAAAGTTATAAGATTGGAATGATACCATTTACAACAAATGCATGAGAAGAATTCACCTGCAAGAATAATGACTTGGAGGGACAAACTCTAGAGATCAGTGTAACTCATTCCTTTTCTACATTTATGATTTGACTTTCCTGCTCAATAAACAGTTCCACTAAGGATGTTAATAAGGACTGTATCCCTTATTACCACTATCTCCCAACTATGGACAACTCCTTCAATATGGGCCATACACAGCCACTGTGATAACATAATTATTCTCACACCTAACCTGAATAGGATTCAATCCAGTGACAGTGAAGTGAAAGGTGCCAGCCTTGCTTATTCAAGCCTTCAGTTCTGTTAAAAATAATTTGAAAAAATAAATTCTGTGCCATTTTTAAACGTTATGTTGATTCATACTTTAAAGAAAGACTGCACCTAGGACTCTTGATGATTTTCTTAACTTGATAATTTCATCACATTTCTGAATATCTTTGAACTAAATTTCTTTCACCTCACTAATGAGGTCTGCTAGTGGAGTTTCACAGCAAGAGAAAGATCAATGTGTCACTGGGAAAAGGTCAGCACAAGAAACATTTTTCCTCAGCAAAACAGAAAAAGAATTTCCTCCTATATGATTTCTCCTACCAGGTGGCAAACACTTTGAACTACTGTTGGGAGCTGTAAATGCATTCAGACACTTTTGGGCAGCAACTGGCCTCTGTACTCACGACCAGCCATAACAAATACTGGACAAAACCCCCATTATATCAGACTGCATCAAGTTGGCAAATAAGTTGGCAAATTTGTTTTTAATTTTCAAATTATGTCCTACACATGGACTTTATCAACATGAAGCTATCAAATAAGAATCCTACATGTATATAGTTTTATATTTTATTAGGGATTTTCGGTGGAGCCCGAAGAACTTAGAGCATTAGCAGAATGTAGCACAGCAGTTAATAAGGACAGGGACTGTGTCCTTATTCTTATGGATGAAAGACACTACATAACTGAGTGCCAGAGTACCAGAGTCGGCACAAACACTGGAGATATCCCACAATAGGGTACCTTCAAAGAAATAAAGTTGATGGCAATTTTTGCATTTACAAACAGGCCCTTCCATGCTGTCTTGATCTGGGCATTATAGTCAGGAATCTGCAACAGTACCTGTAACACTATGATCAAAAAAAGAAAAATTATGTCAAAAAATTTCACATCTTCACATTCTGCAACACAACAGGTTGTTGCTATCTCAGATTTTCCTTTCCTGGAAAATCCACAGATTTTCCAGTGGAGAAGATCAGGACTATTCAGACCAGTACACGCATCTGTTTCAGCATGCAGCTGCTACGTCTTCAATTGCTATGTAATGAGATTCCTAAAATGTCTGGTACAGGATGCGTTTCTGATGTTCAGTGTCATTATACAAGTCTGCTATGTTGCTCCCAGCTTAAAAACGTTAAGAACAGCTGCGCTGATGAAAAGCTTGTTGAAAACCTACTGGTGTTGCTGTTGCACAGAAAAGGTGCTGAGCTATGAATATCCTGACTTCTCTAATGTCTATCTTTAAACTTTGTGTTCACACATTTTTTAACACAAAAATATTGATACAAAAATTAATTCTGTATTTTCCTCCTTCTTTTAGAACTATAGAGTGTTGAGTAAAACATGTGAGTTTCTAGTTACAGAGAAACTGTTGGGTAAAAGGAATTCTTCAAATTATACTGACAAATAACAAGATTCACCTGAGAGATGAAATCACACAATTCAAAGCAGACACAAGTTTAAGAAAGGGAGTGCTTGACCTGAAACAACCTGTCAATGTAAATATTCCAATCTTTCCTGAGTTATTCAGTTCAAAATGGATTCCTTTCTAGAATAAACTATGCCAAAAAACCAAAAACCAAACAAAAAAAACCTCCAACAAACCACCACAGCTTTGTACTGATGAAACTATTATTGCCTGCAATGATGAGACTCTATTATTTGGTTATTTTACTTGTGGTTTTACAGAGTAAGAGTAGTGCAAAATTCTCAAAATATACTAAAATGATCACTGAAATTATAATCTTGGGGGATTTAGAAAACCCTTTAGGTAACTCGGACATCCTTAATAGGTTTGTAACTTTATTCCCAAGTTAATTTTAAAAATACAGGCCATGTTTGTGCTATATCAGTACATACATGAAAGGGCAAAGCCCTAAGATGTGTTTGAGTGATTTGTGCAAATAGCATTAGAAAAAAAAAAAACAAACTTGAAGCATGAAAACCACCTTTGTATTGTATTTGTTCAGACAAATCATAAATAAAGAGCTGTTTGGTTATTTTATTTTTTTTTTTTTTAAATCTTTGCACTTGGAAAACGCTTTGGGATTGAAAATAAGCAAGGAATATGCCCAAGGTAATTTTTGGAAAAGTAAGTGAAAGTCTGCAAAAAAGTAGTTTGATTAGTAACATTTAAAGTTACTGGTAAATCTGGTAAATACTGATATTGGAAGTGATCACATCTTTGTAAACTAATGATCTGCCATCAGCAGAAATCTTGCTGCATAATCTAATAAGTGTTTTAATACCTCTTTATTTCCCACCTCACAATGGCATATATTTAATCTGTGGAACTATTTATAGTTACCAATATTTTACAGGCTAATTTCGTACTAATATTTTTTAAAATTCTGGAATACACTATCCTCAAAAGAAAATTTTAAAAAAACTTCAGAAGAAGATCTGCCAATTCAAAATTTCTCTGCTTTTTGATCTAATGCTTGAAATTTCGTGCTTCTCTACTGCAGTCTCATATGTCCCTCCTTACATGCAATTTAAAATAACACATTTTTATCTACTTCTCAAGCTGCCTAAAGCATTTCAGTTCAGGAAAAGTAAAGAAGCTAAATCTTGCAACGCATAGCTTTTATGTGAATTACATGTATCATCCCCCCACTCTAAGGGCAGCACAACATGTGTGAATTATGCAGGAAAAATGAATGCCCAAACATCTCATAGAGTTTGGACTGAATTTCCTATATATCAGCATATCATTCAAATTAAACCAAGTAAGGAAAAAATGTATGCTTAGTTCCTTTTCTGGAAACAGTCTCAATTTTAAGTGGGAAGGAAGAATATGAATAAATGAAAAAATGAAGAATACTTTTTTGCATACCTACAAATAGTTGTACACTGCCTAAAATGAGCCAGAAAGTCCAATTTTGACATGGAGTATTGGCCATTTTACAATAGCTTTTATCTATCTGTCTGTCTCTTTATCTATCTATCTATCTATCTATCTATCTATCTATCTATCTATCTATCTATCTATCTCAGTAATATCCAAGCTGCTTTGCTGTTTTGGAGGTTGTTTGTTTTTGTCTTGCTTTGCTGTGTTATTTTTTTCAACATAGGAGATATAAGTTTTATGGAGTTGAAGATTAACAGGAAAGTATGTATTCAGTAAATAGTCAGTAGGCTTCGCCTTTTAAAAAGTTATTTAAACTTGATAAGCTGCTTTTACTTAACAGTTTATAAATATAGCCCATTAATTCAGAGGTCTGAACTAACATATCCAAGACCTTAAGAAAAAGACCATCATCTTATTTATCTGCAACATCTTATCTTTGTTGTCAGGTAAATGACTTCCATAATTTTTGTTTCTGGAAGAGAATTTCATCTTGATTGTTGTTTTGTTTGCTTTTTTCTACCCCATCCTGAAAGTTTGTCATTCTGGCCCTAACCATTTACACTTAGATAAATCTTTTACTTCCTCTCCCCTCACATCCCAAGCAAATAAATGGAACAGAAAATCAGGTCATTCATCACAGCGAGATAAAATCAGAAAGGTGACTGAAGAAATGAAACTCAGTTTCTTGGTAAACTTACAGTATTTTTACATCATATGGCCTTAAGTACTATGAAGATGCTAAAGATGCATAAGCCTCCTATTGTTTTTTTTTTAATATCTAGAAAAGAGATAATGTCAGGATGGAGCTGATTTGCAGGGAAGAAAAGCAATAAAAAATTGGAATCTACTCAGGTTTGCTCTGTCTGAACACAATAGATTGTTTTATCATCTCTTTTACAAATTCTCGTTTAGTTGCCCTATGTATTTTATGGCAACATTTGCAAAGAGACCATGGGCTTTTCTTTTAGTAAAGGATAACTGAAGATTGACTATATAAAAGAATTTTGGATAGAGGATTTTTTTTCTGTCTATGGATTAGAGTTGTGAAAAGAACAATTCATGCAGTTATTAATGAGCTTAGGGGTTTGTTCTTTGTCAGCCTTTGGAGAAAAAAAGTGCATGTTTTAATTATTTTAGGGGTAATCTCTTCCTGCAATATTCCAATCCCACAGAGCACTTCAAATACTTGTACAGTTAATGGTGACAGGCTGACAGACAAAAGGAGTTCAGGAAAGAGCCACTAATGCTGAAAAAAAGCAGTGGATTGTTCTATTAAGATAAATAAATTGGTTCCAATTTCAGAACACAATGTAAACATATGAATGTATGAAAGTAGGGAGCAACCAGGCAGTTAAATAGACACAATTAATGAGATTGTTAAAAAAGAGATACTGGTTTTTGGTTTTGCTTTTTTCCCAAAAAAATTAGACTCAATTGGGTTAGCAAAGTCAATCCCAAGATATTTTTTATATGAAAGCGCAAAGCTTTTGGATTATTACCCTTTCAGAGATTTGATATAGAATTTCAAGGAAGATAAAACTTCTGTTAGCTTTACAAAACAAGGGCATTAATAGTTATTCATTGTCAAGTTGCAGCATTTACTTTCCCTTTTCTATTGACCCACTATTTTAGTGAAAGTTATACATCTTTAATGAAGTTATTTTCAAGCCATGTCCCTATAGAAGATATTACGTATGACTTCATTTACACCCTGGAGCTACTGGGCCTCTCATCCCCTTCTGAACAACCAGCTGCCTATTTCCAAGCAGAACGTACCAAATCCAATAAAACTTGCTGTAGTTTTGCTTCTTTTATGGGTTAATAGGAAAGTATACTATGCACTGGAGATTCTGCACCCTTATACAGTGAGATCTCACATTAGACATGAACTGCTGAAATCTTCAATTTTGTTCCAGTAAAAACTGGAGTGAACAAACTTTCTGCTCTCTTTCATTCAAATACTTATTTTGCTTTGAGGAGGAGGAAAGAGGAAAAGAAATTTGTAAATTATCCCCATGAGTTTCAGGGATGGTCATATTGGCAGCCACTGGTGTGGGTGCAGAGGGGGACTCACTCTCCAGTCAATGCAAGGCCACATCCCCCTTCGTGACCCTTTAGTGCAGTCTGACAAGCACAGCACCCTGAACACTTGTATAGGAGGCTCCTGTCCATGATGAGAAACACAGGGGTGACCCTCATAACCTTTGGATCCACAACTAAAGAAATCCTAAGCTAAACCACCTTCTTTGAACCTACTTGTCTCTGCCTGCTGGCAGCTCTGCCTCACCCATTCACCCCTCCCCACAGCAGCTCTCCGGCACGGCCAGGGCCTTCCTGCAAGGCTACCCGGCTGGGATCGGGATGCAGCTGCCCTTACCTGGAGCGAACACCATGGTGCCGCCCGGGCGGCACGGCTCAGCACCTCGGACAGCTCCCGGCCCCGCTGGGATCAGCACATCGGACAGCGCCTGGCCCCGCTGGATCAGCACCACGGACAGCGCCCGTCCCGCCGGGCTCAGCACCACGGACAGCGCCCAGCCCCGCACGGCGGCGGAGGCGGCCGCGGTCCGGTCCCTCCCTCCACAATGCGGCGGGGCGGGGAGGGGGCCGGGGCACCCGCACGGACGGACACACACACACACACACACACACACACACACACACACACACACACACACACACACACACTCTCTCTCTCTCTCTCTCTCTCTCTCTCTCTCTCTCTCTTTTCTCTCTACCAGGGAACCATCACTGCCATAACTCCTTACCGTGCAGTGGCAGCAGGGGGAAGGACAAAAAGGAGACAGGCAACAGCGATCTGCCCGGCAGGGAGACTGGCTAATTGCTCCTAATTACCTCATGACAACAGTCCCGCTGCCTGACATTTTGGGGTGCGCTGCTTTCACTGCAAGCTGACAGCATTGGTAACAGGCTCTAGTGACACCGCATTTTATCACAGCATTTTCCCTTCCAAAAGCTCAAATGCTGAGGAATTTATTCTCTGATTTCACAGGCCCATTAACCCAGCTGCACCCAACAGCAGCACTGAAAGAGGCAACATGAATATTTCGGCATATAAAAGATGACATCAAGACAAAACAGTAAAGAAACTAATGAACAGCAATAAAATAAAGACAATGAGGGTGAACAGCAGAAGACTGCTTAAAAGTTCCTACCATCTTTTACATTTCACATTTAATTTACTTTTGTTTGTACAACCCATAGTCAGATTTCCTGTGGACCCTGAACTCCTACAGCAGAAGTGAGAAACAGCCAGATGGGATAAGGTTTACAAAAACTAACTCTCTTCTTCGGGCCTAACTTGCAAGAGGGATTTTGAAAAACATTATCAATGCAAATTATAGAAAGTGCATTTAAAAAAAAATGCATAAATGCTTGAATGCAAATGTTTGCAATATGTAATATATTTTCCAATCACATTTTCATAATCTATTATTACATGCTTATTTCATTCTTTTCATAGTCAAGCACTTCACAAACACAGAATTCTCCAATTAAACTGGCATACTTGGAGTCTCAAAATAAGGCCTTATTCTTACAATACAGGTACAGAAAAGCACTGACCTCCTTAAATAATATTGCTTATATACTTCAGCAAGAAATCAAGAGTGGAATCACTGTCAAAGTCAAACTAATCATCTGATGGTAGTTTTTTTCTTTCTTTCTTTCTTTTTTTTTTTTTTTTTTTTTTTTTAATATTGTGTAACATCATTTCTCCTTGGGAATGCCTTCCAGATTTATCTTCCCTTACCATTTCTAGTATTCAGTTCCTGGATATTCCTTTTATTTCCCTTAGTAATTTCAGCTTTTTTATTGCTATTTGTTTCCCTCTTCTGTCTTATATTTCAGGGATTCAGCTTCATTTCTCTCAGATGGCAACTGAATGAACATAAGCATACCCCAGGTTGCTCAGGAATGGTGTTCCTTTTAAGAATGTGACGTCAAAAATCTCTATTCTAACCTTTCCTCACCTATCATTATTCTCATTCACCTTAAGTATGGGAACTAACAGGGTACCTAAGAACTCAATTAGAAGAATTTCTAGTAAAAGTATTCCACACAAAATACAATCCCACACAAATGAATGCAGTCAGCAATATTCAGCATTCTTAAGAGAAAGGTGAAGGATACCCCATAATCTTTAGAAAATCATGACTGATCCATAACTTGAAAAGACGTCAAGAAAATTTACACTGGTATTTTTATGACATATCTGTTATGTGGCCCTGTGTTCAATGGAGAGTTATCCATCATAAAAACAGGTATTAAAGCACTTCGCAAAAAAAATAAATAAATAAATAAATAAATAAATCTACTCAACATATTTCTATTACATACATTCTCAAAAGAAATTATATAGATGTTTCTAAGGGATTGTGTTTTGAGATGGTGGAGCAGCTTGCTTAAAGATTTTCAAAACAATAAATCTGATACAGTGGTATCAAAGTCTGTAAGTAACCTGTAAAATTCTAGGTGCGTATATGCAACTTGGTAACAGAACCTACAACATTTTGGTGAAAGAATACAGTTCGTTAACAATAATGCTAATGAACATCTCTTTAACTGCTACCTGTATTTAATCTGATAAATAACTCAAACCAGTCACATTTCATACTGGAGTTCTCACTTTTCTTGCTCAAATAAAAAACTAACAGCAAGCTATGTTTCCTGCTAGAGGAGAAAAATGTTATCAAAAAGCTTTTTGAGCTTCTTTTTGTCATAAAGCTGATTTCTGGATTTTGGGTTGGGTCACAAGTTTAAATGCACCCAAAAAAATCATTGAAATAACTGCACAGGACAGAAGTCTATAGTGAACTGTCACCTCAAAAAGAGCATGCAGTTAATGCAGTACAGCTGCCGAAACAGAGTGCACTGCTAATTTTTTTCATTCAACTTCAGATAAGTGGAAAACAACACTAGTTATGCCAAATTATACAAAAAGTCCCTTGAGAATTAAGCATATTGGTAAAAAGGACATTAACTCATTTAAATACAATACATTTAAAATGTTCCATCAACATGCATGAAATAGAAAGCACGAAAAAACTTACAAAAACATCTGTATATGTTTTTATCAGTAATTATACTCTCCCTGCCTTGTGTATAATTTAATTTCTTAATGTTTAAGTGAGGAATTACTGATTTCCATATAATATCGTGGACGCAATTATGTCCATATAGTGGACGTAAAAATTCTTTGGCGTGTATCTTCAAATACCTTTTTGAAGAAGATTTGGCTTACTTATAAAAGTACTTTGTTAAAAACATTAACACTTTTTTAACAGACAGCTAACAGTTTTAGACAATTACAAAAATCATGTTGACTGATGTCACTTTAAATCATTCATACTATTCATAATTCAGTGGATTTAGATCTGAAGTAAGTCCTTTATTCTAATGCAGCTGAGAACAATTATTTGGTCACATAAATTCAGAAGCTTAGTAAATATCTATTCCAGAAGGAGCCCGTTCCACCTGGTGACATGAAAAGTTTCAATGTTTGTTAACAAGAACGTACATCTAACATGTACAGGTAATATTTAAAACTCTTTTCTGAAAGAATCATTCAGAATTAATCACCTAAACATAAATGAACACATTTTACAATAAAAATTAATATAAAGAGATAATCAAGATTTCATACGTTTTACATCAAATGTCAGTATTATAGGCTGTAATTTTTTTTCCCTCAACTTTGAGAACTAATTATCTTGGAGCCTTTTTCTTTACTTCCTCCCACACTGACACATTAATAATCAAATCCAGCTTTTTGGGAGGGAAAAGTAATATGATTAGGAAACTGCTTGAACTATTTAATGTCTTTTGCTAAAATGGCTAAGATCATAATGGTCTTCAAAAAGTGATTACAGTCACTGTAATCTTATGGTTAACTTAACACTAAAATCTTTACTAGCCAAGATGCAATATATTACACCTGAAACTGTAAGGAAGCTGTTTAGAGGAAATTGCGACTGGGTGTCATCAAGAAATATCTAAACATTAGATGAGTATTTGAAATGTCAAATAGCAATCTGTACAGCAGCAATCATAATAGTCAGGATCCTAGATTTAGAAATCTAACATTTAATAGCTCTCTAAATAATACACCTCTAACAGACAGAAAGAGAGAAAAACAGAGAAGGTAGAAAAGAAAAATAAAAATAGACACAAGTACTATCCTCCTGAAAAAAAAATTAAATTAAAAGCCAGTTACTTTTCCATGAGTGCTTCAGAAGAATAGCGGTGCACAGATTTCCAGCAGCCAAAGAGATGACACCATGAAAGCCAGAAACAAGAATATGCAGCATTTCCCAAGACAGTAAAAAGTGGATACCATTAAAGATAAGTGCGGCCGGCCAATAGTATTTTAATTAATTGCTATATTCAATTTTCTTAATTAATCTGATAAATGACATAGTAGTCCAGGACTGTGATTTAAAAATATGAATGAGTTTTAGACAGAGTCTAGGAGAAACAGCTGTATAGTTTTGTGGATTTTTTTTTTGTTTTGTTTTGTTCACTGAAATTCTTTAAAGTATCACAAAGATGCATCCACTCCAGGACTTCTCACAGCCTGTAAAGATATCCCAAAATATCCATGTCCATCTAGGTAATATTTCTAGCTGATTATATTGCCACCCTCACAACACCTGAATGCCTTGCACCCATTAATGGATTATCTTCCAACAGTATTGGTATCTTTCTGTTATAGGTAGAAGTCAAAATCAGAGAAGCTGAACTCAAAACAAAAGCCAATCAACAAGAATCAAAGACCTAGATAAACTGAGGAGGTTTAAATAAAAGATCCAATGACTCGCCTAAAATACTACTACATACACAACCATGCAGTGGAGCCAAAGTAATCACTGTTCCCATCTGCCACACCTCTGCTGGTTGTCAGTCCCTTCAGCAAGACAGATGAATGAGTCACAGTCCAAAATTTAGAGTCTTTCCATCATGCAGGAATTCTTTTATACAGCAAGGAATTCAGCCCAGTCAAGTCCTTGGGTAATGACTTTGGATCTAGCAGACACGGTGAAACATAGGCAGAGGTTTTAAAGGACCTCACACACAACCACTGTCCCCTTACATGGAGCAGGCCATACCATTCTGCACCATACTGAAAATGCATAGGATGAGTTGGAAGTATCCTTCAAATGAAATTCTCATCTTCAAACCTTTTCTGTTCCTATCAGCACAACATTCATTACACTTTCTCTTTTCTATAAAAACTGTTTTAAGACTCTGATCATGCCACAGCTTACTAGTGTGTGTAACTTCACATACAAGTTATAAAATTAGGCCTTTTTCCCAAGTTTTCAAGGAACTTAAATGGAGAGAAGCATATAAGACCCATGGCAGAACAGCTAGCCAATGAGCTGAGGAGGAGAAATGTCAGCTTTAGGATGAATGAAGATTTCCAAACTTGGAAAAAAACTCAAAACTATTAAAATCCTCAATCAATCCGTTATATATTTTGATAAAAGTAAACCTAAATATTAAACCACATGCTTAATTTAATGCTCAAAGAAAAGAAAAAAGGTCTGTAAAATGTAAATAGCTAAGTCATAATTTGAATGTGCTCTAAATAGATTGTTCAAGAAGTGATAATGGGGAAATAATACTGAATTACAGTAATATGAAATACAAATGGTAAATATACAATGCAGCTTCCTAACTTGTCCTATAAAGTCAAAAGAATGGGGATCTCATAATGTATGGCTAAAAATTCGGCAATGTGGAGAAATAAGATAAATACATGAATTTTAAATTAAGTTTGAAAACATCAACTTTGATACAAAAGAAAGAATTTAAAACAGTGGAGTTCTAAAACTTTAAATTAGGTTAGCAAGATTCTCAGAGCATAATCCATGTCATCTTGAAAGTATCTATAATAGGACAATCCTATGCTGGTAGAATTTATCACATCCATCAAATCAGAGCTCCCATCTTACTCCATTTAATCTGTCCTTGAAACAATGGGAGATCTACAAGAAAGTCTCACAACTGGATAAAAGTTAATTACTGAAGTGGAAAATGAAACCTATACTTCGTATGGAAAACATTGACTAAGACTCTTAAAATGGGCAATTGTTCAATTAAAACATTTGTGTCTAACATACCACTGTTTATGATGGCAGCGATGACATTTTAAAGTAATCATTTCTCATGCATTTCATGGTTGGGGGTTTTTTTGTGCAGATTCAATTGGGAAGCTTGAGCATAAGCAAATCTGTCAGGCTCTTTAAAAACTGTAAGTTTTAATTGTTACTATATGTAGAGTTGTAGACAGCTGTTAGTCTAGTAATCAAACCCAGTTATGTTCAGACCTTTAACTCCTCTGAAATACAAAAGGGTAGAGTTGCTCCTTCCTACTTTCCAAATGGACAGTTGAATTCTTTTCCCTTATTTGACCTCAGATAAAAAACTCCAGAAACACATATGCAAATGTTTTTTTAAAAAATCAACTTTTTTCCAATGCAAACAGTCAAAGAGATCTTACTGCTTCTCAGGAGTATAAGATTTTCTGTAGAGTCCTGAAAATGTGAAGATTGAAACCTTACACCAGCATTACAAAGTTTATGTCTCCAAATCCTGGTATAAGTTCTATTTTATACTTTAAGAGCAAGAATATAGGGGCCATACTTGTTATAAGAGTTACTGGAGAATTTGGTTGAATTAGTAAAATATCAAAATAAGTAATAGGTGTAATAAGACACCTTGTAAAAAGGAAATATTAAAATACTATGACTTCAAATGGGAAAAAAATATTCTTGTTAAAAGCATAGAGAATCATGAGAAATATCAGTGAACAGAACTCATTTCCAGGGAAGAACCTTACACTGAAAGAAGGCAACTCTTAACAAGGAATGCCTTTTGGACCCTCAGCTACACAACTCAAGAATTACATTTAAAACTCATTCATGTCAAGTACCTACAACTTTTATATCCAGGCCTTTAAACAGATTCATATTTATAGGTGGAAAGAAATCAAAATCACTAATTTGAAAACTTTAGGTTTGCCACAGAACCCTAAACTCAAAAGGCAGAAAATTAAATTATGATAAAAGCAGTCTAGCTGACATCACCTACCGAAATACAGGATCTATCTATACTTTGGATATACATTATCTGCATTAACTAAAAAGAGCGATTATTTTTCTTTACCCAGAACAGTGTCTAAAACATACCTAAAATAGACATAAATAACTATGAAGTGACTATTGTTTACTTCTAATACTCGCAAAGATTAACTTATGTTGAAAAAATGTATTTTTTCATCCTTCTGGGATTCCAGTTCTGTCCTTCAGTGAACTAAATACCTATTGTCTGTCTTTTATTAAGAACACTTTCTCCTTAACTTGAGCAATTTGCCACCATTCCAGACTGTGTAGAACTGTTGGATAAGAGGCAAACAGGAGCAGATTAATTTAAACAACAACAAAAAAAAGAGAAAAATAGCACCCACAACTTCAACCCCCAAACTCGATTCTCCTGAAATGACACACACAAATCACCCTCTTCACAATCCCACAAGTCTACCAGTAGTCAATATTGCGAAGAAAAGGTGTCTGATCTCTTCTGTTGCCTGGCTGCTTCTCACACTGTGGAACATGTGCTGTGCTTCATCACCTTGTTTTTAATATGGTGCCAAAGTTGGACAAGTCCTGCTCCATTCCTTCTCCTAACTCCAGCAGTGTGCTCCTGCCACTTACTTTGGACCAAATATAATGAATTTGTTTGACAAGGTAGGTCAATTTAAAACAAACTCACTTATGCACTGAATTGCTTTCTCATGTAAGATCACCCCACTGGCTTATTCTAAAGCCAGAAAAGCCACTAAATCTGAGACAAACAAGATGAAGGAAACAGGTGCAAAAGGTAACAGGAAGAAAGGCAAAGAGAAAACGAGATTACCCCTTTTAGCAAAAATTTGCAGTTTCACTACGACAGTCAAAACACAAAGCTGCTGTCTCAGGAGGCAGCTCCACAATAGCTTAAGCTGCTCCAAACTGAGGCTGTTCTTCCACTGACTCTAGTGGAAGCTCCATCAGCAGAGCTAGTGGAGCTCCACTATACTCCATTCTCCTGTCTGAGCAATTTGCAATGCCACTACAGTGCTTTGCTCCTGTAAGCACCGCTTGTGGTACCCTCCACCCTGGAAAAAAAGGGCATTTTTTACTAGTGAATAATGAAAACTTAGAGGCAGTTAAGCTTGGTCTTTAAAATATTTTAAAAGACAAAAAAAAAAGTCTATGTTGCTTGCATATACAGGTTACTTAAATGTATAGACAGGCCATTGGGAGGAGGTCAGAAAACTGCAAGTGGAAGCACTGTAGGGTTTGGGGGGGTTTGGTTATTGACTTTAACAAAACTGGTTTACATCAGAAAATACATTTTTGTAAACATAAACACTTTCATGCTTAGGTGGAAAAAGCTAAAAAGAGCTCTCATGTTTTAAAGATTTCCTAAAGGTGATCTATATTAAATGCCTATTAATTCATACCTATGAATTAATTTTACTTCTGAATGAAAATACAACTTTAAATCTATTTATTGCATATTGTGTGGCATGTAGTTACTGTCTTTTATATGTCTTTGAAATGGCTCAGTATTAGCAAGAAGAAAATACATATGGAATTTCGATTCAGTAAGAATTCTAATTTCTTGCTAGTACCACTCATTTTACAAACCCATGCTTTCAAACTATAGACTTACAAAAAAAAAAATCATGGAAGGAATGTGAGATACAGGTATCCAGAAGTTCTGCTTTGGCCGTGGTTTTTGATACTCCTATACCAAACAGATCAGATGATCAGATCTTTATTCATATGGTCCACATGTTTTTCAGATTTACCTATAAAAATTAGATGCTTAGCTACTAAATAGCAAAAATAGTTGTAAATTTAAAAATATGTATTAACTATATTCAAAAATATTATTTCTATTTTAAGGAGTTGCAGTGCTGTTCATATTGGAACCACTGAAGTTCACTAAGTTTCAGAATTCCGTAAATATCTAAATGAGCAGGGCATGCAAATGAAAATAATATAGAATGACAGTGGAGAGAAAAACACTGGAAAACATATAAAATACTATTCTGAAATAGCTATTCTGCTATTTCAGACTTCTTGCATTACATTTAAAAATACTTCCTGAGAATAGGTGTCTCAACTCTTATGACACATATTTAACAAATCTATTAATGGAAATCCTCCATCTGTTCTGAAATGAACAAGAATGTTACTATAATTGTTTTAGATCTATATGAAGACAAATGACAGACCAACTGCTGTAATGGAATTTTTAATGAAATGTTCACATTTCTGGCTGACTGGGCACACTGCTGTGATCTAAGGACTAACTGAAAGAGACAAAAATTCCTTAGATCTGTCTCTACCTTTCAGGCAGAATTATTCTGTTCTGTAGCTATCTATAAATGTTTATATTCAGAAAAATCATCTGTTGCCAGAACTAGATGACGTAGTCTCTTTCATAAATGCTCTGTCACCTCTATAACATTACAAATGTCTGTATTAATAGAATACTTAATAAAGGATAATCTGCCACTAAAATTATACTCTAACCTTAGGGCAGACTTTCTGATATAATCTGCTGTTTTATTCTGTATTTCACACAACTCTATTAATTTTAAGTACCCTTACCTAAAGGAATCATGAAAGCAATCTCTGCACTAGAAAACAGAGGCCAGATCTTCAAAAGAACTCCAGTTTGGCTACCTAAATGGCAAGATTTTGAGGAGTATTTAGCATTCTGTAGCCTACTGGAACAAATAGAAGCTGACCTCAAACTTTTGCTACTAAAGTGAACATGAGGAATTCCTTTTCACAAAAGCTTTTAAACTGACCACCACATCTAAACTTTTCTAAAAGATTAAAGCAGAAAATCAAAACCACAAGTACTCACTCAATTGTGAGCTGCTTTATTTTCTAATAAAATATTTTTCAAAATATTGATAAGAATAGTATCTAAAAGAAGGGTGGGGGAGTGGAGAAGGGCTGAAAGGCATCCTTTCCTGAATTTCTAGTTTCCAAACTGAGCTGTGCCAAATAATCAGCAGCATATCCACGGCTATTACAATTAGGATGAAAAATTAAGCAGATATTGCAGTTCAAAATGTGTTATTTGTTCCTTTTTCTCTCAAAAAAAAAAAAAAATCCAAACAAAAAACCTTCTAAGGAATGTTAGACTAGTCTGGCCCAAATAGAACCAACAGCAAAATTTCCATTAATTGGACAGAATCTCATACACTGTCTCATACTCTAAAAAAAGTTGCCATACTTGTCTAAGAAACAATAAAAACATGTCCATTCTTCAAACAACACAGCTCATAGTTTACAAATTACCACGCTGGAAAACTTCATTGGCTTGGAGCTGACATACCTGCTTTTGTGCATGGTGTCTTTTGGCACAGACGGGAGAGAGATGGGAGCAGTAGCATTGTAAGATGCAGACAAATTTACCTGAACTTCACAGACACACCCCCACAGTACATAGGTTAACATTCCTTCAGAATATACAGATTAGTTTAGAACATATTCATAAGAATATATATACAGCTAAGGATACCTCCATGCCTCCACACTTGTAACTTTTACAGCTATAAGCTGCAATAAAAGCAGAATTTATTCTGATGTGACACATAATGTTCTCCCACTTTCTGCTGTGAGTCTTCTCATGCAAGCCTGCTTTTCTATAGCAATTTCCAATTCACAGCCTGACTACTTGTGCTCAAGAGTCAGAGCCATTTTCTTTAACTGTAATACCAGAGTTTGGTATTTCTGCTCCAGTGTCTGCTTTCCCAGTGAGCTCCATTTTAATTTATTACTTCCCAAAAATAATCCCAATGAGGCTCTTCTTGAGAGGTTATTGAGCTTATCCCTCAGCTTCAAGGCAGAATGAACCATATTTAAACCATTCCTAATAGATGTCTAACCCATTCCTGAATGTCACCACTAGTGGAGATTGCAGTACCTCCCCAAGTATTCTCTTTTAGTAATTCACTATGAAAATACTTTAAAAGTTTTTTGGTTTTTTTCCTAACATAACTGTTTACTGCCGTAATTTAAGCTCATGGCTTCATAGCAGACCTTGAAAAAACTTACTTTCTTCATATTCTATACTTTTGAACTCCTATTACAACAGATCTGTTTTGCACAGTCTTATCAACCCCAACTAACCTAGGAAGAAGTGCACACAATTTCAGATAAGAAAACACAGCAAGACTAATATATTTAGAAAAAAAAAGTAGATCCTTTTTTGGACCTACTATCTTTATATCTATGATCATATACAGTAAAACATTTTAACAATGGTCATTTATCATGTTCCTCAAGAGAACCAATAAAATGCAATGAATACACATCCTCTGATGTTGCACAGGTACAAAATGTATAGTTTGTTTACAAACTAATATTACTGAATGTAAAATGAAGCAACATTTTAAAAAAATATATTGGTAAAGGTCCAAAGTTTACATTTTCTAAAGTATTAAGGTCATGTTTTATTTACAGACCAGCATTTGAACAATTACTGGCATTTTAAGATAGATAACTGCTTAACCTGATGAATACATGAATAAAATGAAACTGTAAAAAAACCTCAACCAAATAAAAACCCCTCAATAATTGAAGTTCCATATAACAGTTCCAGAAACACTATTTTAAATTTCTATTTAGAAAAGCAAGATGTGATCTACCACACAGTAACTCATCAGAAACTGGTCTAACACTTTGATATGCTATAGGTATCGCAAGTGACCAATGTCACCAACCACACGCCCAAGAGTGTGTTTTTCGCCCATTCCAACTTCAAATGAAGTTTTCACAACAGTTGTAATATTTACAAATTTAAAATAAAGGCTTAATATACCTTTGGATTACATTGCCACTGTTATTGTATCTTCTCTTGATGACTACAAGTAGCAGACTGCAATCCAAAGACCACTTATTTTGTGGACTCTGTGAATCAACTATTGTTATCAGCATGTGCCCCAGCTGGTCTTAAAAAAAAATAAACTAAGCAACTGACTAATAGCGAACACTCACCCAGGATCAGTTACGACAGAACTCACTCACTGAAGTCTCTCTCTTGATGAGTGGTGGTGTGTCAAAAGGTGGAAGCTTTTAAGCCTGAACAGGACCTATGAGCTGTATTACCAGCCATGACACAAACCCCAGCTGAGCCCTGTGGGCAGGTATGTGACACCCATGGCTGCAAATTCAGGAGTCTGGCAGTGACACCTGGTCACCTGCTGCTGCAGATACTCCTCTGCCTTCGCTGTGCTAGGTTAAGTGACCTGAAAGCTGCATAATAAAAAACCATCTCAGGCTGCATTAGCTTTTACTGATTTTTACTGGGTTTGAGTACGGAGCATGTCTCCTCCATGCAGCACCTTTTTTTACTTTGTGGCCCAGTCCCACCTCTGGGGCCCTGCGTAAAAGTGAACATAAAAACAAACGAGGCAGACATTTTTGCCCACAGAAGGGACTGGGAAATGCCATGACACTTCTGCTTTGCTAGCCAGAATCCCTGTGAATAATTCAGTTTTTTTGAGAATGCAAGTATTTCATTAAACTTGCCACCTTTATAAAAATAGGAGGATATGTGAGGGAATGGAATAAGAAGCAATTTCATTTTCATTACCATCCTCCTTTACACTCTGTTATACAAACCTACATTAGGTGAAAAAAGGAGGAATTAAAAAGCTTAGACACTCAATATATGCTCCTCAAAAAATCGTAGGTGCAATACCTAAGAATTAGGTAAACCAAATCCTTTCTTTCCATGTTTGTGATTTTTGAGATCTCAGCGTTTTCAAACGTAACTCACTGATTCTCACTGATTGCAATTTTTACATCATATTCAGCATTCCATACCGGATGAAGCAAAGCATCGGCCAGTGATGATCCCTGTTTTATAGAAAACTTGATCACATTCTTGAATTAAAGCAGTTATTAGTGCATTATGCTGCTAATGACGACAAAACTGTTTCACATTCTAATACCCATCTCTGAAATGTTTTAAAATACCTAACCACGCGATGCTATGTATTCCTATGTAACATTCAAATCCTCTAAAAATATGCTTTCTTGAAAGATTCTCAGTCTAAATGTATATCAGTAACAGATTTTGTTTCATTTAATTTCTTATATTATTTCTAATACAGTTCCTGCTTTACTTTTAACTACAGGCTATAGTTTCTAGTTGCTGCTCTGCTTCAGCAGCCATGGCTGCTGCCTGCAACTGTTCTGTTTCACTCTGGATGGAATTGGCTGCTGTAACTTGCTTTCTTTCACTGTGCATATTGTTCTCATGCCTTTTTAGGTCAGATGCCTTAGCAAATGCTTTAGTGCAGGAACTGCAGACAAAAGGCTTCTCTCCTCGGTGCCTTCTTTCGTGGTCTTTGAGGTGGGACTTGTGCTTGAAAGCTTTATCACACATATGGCATGCAAATGGCCTCTCATTACTGTGAACTCTTTCATGCTTTTTTAGATCTGGTGCACGAATAAAAGACTTCCCACACACCTCACAACTGTAAGGCTTGTAACCTGTGTGTATTTTCAAGTGTTCTTTCAAATGAGCTTGCGTGGTGAAGCCCTTTGTACACATTTCACAAACAAATGGTCTGTCTGCAGTGTGTAGTTTTTCATGTTTTCTCAAACGTGCTTCATCAGAAAAGGTTTTGCCACAAGCCTGACATACAATGTGTTCCCTGTGACCGTAAAGCAAGTACTCAAACTTCATATCACCGGCTGCTGTGGTCCATCCTGGCGTCTGTTCATCTTTCACTTCACTTATGCCGTCATTAAATGTGAGTGCCTGAGGGGTCTGAGAACCTAAGTCTTTAGATTCCGTTGTTTCCATAGGTTCTACTTCTTGGCCATAGCAGTTTACTTTTCGAACTTCTTCACTTCCCAACTCTTTCAGAATTGCCTCTTGGACTCTCAGGGTAGTAGTTGGTGATTTACCATCTTCCTGACTCGGAGGAGTGCCTTCCACTGTCACATCTGATGGACTATCATCATGATCTCCAATCTCTTCCACATCATCATCTTGGGTATCATTGGGTTCCCCCATAGAACGGTTCATTTTTAGACAGTACTTGCTCTTGGACTGTGTGTTTTCTTCAGGACTAGACACATCACGTTTTTGAGAGCAGAGTTTATCAAGAAACCGAATACCAAGGATCTGACCTGAGGACATCATCAAGTTTACATCCTCTTTTTTAACAGAAATCTTTGCAGTATACATGTAATTGAGAACCTCCTCAAAAATATCAGAACGAAGAAAATCTATTTCTATTACTGATGAGCTATCAACTTCAAGTTTTTTGAAAAGCTTTTTGAAGTAGGTACTGCAGGCAGCAAGCACACATCTATGGGCTCTGAACTTAACATCTTCAACCACAATAGCGATGTCACAAAATTCTCCTTCCAGACGTTGTTCATTCAATGTTTTCAGGAACACAGTTTTGTGATCATCATCATTATATTTAATGGTTTCAGACATACTGATGAAAAACTCCTGTAAATTAACAGGAAAATTGTGTAACTTTTATAAAGTAGTCTAAATCACAAAATCCCAAGAGATGAAGTGATTTCCAACATTAAACTCACCCCCCAACTTTTTTTGCATAAAATGACCACAAAAAGCCTGTTAGACTTTTTGCATTACTCTGAAGCTGATTTTAAAACTGTGAATGCATAAAGGTCTTTCCTTAGGTTGTACAATTTACAATTATTCAAATCTTTATTCAGTTACACAAAATTGAAAATTTTTTCTTTAAAACTGCAATTCTCAGTAAATGTATGGCCCAATATATAAATCATTATTACAGCTAAAGGAAATGTTAACACTAAAAAATGTGTAAGAAATACTTTAATACTTTGTCGTGGGTCAGCACGACAAACTAAATGTGAAATATCAAATATAAGCCTTACCATGAACAATGCAGGAAGTTTTCTAAGCAAATGATTATTAAAGCAATCTCAGAATGGGCCACCTTCAGCCTGAAAGATGGAAAGATAATAACATTTCAAGAAATTATAAGATTAATTCAAAAAAATTTTAAATTTAAGTGTTAAAACACAGCATTTTCAATTATTTAAACTTAGATAAAATACACTGTTAAAATACCCAGTTATTTTTTCAGTGATACAACAGATAACTCCATGTGTTTACTTTCCTATGGCTACTGCACTTCCCTGGTTCCACTTTCCTGCTACTTGACACTAAATCTAAAGTACTGAAAAACCTTCCCACAAATCACCACAATTAAGGCAGTAACCAACCCATCAAGAAGGTGATCAGTCTTCTGCTGAACCACAGAGCTGAGCAAGCCTAGCGGAGGGTCTGGCAAGCAGACCAAGCATCCCAAAGGACAGCAGACCAGGGACAGGGATGGGTACGCATCCAGGACCAGGGAAAGGGACAAGTGTACCAAACTATGGAGATACCAGAAAACAGAAGGATAATGCAAGACACATAGTTTCAAATTATTCAATTCCATCAGACATCTAATTGTGCCAAAGCAGAAAACACAGCAGAGCGGAGGGGAATTTAAATTTGGTTCGGAACAAATCCTGCGCCACCCGGCTCAGATCTCCGGGGAATTTCTTCCCCAAATTCTAATTTATTGTCAACCATACATGAAACAGAAGCACATGACAGGTACGATGGCAGATTTGCAACTCTTGGTGCTGTGTGTTTCACATGGTATGGGAACACTTGGCTCCCTACAAATATCTCTGCAGGTCTGGCACCTCTGCTAAAGTGTCCCTGGCTACACAGAAAATTTTTTTATAAAGAAAAAAAAAGTAAAAAAAGTACAGCCAAAATTCTTTTTTTAGTCCTACATAATCAAATTTTAAGATAGCCAGATTCTTTAAATATTTGAAATATACAAAAGCCGGAAAGCAATATTGTATATATTTATGGGCTGTCTGAGTCTGCTGGCCCAGGAAAATGCATCGGTCCAGCACTGAAGATGGTGGGACAAACAACTACTTCAACGGGATCTTTTCAGAGTTCTTTGCAAGATGGGAAAAATGCTTTCCTTTTAAGCAAGCAGCAAAATGTCGCTGCTTATAATCCAGCAGCTATTGCACCGTCCTGTTAAACAGAATGTAATTTTGCTGCAATTCTGTCGGCACTAAGAGAGAACCAATTATAGAAGTAATTGGCCGAAAACAGGGCTGCGGAGTGCACAGGGGTGTGTAACTGGCAAAGCACAAAGTTAGTCCTTTGCGAACGGAGCAGGGCAGGCACTTGCCCAGAGCGTGTCCTGCTCTGGTTACTTATTCCACCGGGCGATTCAGATTTATTCCTCCACACACTTTTTACACGGCAGTGCCTCCGCCAGGGCCGCGGGGAGGTGTGTTCGGGGCTGCGGCTGCTCGGGACGCGCTCGCTGCCGCCGTGCCCGTGACCGCGGAGGCGCACGCCCGCTCCACGCACCCGCGGGCGGGTTCCCGGCGGGACCAGCCCGGCCCCTGCCGCGCCGCCCGCGCTCCCGGCCCGGCGTCGGGGGCGCCCGCGAGCGCCAGGCGGCCGCTCTCCGGAGCGAGCCTCACGGGGCTGCGCGGGGACGGCGCCCCGCTCCCTCCGTCCGTCCGTGCCTCCCTCTGTCCCTCCCCTGCCCCAACGGATCCCGCGCGGCTCCCGCCGCCTGGACGCGGCCGCGCGCCCCTTTGTTGCGGCGGGACCCGCGCGCCCCAGCGTGCGCATCCGCCGCTGGCCGCGTCCTCTTCCTCTTCCTCCTCCTCCTCCCCCTCCCGCTGGCCCTCCCCTCGCCCGCGGGAGGCAGGCGCGCGGCGGCGCCGGGGCTGCTGGCGGCGGGCGCGCCCGCGGCAGCGCCATCTCACCCAGCGCGCGCTGCCGGGGCTGCAACGGCGGCGGCGAGCGGGGGAGGGATGGCAGAGGGAGGGGGAGCAGCAGCGGCAGGAGGAGGAGGAGGAAGGGGGCGTGCGAGGGAGAGCGCGCGCGCGCGCAGCGCAGCGGCGGCCGGGCCGCGGCGCGGGGGAGGAAGGGGAGAGGGCTCGCGCTTACCTGCCGCCCGCCCGCGCGCGCGGAGCCGCGCTTCCCGGGGA
>JAOTQP010001286.1:101069048-101082021 GCA_026413545.1 Cichladusa arquata | reverse complement strand
ACCGGGCTCGCCGCCGCCGCCGGGCCGCACCACCGCCGCCGCGCGGGGGCCGCGGCACGTACCATGTGCGGGAGGGAGGGGAGCGCCGCGGGGACGTGGCTGTGCCGGCCCGGGCCCGTCCGCGGAACCGCCCGAGCGCCGCTTGCCAAAGCAGGCTGGGCCGCAGCTAGGAAGAGTCAAAGGTCGTTGATTAAAACAACTTGCAGAGAGAAGGAGTAGGGGAAATAGGAAAAAAAATTGGTAATAATTTCTAAGTAATATAATATCAAAGAACGGGACATTTAAAAGTTGGACTACTTGAGTGCCTGTACTCTGACGGGAAGCAGATGATCCTTTTGATTCGGTAACACCGACATCATGATGGGAGACTTGTCTTACACCAGTGTATTTCTCTGTATCACCACTGCCTTATTACATAATTACATTCACATATAGTCTATGGGCTTATATGGTTTTGCTGGTGGCTTTTCAGAGGTTGATTGAACTGTGATGGTGAGATGAGAACTGTGTTCCTCTCTCTTATTTTTTAATCTGTTTTTTTATCTACTTTATCTACTTACATTTCTCATCTAGAGTAACAAATCAGCAGCCACATAAATGATTACTAGACAAGAAATATTTTAATATTGGATTTTTTAACTAACTGCAAGTCTGCACAATCACATCTTGCAGAGTGTTAAAATCACTGCTGTTGTCTCTGTGAACCCTTCTTTTGTCAGCTACATGTTCAGTAGTCTGTATTGGGACTGTGAAAAAGAGATAATGAAGAAGAGAAATGCTATAGAAATAAACTAGTCTAGGAACAGGGTTCACACTTGGTCTTTCCTAAATAACAGCTGTTCTAAGAACAGTTAACAAAGTCTGTGAATATAATGCATATAAAGATGTTAAAAACATGCATCTGAAAAAATAGCTTCTGATTTGTAACACAAAATGTACTGTATACTTGCTTTTTTATATTTTTTTCACTTCATGCCTTTGTGTTATCTTTTTTCCTTTCTATTTTCTCCCCACTCTCTTCATTTTTGCAATCAGTCTGGGCTAAATTAGCAATATTGTTTAAAAAAGTTATTCACAAGAGAACACTGTCAAGAGGTTTGAGGAACTTGTATGAGTTCCTTGATTAACTGTCATTCTATTTTCTATTTCAACTAAGTTGGAGTGGCTCTTCCCTTGAGATCTGTCATTTTAATTAATATAGTCTGCATCTATTATATATTAATATATCCCAATACAATATTAATTATACATTAATATGTTCTTTCCCTCACTTCTGAGTCAAGAACAAACTGTCTCGCATAGAAGACATAGCCACGTAGAGCCCAATAGTGTTTTGACATAATGATATGCTAATGATATATTGCAATTGTTATTTAGCCTGTAGCAACCAACAGCTTAGAGACTGATGGTTTTGATGGCTGCAGTTTGTTTATGAAACCATAAGGTCTAGTGAGGAAGGGCTGTTTCCACCTCAGTATTCCCAAGAAGGCAGATTGCTTGATGCTGGACTTTATTCAGGGCTGTCTTCAGTGTGGCAGCCTTGTGTGGAGCTAGCAGGACACATAATGAGTATGAAAAAGCAATTTAAATGTTCGAAATAAAAACTATGTTTTGAAGTGACTTTCCTTGAAAATAAGGAATCTACTTCTTCAGTGTGTTCAAAAATTATAGAATTTACATGAGTTTGATGGACAGTGGTCATTAACTACTGAACTTCCCTTTTTTTTAAAATTTTTTTGAAAATTATTTACGGAATATTTGGCTAATAATAATGATTTAAAAAACCCAGGCAAATAAGAATGAACTTTGTATTAATTGAGAAAGCAATTTTCGATTTTACAGTGACCCCATTACCCCAGCCCTGAGTTACAGCAAGGGTATATGATGGAATCCAGTATGTTCTTCTTGGATCAGAGTGATGAGCTGTGGAATAAGATTTTCTACATATAACAAAGGGATAATTGAAAAACTCATCATAGTTTATGCTATTGTTAAAGTCAGTGGTCAAAAACTGTTCAGTCTTCACACGCTATACCTTTTAAAAAGAAGTTTTGTGTAAGACCAAGCAGAAAGGGATTCTAATCATGGCTAGGGCCTTTGCATACTTTGAGCATCAATGGCAGATGGGGCCTCTTCTCCCAGGCAAGCTGTGAAAGGACAGAGCCTCAAGCTTCACAAAGGGAGGTTCAGGTTGGACAGCAGGAGGAACTTTTTCACGGACAGGGTTGTTAAACACTGGAATGAGGTGCCCAGGGAGGTGACGGTGTCACCATCCCTGGAGGCGTTCAAGAAACAACTGGACATGGCACTCAGTGCCGTGGCCTACCTGAGAGGGTGGTGGTCAGTCAGAAGTTGCCCTCAGAGGTCTTTTACAACCTAAATGATTTTGTGATTCTATTACTGTGTTTATTATGTCATTCAACATGAGGAAAGAAAAGCATGAAGAGAAATACATAATGCATGTGTCTCTCCTTGTTGACTTTTACTTTCTGTGGATCTTAGCAGATAAAATATTTTAGGAGAAAATAAAATGACAGTTCCTTAAGTACTGTAGGGAATTCTCGAAGTTAAGCAAGGTCCGTCCTGCTGTTTTGGGTCTGCTGCCTTTTACTTGAGACATTATTTCTAATGAGACCACTCTTGCTGTTGCTGCGCACTTGTCTGTGAACACTCTGGACGCTGTAGATTTGAGCTGCGATCCACAGGTGGAGGTTTATTTTCAGAGCTGTATCCAGAGCGGCGCAGTTAAGGCTCCAGAGGGTTGTACTGTCCTGTGAGTGCGGTGCCGCCGCCGGCTGCTGGCCGTGTCCTGTGTGAGCACGGAGCAGGTCCCGGGAAACCCGCTGTGTGGGCAGCGCACGGACGGTGTGTGAGCTCTGTAATTAACAGGCGAGAGAAATTCACCATTTAGTAATGGCTTTACTAACGGCGCAAGAGGGACCATTTTAACCCGTTCCGCTGCTCGAAAGCCTGTTCGGGTGCGGCAGCACGGCCGAGCCACTCTCTCTTGCCCGGGGCTCCTTTTGACCAACGCGTCCCGAACGGCACCGGGCAGCAGCGAGCCCTCGGCGCGCGTCACAGGAGCGTCAGGGCCGGAGGGGCCCTGCGGGGCTCCGACAAGCCAGCAGATGCTCCCTACGCACACGCTTATATAAGCGCCCCGCCTGTTTCCCGCGGGATGGGGCCGGGCGCGCTGGGACCGCCGGGCACAGCCCGGGGGCGGGAGCGGCGCGGGTGCGCGCGCCGCCCCATACATAACAGGCTCGGGGGCGCGCCCGCGCGCGCCCGCGGAGGGGCGGCGGTGGCGGGAGGTGCGGGAGCGATCCCGCCCCTGGCGTGTCTGTCCCTTGGCTGCCGGGGGCCGGGACAGCTCTGCCCGCCCGAACGCGCCTGCTGTCCCTTGTGCAGATACTCCGCGGGTTGCATTTTAACAGGCGTGACGCGACCGCTAGGAAGGAGTAAAGGCTTTTGCTGCGCTGCTCATCTCCCACCTCCGGTTTTCTCTCCAAAAAGCATCTCATGAGATGCTACCCTAATGGCACAGCTTTCCCAGGAATAATTTGTACATAAATAAAGCTTTACGGTGCTTCTGCTAGCGTGCAGCGGGTCTGCTTGGGAGAAAAAATCGTGGTAAGTACTTGTGTTGGAAAGTACAGCGAATTGAAGTCACTGAAGTAGTGGAGTCACCTCCTGAGAGCAACAAATTGGCCTTTTTCGTTGGGTCGACAACTCCTTCCCCTTCCTGGGCTATTTTCTGAGAGGTTTCTGTGTAATGCGCCGACATATGTAGTGAATTTTGGTCCAGCTGGATCACTTTCTTCTGCTGGGTTTTTTTCAATATTTTTTTTCCCCAGTCTCTTGTTAGATATAATGAAATTAAGTCCCTATTTTGCCTGGGCTTGTTTTTGTAGTAACATCGTTGATTTACATTCAGAAGGCAGAATTTACTGTCTCAAATAGGACAAGAAGTAATGGGGTCAACTGAGAGGGGATATTTGGGTTGAATATAGGGAAGACATTCTTCCTTGTGGGAGTGGTGAGGCTCTGGAACAGGTTGCCCAGAGAAGCTGTGGATGCCCCATTCCTGGAAGTGTTCAAGGCCGGGTTGGATGGGGCTCTGAGCAACCTGGTCTAGTGGAACGTGTCTCTGCTCATGGCAGGGGGGTTGGAAATAGATGTTTAAGTTCCCTTCCAACCCTAACTGTTTGCTGATTGCATGAAGCCTTTGAAGAACTCTTTACAAGAACTCTCTCCATTGTGGAAGGAGCTTCCCTTTTACAATTTCACAACATGCTATTTCTTTCTTTAACAGTGTCCCAAACACTCCGGCAATAGCCTTATTGCTCCTGAGAAACACATAGCTCCTGGTTTACCACACTGACCAGCAAATGACACCTCTTCATTTTGTTGGCACTCACTCTTCATGGTCTGTCTGTCTGTACCTAACAGAGTGTGGATATGCCTAACTTTTAGGGCCAGGTTATTCTATGAGTACTCGGAATAAAAGTAGTAATGGAATAAGGAACCCAGTACTCTACAAAAGGTATGGCTATCCTTTTTTTCTCTCTGCTTTTCTACTTTTCTGTGTCTTGGGTACTGTTGAATGTGTGTTTCTGCGTGTTTCAAATTGTATCATTAGCTCCCACTGAGATACTAAAATAGGGGAAGCGTATGTTCAATATCCCAATATCAGTAACTATGGATTGTGGAAAATTAAAAAAACAAAAATCATTGTTACTATCTAACTGTGTGTGGTGGGTTGACGCTGGCTGGTTGCCTGGTGTCCACCAAAGTCAGAGGAGAGAAAGTATATTGAAAGGCACATATGTTGAGATATAAGGGCAGGGGGAGATCAGTCACCAATTACTGTTACAGGCAAAACAGTCTCAACTTGGGGAAGTTATTTTAATTTATTGCCAGTCAAATCAAAGTAGAGTAATGAGAAATAAAAGCTGAATCTTAAAACACCTTTGCCCCATCTCTCCCTTCTTCCCAGGCTTAACTTCGCTTCCAATTTCTCTTCTTTCTTCCCACTTCTCCCCACCAACTGCACAGGGGAATGGGGAATGTGGGCTGGGGTCAGTTCATCACACATTGTCTCTGCTGCTCCTTCCTTCTCAGGGAGAGAACTCCTCAAACTCTCCCTGTTCCAGCATGGGATCCCTTCCACAGGTGACAGCCCTTGCTAGACTTCTTCAACATGACTGTTTCCCATGAGCTGCAGTTCTTCACTTCTTCATGGCTCTACAACTGCCAAAAGACTCCTCCAGTGCAGTTTCTCACAGGGTCACAACTTCATTTGGGCTTCTTCCAGTTCCAGTTGGGGGTTCTCCATGGGCTGCAGGTGAATATGTGCTGCACCATGAAGCTCCATGGGCTGCAGGGCTACCAACTGCCTCACCATGGACTGCCCCACAGGCTACAGGGGAATCTGCTCCAGTGCTGAGCACCTCCTTTCCCTTCTTCTTCACCCATCTTGGTGTCTGCACAGCTGCTTCTTTCATGTATTCTCCTTCCCGTCTCTCTTGCACAGTTTTTGCCCCCATTCTTTACTATGTTATCCCAGAGACACTACCACCCTCTGTGATGGGGTCAGCCTCAGCCAGCAGTGGATGTCTTGGATTCTTCTGGCATTGATTCTGTCAGACACAGAAGAAACTTCTAGTGCTTTTCGTGGAAGTCACCTGTGTTTTCCCCCCACTACCAAAAGCTTATAGAGTACACAAGCTCTACACAAACGCAGTAGAGTATGTAATATTTTTCATTACATATGAATGTTGCATTAGGTTTTGGAAATAAGAGACAAAAGGTAAATGTCACAAAAAATCTGGATGAAAAGATTTGGGATTGAAAATATGTATTATTGAAGGTGAAGTATAAGAATAAAACCCCTAGCATCTCCACTAGCATGTCTGTGGGCTAGTATGTGTAGTCATGTCAGTTGCCAAAATAAAGTATTTTTCAATTTACTGGAAAATACCCTTCTGCAGAAAAAGTGTTCAAATCTGTATCTGACTGAAACACTCTTCTGATTAAATTATCCTGTACCCAACTAGCACAAATTAACATTTAGGCTTTGAAGCAGTTTTGCTGTTTTCCTATCTGATGAACTAGGCTGTGGATGCTGTTATTATGTTGAACCAACAGTCTGTTTCCAGACTGTTTGCATTGCAGGGATATCTGATAGGGAAAAGAGTCCTTTGTAGGATGTGCTTGTTTTGTTAGAAAATTGTATAACAGGAGTGAAGAATGACGAGTGCCACTTTGTGTAACCATGCATGAGGCATTGGAGATGACATGCAGGGAAGACTGAAGCTTTGCATATAACGCTTTGTAAGTGATAGCCAGTGTAAAATATGTATTAAGTGTCAGTAGATTCCTGCATATTTGAAATGGTTAGGTTTATAATGTCTGTGAGTTCCAAATGACAATAGATGACAATCGTGATACTGTGGCCAGTTTTCATGTGTTGACCAGTATTTGTGAAAGGGAATCGCAGACCCTGTTAGCATATTCCCGTGTGTCAGCAAGGACAGCAAAGCCTCCTGAGAGTGTAAGTGAATGTGCTAGGACAGAGGAGGGAAGTCAGGGAGCAGATGCTCCTTGCAGTGTGTGTTTCCCATAGCAACCTGGCAAATTTCCCAGCAGAAATTTGCGTGTGAGTTAGTCATGCTTTCGCATCACTTCCTTGCGCTTGTATTTTCAAGGATCCCCACAAGAGAGGAAATAGTAAAGACAACTGTGGAGGAGTGGAGCATAGATGATGGAGGTTGGTGGCATAGACCCTGGCTAAGCTGTACAAACAGGGATGGTGAGAGGCTGTGCCACCCCCAAATTACTTAACAGCACTTGTAGTTTGCATTTTGCAACTATGCTTGAAGGGATGCAAGTCTCCTCCAAAGAACCTGATCTGTAAAATAATAGTGTTGTATTCTACGTAGAAGAGCATTTTAATTAAATACTTTTCTTACCAATTCATTCTACCACTACTGCTGTGGTGTGTTTATCTACAGTCATATATAATGATGCATGGAGACACAAGATCATCAAGAATTGTGGTAGGTAAAAAGATGTGGCCACATGAACATTGCAGTTCACACTCTATGCATGCACAAGGCATCCCATAGTCTGGTCAGGTCTAGCTGTATTTGCATAGTTACACACACCATATTACTGTCCCTGTTAATATCCTCTCTGTCTCTGTGTCCCATCCCTATTCCTCCCACCCCATTTATGGGGTATATAGTTTTTCATGTTTTGGGGCTTGGACTCTATTTCTTTACTATTTTTATCTATTTCTCCCCTATATCTCACTCATCCTCCTATTTTTCCTTTTCTTTCTTTCTCTTTCATTGTCAATTACCTTACTCTTGGCCCAATTCTTGACTTTGCTGATGCCCTTATTTGATTAGAATCATATGGACAGTGAGTGAAGAAGGATGAATGCTACTTCCCAATGCCAAGTCCCATAGGTATCCTGAAATTTCACTTTCTCTTCCTTCCCAGTGGTGTTCTCTCTGTTTCCTTACTTTTGTGTCCTTGTCTTCTGACCTGATTCAGTTATGATCCTGTATTCTGGTGCTGAAACTAAGAAATGCCACAGCTGGAGACATTAAGGAGTAGCAGTGTATACTGTTATTCACAGCATCCAAGGGAAAGAGAGCACTGAACAAAGGGTCCCAGAGAGGAAAGAAGGAGGGGAATACATATTTATGTATATATAATCATCTTAGATAAAGGATCAAAGGGACAAAAGCCTAAAATTACACACTCATTCTTAACCTGGGTATTTCAAAACCAGAAAGCCCAAAGCTCCAGGCACACTGCAGCTGCAAAAGTCATGACCAGGGAAGGTCGAGCCAGCAAAAATATGCCTACCTCCACACCTTTGTCCTTGAGACCGTCACAGCCCATGGCTGCATTTACTCATCTGCCTAGGGTTAGGGTTATGGCTAGGGTAAGGGTTCAGAAAACCAGAAAGCCCAAAGCTCCAGGCACACTGCTGCTGCAGAAGTCATGACCAGGGAAGGTCAGGACTTCCACAATATGTCTCCCTGCACACATTTCTCCTTGGGACCAGCAACAGTCCATGGCTGCATTGACTCCTCTGACTAAGGTTAAGGTTACAGCTAGGGTTAGGATTCAGAAAACTAGAAACCCCAAAAACCCACGTACACTGCTGCTGACAAATTCACACCAAGGGAATTTGAAAATGTACAGAATTTGGCTCCCTCCACACCTTTCTACGTGACACCATCCATAGCCCATGGCTGCATTTAGTTATCTGCCTAGGATTAGGGTTACAGCTAGAGTTAGAGTTTGGAAAACCAGAACATCCAGAGCTCCAGGTGCACTTCAGCTGCAGAAGTCATGACCAGGGAAGGTCGAGACAGCAAAAATATGCCTCCCTCCACACCTTTCTCCTTGAGACCATCATCAGGGCCTTTAAGGGTGTAGTATGCAGGAGGAATAGAAACTTTTTGGTGAATTAATTAATGCTCACTTGGTGAGAGCCTATCTGTGCTTGATTCTTGCTTGTACTGCAGACCTGCCAGCAGTATAACATACTGCTAAGAAACAACTGGTCCACAAGTGTACAACAGCTTCCATGTGTCTGATCTATCAAAAAAGAACAAATGTCTCATTCACAGGTCAGGTTCATTTTTGATTTTCAGAGTGCATGTGTAACCTGGTCCTATATGGTGGTTTCAGCCATGTTTCATGTTTCTGTCAGAGTCTGCCAGTATGCAGTTAATAGGAAAGGCTGCCATTCTGTGAATTATTTATGCACTGTCCAGTTTGTTTGTGTAACTAGGGCACACAGATTTTTTTGGATGAATTATCTGCTGGCATGAGAGTGGGCAGAGCAGAGCAATTTAACTCTTTTTTGAGTTGGAGTTGTGGTTACCAAGATATCATGAATCTCATCATGGTTATGCAAAAATAATTTTTATTCACATTTGAATTTTGATGATAGAATCATTTAGGGTGGAAGAAACCTCTAAGATCACTGAGTCCTATTGTTAAACCAGCATGGCCAACTCCACCAATAAACCATGTCTCTAATGCCACACCCACATGTCTTTTAAATACCTCCAGGATGATGATTCAACCAGTTCCCTGGGCAGCCTGTTCCAATACTTGATGACTGTTTTACTGAAGACATTTTCCCTAATGATAGAATCATTAGGACATGGTATAGTCTGCATTTTCTGAAAGGAGCCAACTTGCCAAATGCAAACAAGTACTATTTACTGTGATGTATTTATTTTGTAAAAAACCCAAGCTATTATCTTGTGTTTGAGTATTGGAAACTGTTCCTCATAATTATGGATAGACTATAATTGAAAAATCAGTCATCTCATAGCTACACCCCTCGGTCCCCTCCAACCCTATTCTTTGGCAACCTCATGTTTTTTTAAAGCAGTTAGATGTTTATTGTTTAGAGCAAGAACAACCCATTTAATTCCTCATTGCTATATTTGTTAGTCAATGCTCCATGAAAAAGCTAAAATCAATATCTAGTATGATAGTTTCATATCACTGAATGACCAGTATTTCTGCATTCATAAACCTTACACAAAATGCCATCAGTAGAGAGGAATCAGGCTCCCCATAGAAGACAGCCCGCCTACTTCTAGGTGTTACAGCTGCTTGCTTCACTAGTTCATTGCAGGTGCTTATCAGCTGACATTCTCCCAAAGAATTGAACATATTTTAGCATTTATATCCTTAAAGAGAGGTGGAGAGTTTCATTACAGTGAACAAGCTGTGTGGCTTTATGTGTGACATTTTATGTGAAGGCTATCAGGTTTACTGCACATTTGCTAAAGACCCTAGACATTTTAAAGGTGTGAATTTTAGAATGGAGAGCACGTCTATTCTTTTAGTTTGTACATTTCGAGCCTTCATTCCTTCCTCCAAGGAGATCAGAAAGATTTTATAGTGTTAACACATGTATTTTCAATCTCACTATTGAATCTGAATATTTGCAGAAAGCATGGAAACAGTTTTATGATAATGAAGTAGAATTCAGAAGTGATCTCATCTAACAGCTAAGTCCTTAAAGCTCGCTGGAATAACACATCACAAAAAAAGCCCCAAACCCACCATAACCACGGAAAACCATTTGAGCTGAACTGTGCTCTGGATAGAAGCAATGAAAAACCTTTTGTGCACTGTTGAAACAATCAAATATAATTGATTGTAACCCATTCTAGAATAAAAAATAGTTAGATAATGGAAGCAGTGTTTGATTAATTTTAAGGGAATAAATCAGCCTAAAAAGGTCAAATAGTTATCCTGATGTCATACAACATTAAGGTACTAAGGTTTGTTTTTTCAATTCCATGGACAAACACACAACCTTAATTACCAGTTATTAAAGGTGCAGAAAAAGAAAGAATAACTTTGGTATCCACTTCTCTTCTCTGAACTTACTTCTTTGTATTAAAAGTGGCAGTAGATATCCAGGAGAAAGTATTAATTTTGTCTGTAATGTCAGTTATCTAAACTAGCTTCCTTCTAATGACAGGAATACATACAGTAATACCAAACACACAGAGAGAAATTGAAGTTCTTCTTGCTTACTCTTGCTTATAACCTTTTCCTTTCCAAAGAACAAGCCTTAGACATTGTCTTCAGGCAACTCTGAGATGAGATTCTTTTGTAGTAGCAATAAGACTGTTTTAGATATCACTTTTTTCTGATGTTTTTTACCACATTGTTGTAGGAATGTTGCAGAAGGGGGAATCTTGTCTAGCAGCTCCAAATGTAGAAAATAAACCAGAAGTAGGAAGGTGAAATCTAAGGTTGGACTGACACAGATCTAGTAAAGACAACAGCACTAGCAGGGCCTGCCTGGCTTAGGATGGTCTGAACATCCTTCACTAAAAGACCAATATTCCTGCAATGGATCCTCATTCTTAGCACAGTGGTAGGTGGCAAAGTGTTCTCCTTGCAATCTGCTTTACTTCTGCTACTGGTGTCAGCAAGCCTTGTTGTTGTGTAATTGTTTTTCCTGAATTTAATGTTTTGCAGGCTGTAACAGATACCATATAATTAGTCTAATAAATCTAATAGATCTGTATCTTTCCTAAAAAGGCTGCATAAATTTTGCCCAAGAAAAATAATAGATTTATAGAAATATAGATATATAGATATATCTGAGTAAGCTGAGGCAGGTGGGCATGGTTTTGGTTTAGACTCGTGATGGGTATCAGTCTCTCATTTCCTGTTGAAATACAGTGCATTTCTGGTTCCCATGTTCTGAAGAGGATAAAAAAAAATTAAAAAGGGCTTCAAAACTATTTGGAGGGCTGTAGGAAGTGTTTTAGAGTGAGAGATTTCAAAATCACAGTTGTTCAGCTTCCTCAATGAGCATGCATTAGGATGAGTCTATTACAGAAACTAAGACACTTAATGGAGATAAAATACTAAGCAAATGAAGGGATCTTTAGTCCAAAGTCTTGAATTGTCTGTAGCTGGAAGCTGTGACCATGAAACCATTCAGATAAGCAATGATGCATACTTTATTTTTAATCAGAGGGAATGATTAACTGTTGGAATAAACCAGCAGGAAAACTAATGGAGTCTTCATCTCTCAAAATCCTCAAGTGAAAAAATGGATGCCTTTCAAAGTTATGCTTAGTCACACTCTAGTTAATAGGCTCAAAGTAACAGCAGCAAGTCACGTTGTGTCCTGTTTTATATAGGAGGTCAAATTAGGTGGTTATGGTAGTTCTTTTTGGCTTGCCAGTCTGTGAAATACTGCAACTGCCAAAGGCCTGCCTTAAAAGAAAAACAGTGCTTTGAAGTTAAGCACTCCACGGATAAAGAAGGAAGAATTAAGGTTACTTTAGTAATCTTCACTATGATCCTCTGTGTATTTGCATTATGATGCAGTCTTAACTGCTCAGTCACTCAGATTACCAAAGCTCTAATTCTAAATTTCTAGAAATCAGACTATTCTTTTCTTGATCTATAGAGATAGCTCCTTTCCCTTTTATGTGGGTCAGCCCTTAGCAAGGGGTTCAATGAACAAATAATTGTATAAAGGACTAGTGGAATGAAAAGCACTTTGAATCAATGTCAAGTTTACGAAAATATGTGGTCTTCAAGGAGAGAGGATACCCCATTAGGCCATCAAAATGCCTGTTCTGAAAGGCAGCACAGTTATGGAGAGGGCATTATCCTGCATATTAACAAAAATTATGCTGTTTGTAAATGCAGATACGGGACATTGGTCACTGCCCGGTTGCAGAATACAATAGATTTCTGCAGGGAGGATTTAATTTCTCATCTTTATGTGTGTTACCTGAGGTGCATACAAACATGTTGAGACTACCATAGGCCTGTTAGGAAAAGAAATGAAGCTGGGAAAAATTGCTGCCTAGGAATTTGCTTGAGCTCATTCTCCTCATAGTCAAGAGGAATATTGCCCCTCATTAGGGAAGCAGATGTGGGCCCATAATTCATAATGCAATGCATAGATAAAACTGGCTTACTGACTAACATTGATTTTTGAACATATCACTTCATATACAGAAAAAAATACAAAATTTAGGTTGAGAAAAATGCATAGAGCTACGAAATTCTCTTTTGAACCCATTGAAAAATATCCTTCTCTATGCCTCTGTACTTTACAAGAATTCAGGAAATAAATATACCAAATTAAAGTAGAAGTGTAAGTGCGTTTGTAGGGGAGAGGGGAAAGAGGATTTTAAATTATAATGTTGCCTGCCTTTGTCTCATAGTAGCCTCAAGAACATTAAAAAGTTGTATGTTAGAGTATGAAAGAAAAACATAAGCCTACATTTTTAAATTTTTTTTAAAGTGTGCTCCTCTATATTTTCAGGAGCTTTTCAAATGCCGTAGTGTTCAGAGATCACATCCAACATCCACTAAAGTACCTAGAATGGCTCCCATTGATTTCCATGGGATACACTGTCAAAGAGTGTTAAAGATAGGACTG
>JAOTQP010001286.1:100993024-101068948 GCA_026413545.1 Cichladusa arquata | reverse complement strand
CATTGAAAAATATCCTTCTCTATGCCTCTGTACTTTACAAGAATTCAGGAAATAAATTTACCAAATTAAAGTAGAAGTGTAAGTGCATTTTTAGGGGAGAGGGGAAAGAGGATTTTAAATTATAATGTTGCCTGCCTTTGTCTCATGGTAGCCTCAAGAACATTAAAAAGTTGTATGTTAAAGTATGAAAGAAAAACATAAGCCTACATTTTAATTTTTTTTTTAAAGTGTGCTCCGCTATATTTTCAGGAGCTTTTCAAATGCTGTAGTGTTCAGAGATCACATCCAACGTCCACTAAAGTACCTAGAATGGCTCCCATTGATTTCCATGGGATACACTGTCAAAGAGTGTTAAAGATAGGACTGAACACAGGTCCTAGGTCTCTTCAGATGTAATGGAATTTTATTCTGATAAATCCAAACCTATTACTGTAAATCATCAGTCTCATTTCTTAGAAGGTGAAAAAAACCCCTAGCTCTCCATTTAGTTTAATGAGAGTTTGGAAAAATGAAAATCCTGTATTAGAAACAGTATAAGTATTATTACTGCCTTGTCTCCTTTCTTAGGACTGGATTTTGCAAAAGCAGTGTTTAATTTATTACTTTAATGCATTGAGTCTACTTGTATCCTCATGTGCTACACAGTGTGAAAAATGTGGAATAAAGAAAATGATTGTATTGAATCCTATTAGTTTTACTGTTTCAAACAAAACCAATCTCCTGTCAACTAGTCTGGATCCTCTTCCATGTTCCTTATTAGTGTAAGCTTCATTTCTATATCATGCAGCTAATTGTTTGCCCAAAAGAAAAGATAACCTGTTATCATTTTTGGACCTCATGATACATCAATAAGAAGAGATGTTAACTGTTGGTTATGGGATTTGGTGGCTACAGAGAAACACTTACTGGTATGCAGGTGTATGTATACTGTAGATAAGAATGATTTTCATAATCTCAGAAACACCTGAAAAAGCCTTACATAAGATCACAAATGAGTGTCAAATTAAATGAAAACTCTAGGTAAGATAGCTAAGGGAAAAAAGTTGCCAATCACTTACTTTGTATATACTAGCCATTTCCCTTTAAATAATCATGCAAATTAAAGGCTGGGACTTGGAATTCAAAAACATATCCAGAAGAAAAAGCAGTGTCTGTTAAGGATAATAGATTTCAACCATGATCAATACATCTGTTGTGCAATCTTCAACAAATTGCCTTGCCACAGTTTTATAAATTGCTAAGAAATATAAAGATAAGTATATCAAAGAAATGATGTGTTGGAAATACTAAATAACACAACTTAAGCAACTCCTCCCTTTTCTCCTCCTTCTATTGTTCCTTGGCTACTCAGCATCTTCCAGAGGCTTGGAAGAGTCCTCAGTATTTGCTGGACTACAAAAACCATACGCAGCTATGAGAAAATAACATATAGTGGCCAACAAGACATTTTCCTCCACTGTCACTATGGACCATGGTGACAGATGTGACAGGTGCCCACAAGCAATGACATATACAATAGTTTAAGTTCTCCCCTCTTTGTGGAGACTTATTCACTTTGCCTTTATAGAACTGCATCCTTTGTGTCAATCCAGACAAGGAATTGCCAGAACAGAGTATTCCAAGCAAAAGGACTAGGGTTTGGAGATTTTTTGTTGTTGTTGTTATTGTGTTTATTTGGTTTGGTTTTGGTGTGGTTTGGGGTTTTTTTGGTTGTCATTGCTTTGTTTAGTTTTGTTTTGTTTTGTTTTGCTTTGTTTTGTTTAAAAGTCTGGTATTACCAGAGCATACTCCACTAATTCGTTTTTTTCATCCAGTTTCCTATGAAGTCTAGTGTCAAAAAACATAGTATTTTGGCTGTATGAAGCTCAGATCTTCCTGTGTTTCTATATTGACTTTAAACACAGCACTCTTCACTGCTGTTTCAGGGCACCCTAATAGCTGTAGGTTGGCTTTGCTACCACTGCAGAAGCTTGAAAATAACTCAATACATTGTAGCTTGTAATGTTTATCCAATGGCAAAATAATCTGCCCTTGACTTCTGAGATAATGGTTTAGATCCATTCACCTAATGTACAAGATCCCCAGGGATAATTTATGTCCTTAGGAACATGGTAAACACAGTCAACAAAATGTAAGTAAAAAGAAATGTAAGGACTAGAACATAAAAAAGTATAGTGCAACAGGAATAGCAAACAATTTAATTTGCAGTTTGCCTGCTGCAGCAAGAAGTTGTAGCACTGATAAGTACTTCTGGCTGAGGCAGGAAACCTATGGATTTTCCAATCTGAAGAGACTGTATAAAAGTGGTTGGAAAATTGGAAAAAATCCATGGGATGTTGCTACTGCACGCTAGAATGGTAACCAGCTATGGTGTGCTGCTGCTCCTAGTGCAATGAGGTGCATTTGGACTTGGTCTGAGAGCAGCATTCATTGTTTGGCCACAGAGTTGTCAAAATTTCTGCCAAAACAGCCTATTCTTACCAGCTTGTTTGACCAAGATTCTTTCATCTGTTTGAGTGCTCAGTATTGTGTATATGTGTGTGCTTTTCAAAGTGAATTCAACTGCACATGGACTTTGCAGCCACATTCGGGTCTGTGCTTCAATACTGTACAAGTTGCAGGAAGTACAGGAAGCATAACTTGCAATAAATTACAGGCTTGTGTGAATTATTAGTCCCATGGAAATAAGTAGAAGTTACATTTGCCTGGTTTATGTTTTATAACTACAGTCTGTTAGAGTCTTTTTCACAGAGCACATATAAATATTTCCAGCAGCTGTGACTGCCAAATTACTTGGAGAAAGTGAACATTGCTCAGTCTCAGTATGAAGAGATTAATAACAATCATGCCTTATGCTCATCCCAAACATTACTCATTCTGCTTTACCTCATACATACTTGGGACTTTAATGTCCACTGACATCTCAGCCAAAACTGTGAGTGATACAACTACAGCCTGTGGTGGTAATAAAAGAAGTCTTTTTCTTGAAATGTGCTATGACTTTAAAGTAGAGTTACATTAATCTCTTATAGTATATTTGCAGCAGAATTTGTGAACTTACACTCTGACTACATTATGCATTGGCAACTTAACTAACCTGCATTTACCATTCTGTCTGCATTTATTCACAGAATTCAAGGTGGATGGCTAAGCATCCATTTCTGCTTTTTATCTTCTGCAGTCTTCCTTCATGTTATATTTTGATATGAAAGCAGTCAGGTGGTCCCATAAAGGTGGAAGAAAAACATATGCCAAAATAAGAACATCTTCCTGGAAAACCCTAGAGGAGTTTCACAACTAAATCACCAACCATCCAACTATGATACCAATGAAGATACAGCAACTTCTCAAAAACCTTGCATAAATACCATAATAGACGTACACAGTTCAGGAACAATTCCTACAGCTCCTTCTTGGTATCTTGGAGGATAGAAAACAATTTTCATAACATTAACATGGTGGGTCTGCCTACTGTCTGCCAAGTTGTCCAATTTACAGAAAGTAATGTTGCCAGTCTGGATCATCCTTTAATGGTGGGTGCCAGGTAGGTGAAGTCAACAGAAAGCCTAGAGTGCTTTAAAATAGATTCTGTCCCTTCATAGAGTTTTCCATCTCAATTATCATCACTCCTTAAATCAAATGCAACTAGCCACTGTGGAGGTTTCAACCTTTTGGGGGGAGATATGTGCAGATAAAGCAGGTGTGTGGTACACCACTATTGCACATTGACTCTCATTCTCTGAGCTTACCATAGTCAAAACATCATTTTCCACATGCTGGCCAGGGCTGTCATGCTACCACTCACTGAAAAGATAATTGGGGTTATTTGTGCACATTTTAAGCTAGAGATATTTTGTAACTGCAGCATTTTCCAGACTTTCTCATGTGTTAATAAGGTATATTGTTATCAATAGAAGTAAACCCAAGTTCTTTTTGTCAGCCTTAGGTGCATGCACTTACAAGTTTTCACAGCTGTTAAAATGACAACAAGCAAGTTTCCATACACATTTAAACAACTCAAAGTGCTAGGGTAACTCTTGCTTCAAATACACCTATATGAGAGAAAGTGGCTGTTTTTTCTGACTTAAACCATTATACCCTCCTGTGAATTTCTCCCATCAGTGCCCATCCAATCCTAGCATGCACTAGAAGTTTCTTAGGCCATACAATCGGTACCTTAACAGTACAAGCCCTGATTTCAGAGATGTCTTTCAAATAGACTGAAACACAGCAGGAGTGTGAGTGAAATAACAGCAGCTATAAACTTCACCTCTTATATTGACATAGATTCTGTCATTCATAGATGTCATTCATTTCAGTAGCAGAAGCCCCTCTATTTAGACCTGACATCCACATGTATATGAGATAAACCAAAGATTCCAGAAATCATCAATTCACCTTTAACCCACGTGATGTCTTTCACACTTGGGATGGCAAATGCTTCTCAGGAGATATTGTAACACACATAATCTGCACTTAGCTGTGTTGTAATTCTGTCCAAATCAAAATTTAGAGAAAAATAGCAGGGAATTTTTTGTTTGTTTTAAGATCATAAAATATAAGTGCTATACATTTCTCAGGGATTCTCTTTTGCTAATATAATTGCCATCCTGTTTCAGAAGAACCTGAGATAGCCTTTGTTAGCCCTCTAGCTCGAAAAGCTCAGGTGTAGCTGTGTATTAAAAAGAAAAGAAAAAGTAAATTTATTAGCTTAAGAGCATACGGCTTGGTAGGTTAATCACGGAATATTAGAATCACAGAGTATCTTTCATTGAAAGCATCACAGAGACACGGCTGAAGTCCAACTCATTTCTGGCCCTGCACAGGACCACCCCAAAAATCACACCCTGTGCCTGTGAGCATTGTCCAAATGGTTTTTGTGCTCTGTGAGGTTTGGTGCTATGATCACTTCCCTGGAAAGTTGTTCCAGTGCTCAGCCACCCTCTGGGTGAAGATCCTGTCCCTCTGCTTCCCCTTGTGAGATGCAGACTGAAATGAGGTCTCCCCTCAGCCTTTTCCAGACTAAACAAACCAAGTGACTTCAGCCTCATAAGGCTTCCCCTGGAGATCCTTCACCAGCTTCATGGCCCTCCTTTGGATGCTCCCTGGCAGCTTTATGTCTTTTCCATACTGAGGTGCCCGAGACTGCATGTGCATGTGATACTCAACAAGAGGCTGCTAGTGATCACAATATTTAAGTATTTCATGCACCATACAAATCAGAGCATCTGTTAGAGCTTTGGGTTGGTATGTTGCCCATTAGCCTACTATACTAAGTGTTAACAGTACTATATGTGTCCACATGATTTGCTGTGACAGTTAAAGAGCTACAGGATTATGTATTATCAATGCAGAGGCTAAATATGTCATAACAGCCTTAGGCATTGCAGGCTGCTTTGATTCAGCAATATTCTGTTGCAGTCCTCTAACACACTGTTAAAACTTTCTGCTTGCTCGTTTTGCAGGAGCAATTTAACCATGAATTCTGCTCAGCTAATTTGCTTATCCTGAACACAGAATATGTGGCTCACAGGAGTTTCACATAAGCAGTAACTCAAGTAAGATTCGGGTGCTTTTTCCCTTTCATAAGATCACTAGTGCAGAAAGATCAGAGAGAGAATGTGACAGCTTTTACTTTCCAGTCTTTTATTTTCAAATACTCTCACCCTCTCTGAGAGCACTTGATCTCACCTGCTCCCTCTCTTATCTCCTGGGTACTTGGTATGTGGACCCTGTAGAGCACTGTCTTTAATTTTGACTTGCTGTTCTCTGTTGAATGTCTTCCTCCTCTTCTCACGGCCCCTCATGCTGTCAGTGACCTCCTAGTTGATGGATAATTATAACTGCCCACTACCTCATCCTTATAAGCTTATCTGAAAACTGCCCCCAAGGATGATTACTGAGTTTGTGTCTTCCCAGAATAAATCTCTCTGTGATCTTTTGTTCCATTCCACCTTGGTACAGTTTAGTTTCTAGCCTCATTGGCCCCCAGAGTCATGTCCTGTCACTAGTCCAGCCATCAAAACTTGTATCTTAATTTCTTAGTTTACCTTAGGTTTTCTCTCAGTCATTGTGGGACTGTTTTGAGTTTGTTCTGGAAATTCTCTCTAAACATCAATAAAGTGTTTCTCATGTCCTGCTTAAAAGTTCCCCTTTTAAAACTCTTTATAGTAGAAAAGCCATGTGCACTGGGATCCTTTATCCCTCTCATCCCTTTCTATTCACCCAGTCTCTCTTGCATTGCCTGTAAGATGTTTAGTGGAAGAATCCACATTCTTGTTTTCTGTGTGTTCTGTATCTTGCAAAATGAAGCCATGGACCATGAGTTGGGGTTCAAGACAGTATAGTAAAACAAACTATATACTGTACTGATGATGAACTTAATTGTTATTGGTTCCTCTCTTTTTGCAATGTGTCAGAGTGAAATAAGTCAGCAAACATCATGCTGGATATACAACCTGTGTTCAATATAGTGGCTTAAACCTAGAGGTGTGGTCAAGAGCTTCTAGATAGTGTATTTACATTTTCCCATAGAAGAAAAAAAAAAACCCAACAAAGTGAAGACATAATTGCCTCATTACTTACCTTCACATGGTAAAATAAACCTCACCAGTTCGGGCCCTGAAAGATCTGTGGCGTTCATAGGCCTCAGTTTTCACTGCTGTAATTATGAGGCTGCTCTAATATTGTGGTTCTAGTGATTTGCTTTGATTTCTAGGGATTTTACTGCCAGATATTGGGTGGAAAAATCCTGTTTGAAGGAATATTGGTCTTCTGAAGCAAAATTATGAGGTAAGATCACACTTCAGGGAAATACTACACAAACTGTTTCCTGCAACATTTAAAGATATACAGTTTTAAATGGCAAGAGGGCTTTAAGAGAGAGTTGGAGTTCCTGCTAACAGTGAAATGTATACATTCTGTATAAAGTTTTCTAAAATCCCAGAAGGTTGTATCTAGAAATGGGAAGACTTTGCAGAGTTCTGTTTGCTGCCCCAACAAAACTTGCCACAGCAGAATTCCTTTCTCTTTTCTCATCTGGCTTCAAGTCAGACTCCACATCTTGTAATAACAAAAGTGACATTTCTAGCAAGTACTGTTCACAAATCTGGTTTTTAGAGTGTGAAAATATAGTAAATTTTCTGTTCCAAATTACTTCTCCTGCTTTCAGTACAACCTGGTAAATCTGCTGTACATCTGTTATTTGCTATAGCCTACTTTTAGGGTTACCATCCTTCTGACCCATCTGTTGGGGTTATTCTGACTCCTAGACCTCGGGGTATACAGACCTTCTTTTCCACATTAAATCTCTTTCTAGAGACAAATATTTGTTTTTACCTGTGTGATATAGTCAGATGCTTTATTTCCTTCTAGGTCTGTCACAACTCTTTGCCTGTCTGGCACTGTAGAAAGGAATATGCACTCTTTAATTCTCACGTTACACGTTTCCATGTCCTGAGACATCTCCCAGTGAGATTTCCTCTTATAAGTTGGAAGCTGTGCTTTCTCATTACCACTGTTATGCCTAATTCACTTGTACTTGCATAGGAACAAAGATATGGAAAATAATATAAAATCAAAACAACAGGTTTCCCCTTTTCATTTGCTAAAGCTGATCTGAGAACTACCTGATAATTTTATTTCAAATGTAAAGAGAAAGGAGAAGTAAAGGAATTGCTGTTAATGTTTTGGCTGTCCTATCTGCAAAAGCAAGATCTTGAAAATCCGTGCTGATGACCAGCATAACATACAAAATGGACATGTGGAGGAATCTATCTCTGAATGACAGCAGATTCCTGTTGTGAAGTGGATGGGCGTGTCTTTTCCAGTGAAGCAAAAATACAAATTGTCTGAGGAAAGGTGCTGACCTTCTTTTCACCTTTGCTGTGTTTCTTGCTGTTGAAGTCTCTTTTATGTGAATTTGAGAGGGGTGTCTGTTTCTGCACATCAAATGACTGACCTCAGCCTAGAAGAAGTTCCTATTAAGGATATTGAAGGAAATATTCTAATTACTCTGCATCAGCCATGACATTATTTATACCTTAATATTCAATGGGATATATTGAATAGAGACTGACAATCCTTTTCTGATGCCAATAATACTAACACATGCTTCATTTGTGAACTTCTGCTTATCAGCCCCAGCAGCAGAGTATAGAGAACTAGGAATTTGTAGAGAATTTGTAAGGAATAGTTGTTGAAAAATGGATATAGACATATTGCAGCTATCATTTAATAAAAATAAAAACTGAAAATAGTAGAGGAGGGCGTTATATTTTATAGGTTTCAGCTTCTTTTTGGGTAGCTATTTTATGCATTTCTGTTCTGCCAACAGAAAGATTAATGCTCAGTCGTATCCTCGAAAGGGACTAGAACCCAGTAGATGGGTGTTTATAGAAAGATCCTAGCCCTGACTGCCATCACAGCAGGCTCTGAGCAGACCGCAGGCATTGGCTAATAAGTAAGTTGGCATGAGGGAAGTTTCTCTGCCACCTTGCATGGATATGGATGCCTATGAAAATTTTTGTCATCAAGGAAGTAGGAATACTGTATTTGCAGGTTGAATCCAAAAGACTTGGTAAGGTCAGATCTTCAGGTCTTGTGAATTGTGTCACTGTTTTTAGTACCAGGAAGATGGCAGTAAAGCTCATCAGGAAGTGTGGCTGTGTCTTCACCCCAGAGAAAATGACCAAGATGAAGCTGAAAGCTTTGTTAGAAGAAGGATGAGAGCTAAGGGTCCCATAAGGCAGAACAGTGAGAAACACTGCGCAACACCTGTGAGGAAGCAGAGGCAGAACAAGGAGAGGCAGGTTTCTCTCCTGTGCAGTTCTAGATTAGTTACAGTGTAACTGGGCAGGAAAGGCTGGAGAGCAGGCTGCTGAAAACCAGGTCCAAATGGCACCACCAGATCCAAAATACACCATCAGACCTAGTGCTCTCAAGTACCACATCTTCTGAGGACATTGGCTTGCCCTGCCAGAAGCAAAGCCTGCATGGGATTATGACTTCTCTCCATCAGTGTATTCCCAAGAGAATCAAGAGGGAAATTCTGCTGTCTGTTTATTTTTCCTTCCTCTACGAGAGAAATGGATGCAGAGACGTCTGTATTAGCAGGTCTTAGATATTACTGTTGTCTCAAAAGATCATTATTTCTCTCTCCAGCAGCAAAACAATGCCAGAGGTGGGTGAGTTTTAATTGTTGGTGCCAACACAATGTGCATCAATTTTGACAAAAGCTTTACCAATTGACTTATAACAAATCTATTTGCCAGAGTAGCTGAGCACACAAGTCTTCTTTGACCAAGCAGATAATTTAAGATGAACATCATTATCAAATTATGTGCAGGTGAAATCAGATCACTTGGGAGTCTCAGCAATAGCTGCTTTGCATAATTTCATGTAGGTACAGAGATATTACTGATTTAGTGTTGAAATACTTTAATCTTGTTCACACAATTTGCAGTTTCATGCCTGTTTATGAAGGGGAAAATGCAAATGCAAATATTACTGCCTAATGAAATCCCTTGAAATTTTTGTTCATGACTGAGCCATCAGCATTATCTTCACAGCAACTGTGCATGCATTGGATATAGACTCTTTTCCCTAGTTTTTCCCTGGCACACATTAAAAATATCATCAAATAACAACACAGTTGTTGGTATCTAAAGACATAATTAGAGATATGATTTAGTATTATATAACCTGAGGACATGCTGTGGAATTTAGCAACATTATGGGCCTGGCCTTTTCTGTTCTTATCTCTGTTCATCAATGTCTTAAAGTAAGAGCATGTAAAAGTGAAATATGCTTGTTTCAGATGGTGATGAATATTAGTCCATCACTATTTTTACTCCTTTTGGAGACAACAATGTAGTAATTTATGACTGTGATGAACTCTAAGAGGACATTTTACAGGATACATGCTAACAGAAGAGATATATTGTCCTGCATATCTGAACTTTTTCTTGCACCTGTGGTACATTTTGTCTGATTTATTTTTTTACCAAGCATCACTTAGACAAATAGGTCATTACCTTTACAGAAGTTCTGCATTAGCACTGTCTGCCCTACCTCCTTTTCCTAAATAAAAAAACCCTAAGATTTTTACAAAACCCACATAGTTATTGGTTGTTCTGTTTCACCATCTGCTGAAACATTACTCCCTTATTTTGCTTGCACATAACTGGAGGTTTTCTTTTTTTCCAAATGAACATTGTCTTATGAGCAGCCACAAGATTTTTCTTTCCCTTGGCCACCAGTGATTTTTCCTTACAGAAGTATGAAATTAAGGCTGTAGACACAGCATAGAGTTTGACATGATAGCAAAGTTTTTTTTTTTACTGAGACTCAGGCATAAGATGCAGCTTTCTTGATCCTGAACTATTACCAATTACCTTGTCTTTCAGTCATATCATCTTCCCAGGCTCAAAAATAAGTTCCATCATACAGAGTGAAGGAATCGATTTTGCCACTGTAACATGTCAATAATGCTGATGCTTTTGATGGAATTCTGATAAGGCTATTGGTGGGACCTTTTCACATCACCTCTGAAAGGCAGGTTTTTAGTTTTGGCCAAATTAGTTTTCTTTTGACAAAACAAACAAACAATCAAACAAACAACAAAAAAACCCCTAAAACAACAACTTTTTCCAAATCACTAGAGGAATGGGGTTTGGCCTGTCACAGCATGAGGTGGCTTCCTTGACATTGTAGGCTTAATTGTCAATAGGAGATTGACATACTTCACTGGAGAAACTGGAATCAGCTTCCCACATTATACATATATTTCTGGACAAGCAAGAACATATAATGATAAAATTTGGGTAGGGAGCCAATTGGTCCTACTGGTGTTGCAACATCCATTAGCTTTAATTGCTGGGGTGATTGATGTATTGACAACACAGATAGAACATGCAGGGTGCCAGCCAAGGTTTCTGTCACCCACAAGGCTATGGCAGAGCCTGTGCTTTGCCTGCCTCCCTTCTCTATGCCATCTTCCTTCTGCAGAATTAAATGCACTGAAGGAGAGCTTAGTAGCATGACTGAATAAGTGGTGTTGATGCACCATTTCAGCACAAATGCTGACACATGTGACCAGTGAGTTGATACCTGACTTGCTCAGCCTGTGTGACAGCTCACGTGGGTCAGAACGTTTCACTGTATTCTTAGAGTTTATGTGAGAGTCATGAGTACTAGAATGGGAGGAAACCGTCCCGTTCCTCAGCACTTGCTCTGAGCAGATCAGGTAGAATCCAGCTATAGCTGAGACACTACAAGGCTGGGCCCCAGACAAGATGCCCATTTGGTCATGGGCATTTTTATCAGTGGAAATAAAACCGGCAGTTTATTCCAGAACAGTTTAGCAATGGTGTTACCTCTTTATTCTCATACACTAACAAATTTCACATTTCTTGGGATGTCTAAATTTTGCCTTCACATAGAAGTCCTAATGTGGTAAAACACAACAGAGCTGTTTCTACTAAACAGTGCTGCAGCTGTAAAGACACACAAATTGCTTGAAGAGAAGCAATATTAATATTATTTTCAATAAGTTGGACAGAAATATGGGCTGGCTGAATCCACATTCCTGGGGAAGATCAGAGCAAGGCAGTGTAAAGGAAGATTGGATGTACACCATGAACTGCAATGATTTCCACCGAAAAGTGGAGTGAAAGAAGTAGGGCCTTTGCTAAAAGAGTGAATAGAGATTCAGAAGGACTTAAGTGAGCACAGAGAGGAGAACAGGATTGAGACAGAAAAGTGGAGAATGTGCCTACAGAGAGGACAAGTCATGGAGAACAACAGAAAAGTATTGGTCCTGAGCCTGAGCCTGGAGAAGAGCTGCTGTGCTATCTCTTGTGAGGGAAACCAGGCTGGCATCTGGAGTGGGAAAGAGCAGTTCCAGATAATGTTGATAACATGATCCTAGATGTGAAACTGAGACTTGGTGGGGACCATAGCAGACATTTTTACCATGAGAGGAAGTAAAAATTTAGAAAATAAAACTGATACTGTGACGAGAAAGAACCCTTGGGATGCAATAATGAGGACGTGTTGAGGCTGTCAGGAGTTGGAGTAGATAAAATACTTCCATGGCTGTGAAAAGGGCAAGTTGAGAATGAAGAGGAAGTAGAGAGGCTGGTAATAGTGATTCTGCTTGTTAATTCTGCATGTTAATTATGCTCTTCTTGGAAGGTATGGGCAGGAGCCCATGCAGAAAGAAGTAGAAGCAACAGGCAGCACATAGATTGTCTTCTTGAGGGGTGGGATTTATTTGAATAGAAGAGTGAAGTTTAATATTGTTAGAGTTCATTGTATTGAAGGCAAGCTATCTACAGCATTTCCATCGTGCATGCTTTTCACTGACGGGTCAGAAAGAGGAGCAGAGAAAGTAGGGATGGGGTTTGAAAAGTCTGAAAGCAGATGACAACTCATCAAAGCTAATGGACCAGAAAACATGAAAGGTTCAAGTGTCAATGCGAGGGAAGATGAGCAAATGCTGAAAGAGATCAGATGAAGGTTGAAGAGGGAGAAAGTGGCTATAAAAAAAAAAAAAAATCAGAGAGTACTGCTTCATAAAATCACTCATGGGAAAGATGCCAGTGATGAAAAGAATGAGCCAATACTGAAATTTGCAGAGAGATATGAAAGCAAAGAAATACTCACTTAAGGGTTGGAGGTATCATCATTGTAGGAGTTGAAGTGGTTATGGATGGGTGGGGAAGACTGCAGGACAGGGAATTAGCAAGACTTTAAAGAAGTTTGATAGGAGTCATAAGATGTAATAGCAAAATGGATACGAAGAGAAGCATCAGATGCAGTTTACTTGAAAGCTGGGAGAAAAGTTGGAAGCAGAAAAGATGCAGAGACAAGCCTGACAGATCAAACACAGGTGGGTTAAGTTGGAGAATATGAAAGTAAGAAAGAAGGGACAAAAATAATTTAAAATAACTGGGAAGTGATGGGATAACTATTACAGATTGTCTTCCAAGAGTATGCAGAAGTGTCCTTGTCACAAGAACTATATCACGCAGGTATACAAGTCACCCATTTATTTCTATGATATCAGGCCACATGTTGCAATGGTTTTGTGTTGTTTTCTTTTATAGAATATGACAAAAAGTACCTCTAATGACACTAGTTACATGTCAATCATCAGATGGCATTTTGAATGGAAAGAAACGAACCAAAACAAAAATCTATTGTTTAATAGATATTCAAGGATGATTTCATCAAAATACTCTTAGAACAAACAATGTTCTGTGGAACATATGTGTGTGTATTAGCCTGGTAACTTAGGATTTAGGAGCTCTAAAGATGAGTGGTTAAACAATCACCACCTCTGTGACAATATAAAATGATTCACATCTAAGTTGCATATTGATTGGAGATTGGACTGCAGGAATATAAATGCCTTTAGAAGCCTTCATATGCCAAATGCATCAACTGTTTGGCCAGAAAACAAATATGTCTGAGAAATAGCCTCCTAAATCCACTGAGAAAGGACATCTGAGCTAGAAACACTCTCAAGGAAACATCATATTAGCTGGATGGTTTCTACTGGAAAAGGCTTTGAAAGTTCTTTGTTACTTGCTTTGTATACTCAGATATATTGCTTTAATTTATTTCTTTGCATTTTCTAAACCCTTCCCTGAGCCCTTTAATGTGCTTTGTCTAATCTTGTATCTTTTACATTATAGCCACCCAGGATTATTCACCAAATAACACATGCCCAGTACTTTACATGTGCACTGTAAGGGAAGGTTTGTGTGGAAACACACCCTCTGGGTTGTAATTCAGGCAGCTCCAAAATTGCACATATTCTGGCATCTACTTTTTTCCAGTTCCTATTAGTTGACATTGCACAAGCTTTGGTTATGCACAGAAGTTAAGAGTCACGGTGCACCTTACCACAGCAGACAGCAAAGATACTTCTAGAAAATGGAAAAGAAATTCTTAGTCAACTCTGGACAAAAAAACCCCACCCCACTCAAGGATAAAAGGTTTGTAATTTAAGTTTTGTCTGGAGAAAGTACAGCTGGTAGTCTGTAGAGATAAAAATCTAATGCATTTAAAAATGAAAACAATTTCCAGTGTCAGAACTCCTTCTCATTTTTCTTTTCCCTTTTATGTCACTGTAGTCATGCTCAAAGACAGGCCATTAATACTACTTACAGTGAGCAATGGTCATTTCAGCTGCAAGGGTGAGGTCACTGATTTATGGACGTTACAGCTGAATTTGGGAACATGAGATGATGGAAGAAATTTGACTGACTATTTTTGTGAAATTTGAGCATATTGGTTTCCCTTTAAACAAGGACTTTTGAAATTCTGCTCCAGGAGCCTTTACAGGAACCATTAGTTCCAGCTGAGGAGCAGGACTGATGTTGGAGTCAGAAAAAAGGGGGGAGGGGGAAACAAATGGCATAAACCAAACTAATGTGCAGTCTGAACAGGGGCTAACAGTATGCCAAGGTAATGGAATGATCTGGTTATGGTTAGGGAACACAGAAACTTATGCAAAATATTTTTATAGAAAAACTAACAACAGTATGCCCCATTGTTTATCTATATGTAAATCCTTGAAATGGAACTAAAAGATGCATAAATAGTAATAGTCATTTTAAGTATGACCAAGCTTTAATTAGGAAGGCTGGTATTTTGTGTTGCTCTGAGGCACTGGAGCAACCATGGGCAGAGTCTTTGCTGATGTGCATAACATTAGTGACAGAAGAAACAGAAACCCACTATTTGCAGTGTAGGATTGTTATAGCCTTTGGAATCTATAGATTTAAACAAAGTGCTTAATTTTCTTCCCTTAAAAATAACATAAGCAATGGAGTCAATGTTTCTCACAGCTGTCCACATGTCCACCCATAGTCCATCCATAGTACCTCAAACCACCACTGTACCTTGGGATCTATATAGGACTGCAGGAGATCTCAGCATTGCCTCAGGCATGTCACAAACCTTTAATGACTAGGAAACATTATAAAAAATAATGATTTGATTCCTAGTTCTGAAGAATCTTGACCACTATTGTTCCAGTACAAAAAAGGGAAATGCATTTCTTTATCTCATCCTTATTACCTGTGAGGAAGGAAGATGTAAAGGTGAAGCTTGTATGTAAATTGGGTTTGTGATCTAAACTGACAGAACTATTTTGGTGTAAGGCAAGAAACCTGCAGCAAGACTTGCCAGTGTGATTGTCAAACTGAAGCCTGAACTCAATGTCCAATTTATATGCCATGAAGAACTATTTATGAGAAACTATCATTTTAGCAGATACAAATTGTTGTACAGATGAAGCACATCATCTCACCAGCTGCCTGTATCTGCTCTGGGAAGAAATAAGACTAAGCTGTTAAACCCTTGCTTTGATCTAATATATAGATGTAGAAACTCATTAATTTTTTTTAATATATTTTCTTGAGCACAGAAACACCATTACTTGCCATTTGTGATGAGACAGCCTTAAAAAACTCCAAGGATATAAATGTTAAGGGATTCCAAGCAACCTTAAAAAATGTCAGTGTGATGTATTCACTCTTTCTGTATGTGCAATGGTCACTATTGCTGTGATCACTTGCTATGCCCACTCTTGCCTGGTGTGCAAAGCCCTTACCACAATGGTGCAGAGCAGTCAGTTCTCTCAGGACTGAAGCTGGGATTCCATCTGTAGCAAGTCAGGCTGTCTCCCGTGCTGGTGTCTGTGTTGGCAATGCTGCACACAAGTAACACAATATCTGATGGTTTGTTTTCCAGGCTGGTTTATGTCGAGAAGCCAAAGACCAACAATAAATGAGAAGAGACGGAGACAAAAGATGGTTGGTAGAAACAGGCAGGTGCTCTTTATTTCATGTGGCACAGCATTAGGCAGACAACCCAAGAAACAGTTTCTAACAAAAGCCAAAGCTATCACTTCCAGGAACCATCCCCCAAACAAGGGTCTGCTACCAGCAGTGGCACTGTGATGTCCTTGCCTGTCCACTCTCATCTCCTCATAGTTTATATGCACTTAGGCAGTATCTTAGTGGCGAGTGTCCTTTCTAAGGAGACTAACTTCTTACAATGCAATATCTTTAGACAGCATACATACTGTGCAGGATCACCAGAGTACAATCTCCTCAAGCCATGCTAAAATATAATGCTAACTCTGGAGAGAAGGCTGCTCGATGGCCTCACGTCTCTCTGAGGTAATACAATGCTGTTTCTTAGCTGACAACATGAGGGGCACCTGAGGGAGGATCAATATGGCTTCAGAGTCTACTTCTAAACTCCTGATGCAGCAGCGGGACCTGGTGTGCCATCGGCTGAGACAGGGTGAGGACCTTCCTCCACCCCCTGCCGCCACTGGGCACCAGCAGCACCCGAGAGCTGAGCCTGCTGCCACTCAGGGGGATGAGAACAGAGATGGTCTTGGGCTAGGAGGAGGAGGAGAGGGCCATCAGAGATCACAACAGACCGTCAGCTTTGCTGGGTCATCAGGCGAGAGGTAACAGTGGCGTTGGTGCGGGGAGGGGTTACATCGTTAGCACTCCGGATTTAAAGGCATGAAGAATGGCTGGTGGGAGGAAGGTGTTTTGTAGACTAAGGGCAAAGCTTTAAAAGCCTTGGGATATTACTTTTAATTATTATCTACAGGTTATTCTCTCTATATATACTATTTGTCTTTCTAAATTATGAAAATAAACATTTATTAACAAGTCACTGGGTCAAATCCTGCTCTCCACTGAAGGCAAATCCATTGACTTCAGTGGGAGGGAGCCCCGTGTAAACAACGAAGGGCAAATTTGGCCCTTTATGTCCTGAAAAGTCTGCTTGTACCCATTGTCTCTCAATCCTGCAAGGAAATACAGATTGAAGGGTGAACTAATCGTTACAAATTTCTCTTAAACTAGCAGGGGAGTGTTAGTGAGATGTGGCAAAGGAGCAAAAAAGAAAAAAAAGTGGAACCAGTAAGTAATACTGCTTTAAAGAGAATTTTATCCATGTTTCAGAGCCAAAGTACAAAAAGAGAGTGGATCTGGATCAAGTGCTACTGGCCTTGATTTCTAAGCAACAACAAAATTCTTCATTTAGCTTCGGTGAAATGTTACACAACCAGAGAAAACAGAAAGAACTAAAGAGTCCTTTTGCTTCACAAACCAAACATCATATGCCCAAAGGTGAACACTGTCATCCCTTTGTATTCTCCACTAACTCCCACTGTCTGCACAGTGCAGTGTCAGCCACTGAAGACAAAACACATCTACTGTGCTCATGAGTAAAACCTGTGGTGTCTTACAAACATAACATTTTGATTGAATACTAAAGACCACTAGGTGCTTTTAGACACAGAACAATACAATTTCAGATGCATTTACCACTTTTATTTCACTATGCAGAAACATACATTCACCATGTGTTGTGATGCAGCTGACAGTGTAATGGACGCCATCCCTTCCGTGGGTATTAGAGCTGGACACTAGCGAGTTTTCAGTGGACGTTCTGTACAGGTTAAGGCTTGACTCAGAACTAGATAGTAAATGCTGACCAGATTCTCAAACAGATTTTTTTTTTTCCTCTGAGAACAAAAGGGAAATCAATAGAAAACCATCACGGTTATTCCAGATTAATAATTTTCTAAAGCTGCAAACTAAGTAAAATACAGATTTTTTTTCTCCAAAATAACTACATATAATTTACAAGGTTAGGATCTGTGAAGGGTGACTGGAAGCTGACTCTGAACAATGCTGACAAAAATCATTAAAGTTAATATACTAAAATCATTACTACCTCATAAGGTATTCAGTCAGGTATACAAAGCACACTTTGTAAGCATTTATATATTTTGATAAGAGTAAAGATTCATCATTGTTTATCGGGCAGTAATAAAACCAGATGAAACAAATATAAGATTCAAGTTGTTTACTGAATAAACTGTGTTATTGGCACATCTAATTTGTGGTAAAACATTATACACAGTACCTGTACAGCTTCTAGTATTTTGGGGTAATCTTCATTTACAATATCTTTAAACAAAAGGCTTGCCACCTAACAAATTTTAATTTGTTTAGACTTTCAGAAACTGTGAAAGGCATGAACTGTTTATGTGTTACATGAGATCACTGTTTATATTGTTTATGAACGTGCAGGTAAAGCTGAAAACTTAGACATTTTAAGAAAATTAAAAATGCTGCTTTTTTGTAATTTTATTGTTGCTTCATGCAATATTGTTTAACTGCTGCTGATTCAGATTGCTTTCTATGGGAAGGTATCTCTGCCAGTTTCTTTATTAACGGTCAAGATCAATTCTTCTGTACTGAAATTTTCCATAGACAGATACAAGTCAGTCAGGTTGGAACTGAGACTCCGTATAGGTTCTCGTATTCCTACTGGTATGCATGTCTGGATTCATATGCATTCTAGGTTATTCCTGCAGAAAAGAGAACTCAGTTAGTTATTCAAAGCAACTACTCTCTTGCAAAAGAGATTTTGTCAATTTGTTCATATAAGGAAAAGCTGTTTGAAAATGGCATCATCCCAGTATAAGCAACTTGGACCAAATCCAAAGTCCACTGATGCCAATGGAAAGAATTAACGACATCAATAGACTTTTAAGCAAGCCACATTGAGCTGTCTCTGAAACAATTAGCGGAATACCACAAGAATCACAGCTACTCACTCCTTAGTGACTGGTTCCATCTTCCAAATAAATAACTGACACTGAAATTCTGTTTTCTTAGGGTCTGTATATCCAAAAGCAGGAGAGCCAAAGAGCTTCAAAAGGTGTTGTGCATTATACTCTGTTACTTACACCAAGTGCTAGGGAATACATATTGTTTTAAGAATAAAATGCTGCTATCGATTCAACAAATCTGACAAGCAGCTTTTTCTTCCCCTTCTGCATACAGCATTCAAAGCAATTTGTGCAATGGTGCTGGCATTAAGAGCTTTTGCATAGCAGGTTAGTATGCATGACATGTTTCTGCACACAGAATAAATATAGGAATATTGAGACGTCTCTTTAGCCAGCCACTATTGGAGAGCATGCCTTTACTGAGAAAAAGCTAGACACAAGGAAAGCTGCATTATCATCTCATCCTGATAAACAATGCTGCTTTAAAACATTAAATGTTCTTTCAAGTACAAGAAAGCCAAGACACCCAAATACCGACAAACTAATTCACTGCGTTTAAAAGCAAGTTGGACCATATCTTTGCAAGTTGGGAATTGAAGCATAATTTTTAACATATCTGCACAAGACATTTAGAAAGCAGCTGTAGGTTTTTCCCTTGGCATTTTTAAACCAAAATGCACACCTTTAAGAACAAATTGGTTTTGTTCTTAAATGACACAAAAGCAGACAACAGATTTTTTATGACTTCAGAAGTAGAAAACTAGACTACAACAAAGCATGGACAATGAGGACTTTTCAGAGAGCTAACGAAAGCAAATGAGTGGATTCTCTTTCTCCAGCTGGCACTGTTTAATGAAGGCAGATGTCGAACTGAATGTGGTTTACTTTCAAATATCAGAACTGATAAGCAGCAACTTGAAAATGCCAGTGAGAGAAAGTGAAGAGTTAAAGGTGAAATATGGTAGGAAAATAACATCTGCAGCATGCCAGCCCAGTAAATGCCTAGGAAAATCATCTGGTCCTCTTACCTGTGGTCAATCCTCCCCATCTTCTGGTGTGATTTCTGTCTCTTTATGTACCACTACTTTGGTCACTGACATGTCAGGGTGCTGCTCTTTGGCTTCTTTAATTGCCTGAGCCAGCGCCTATCCCAAGGAAACCACAGAAGGGCAAAAACAAAAAGGAGGTGGAACATGCATGATCAGTAGCAAGGTGGAGAGATTCATGACATATTACACAATTTACAAATGAGGAAAATGATTAAAATATGAAATATACCATCACTGATTTAACTACTATTCCAGCTTAATTTAAGGCATGCCACTATGAATAATATCGGTCAAAGAAATGTTTAGAAATGTTCTCTTTGGCAGTCTTCAAGGTAGCTTTTTTAGCAGTTTGTAGATTTTACCTGATCATGATCAATATCTGCATCTCCTGTGATGACTATTCGTTTCTCAATTCTTGTCTCTGAGATGCCTCCTTTCACAGTCTAGATGGGAGGGACAAAAATGCATGTCAGTAACTTACTTTAGAGTGCTGCTACCCATCCCCAGAATGATCAGTGCAGGAACCCTGCAGAGGGGACAGCCCTGGACTGCAAGTGAGCAATTCTGGAGCTGGCCTGAATGCTCTGAATGGGCTAATGACCTCTGTATGTCCTTCCAACACGGGTAATTTTACAATTCTGGTAATCTGCACATGCACCAAGACAGATGTTTGTATGTCAAAAACGGCAAACTTGTCCCATGAAAAACAGAATGGGAATACAAACAGCCCATATTCAGACCTATTTAAGTCCAACTGCTTGCTTCAGAATGGCATAGGGAGTGGTATGGCCTTTTTATGGCTCATCTACTAATAGGGAACTTCACTGCAGAAAGATGAAATCCTGTTCTCAGTGAATACTGGTAGGAGAGTTGTCACAGCACTAAGAGGGTTTCTACTTAGGGAGGAAGTGTTTTTTAAATGCTACCTTAGAACCTGGGAGACACAGCATGGCTTTTCTGTGCAGATGAGCTTTGGTCTGGCTGCGGGCAAGCTCCTCAGGGTACCACCCAGAAACACAGCCAAGGTGTTGGAGCTGACTGAATGTCCTGTTATGGCTACAGGATATAGATTCACTGTGTGCTTTCAACACCGTGCAGTGCTAATATCTCAGGGCTGAAAGGCATAGTCATGTCAGCGGAGCCTCATGCTCAGACAAATTATTCCTTCCAGGCTGCCATATGATGCCAATGTGGTTATACTCTTTCCAGTTCCAGATAGTATTTGCAGCTGAATCAAGTGTCTCTGTACAGCAAGGTTTTGTGCTTGCATAAGCATACCCTAAGGGTTTAGGATTTGTGTCAAGTCATTGATGATAATCAACTCAGTATAGTCAAAGATAGGTGAATAAAGACAAGAATTTATGGTAAATTTACAACATTTTGTCAAGAGAGTATCAGAATGTGTTCCCTTTTTGAAATAAATCATAGAACCAAAGCTGGTGAAAAAGGAGCCCGCTGTTTCCTGAGGACTCACTTTGGTGATATGTGTAGTAGTTGTAGTGCTGGTGGTTTCAGATGTGATAGTTTGTGCACTCATCAATACACCTGGTTCAGAGTCAGCACCACAATCCACCTAGAAACAAGAAGAGGAAAACAGTCACTGAAAACATGCTCCTGAGCACAGGGAAGCAAGAACTGGACTGTTAAACTTCCCTATTTCTACAGTTCTTCATAAAGTGAGTATCTAATGGTAGGGGACAACCGCTATTAGGGCCACCATGTGTCAGTATTCCTCTGTGCATCTGAGGCTGTCCTTCCACTCTGGAAGCACAGATGAGAAGATGGCACTTTTAAATCTGCAGTTTCATCAATGTTCTCGAAAGGCCCTACACCAGGACATGAGAGTGACACCCAGGTAAGTTGTTCTTACGTACATCCTCCTCAAACTAATATTTAATACTTGAACACCTTAAAAAAGTTTACACTTAAGCATACACTTAAAGATGGGCAAAGAAATGGATTCCTTAAAGGTACATTAAATTATACCATGTCTTTTGAATAATTTCTTACCTGAGAAGACTCATATGTAATGGTTTTTGTTTCTGTATGGACTACTGGCACTTCCTTTGTTGAAATTTCAAGGGTTTCCCCACCAGCAGGGACACTGCTGAAACTTATAGTCTCAGTCTTCACAACTGGCGACTGCGTGAACACAAAAGAAGGAAATGGAACATTTAGCAATGCTTATGGATTTTTCGGAACAATTTTTTTTTTTTTGCTCAGGGCAAAGAAAGAATAACTAATGTTAATAACTAAGAATAACTAGTGCTCTGATGTTAACAAAAAAAAAAGAAAAAAGAGAAAATTCATTACAGTGGTACATTCGTGTATATGATGCTGGCAATATTTAGCACTTCCCTGGATTTTATGAAAACAAAGTCCAAAATGTTCTAAATACTGTAAGAGGCAATGGTCACAACTTGAAAAACAGGAGGTTCCCTCCTGTTCCCTCCTACAGGAAACACTTTTTTGCTGTGAGTGTGACTGAACACTGGCACAGGTTGCCCAAGGATATTGGGGAGTGTCTTTCCTTGAAGATGCTCAAAAGAAGCTCTCTGGACATGGTCCTGGGCAGCAGCTCACTCTGGATATATCTGCCTGATCAGGGAATTGGAGCAGATGACCTTCAGAGGGCCCTTCCAGCCTCAGCTGTTCTGAGAATCTGTGATTCTACATTTTCTTAAAATGACAAGAGAATTTATCCTGTCCAGGCTTAGTCTTTTCATCTCTCTTGGGAAAAATACATACACAAAACAGCTCTTGAAATTCTACTAATGGGGCTAAGATAAGGAACCCAGTCTGTTTGAGACACAATATATTTATTTATAATTGCACCAAGCATGGAAAAAACAATCTATTTCTGTCTTTGAGGGCATGCTAACTTTGCCAACCTCAATGGACTTTGCCAAACAGAATGCCAGCTGATCTTGTTATTTGTTGCATAAAATGCCATGAAATTTGGTATTTCTCTGTAGCATGAAAAGCAGTTTCAAGTAAAACATGCATGGCATTTTACTAATGATGGAAGCCAGCAGCAAGCCTTGCAGGTGACATGCAAGGAGGAAATAAGAGGAGAAAAAACCCACTTGCTACAAAAGTGCAATCATACAAACTGGGCACACTTTACTTTAAATGACAAGAATTAACTTAATTGCCTACATTCACAGTTCAGCACAGACACGACCAATTCAACAACAAGTTACCTCAAAATGAGGTTTTCTTTCCAAAGACTCTGAAAGTTGGACTGTTGTTCTGTGCTCCTCCGCCTGCTCACACGAAGCAGCGGCAGCGACTCCTTCCTGTTTGGTTAGGGCTTTCCCAGCCTCCTCCCTTTTTTCCTCCTTCGCCCCCTCAGTCCCAGCAGAGCCCTCCTTCCCTTTCACGTCAGCAGCCACCGCCGACGCTGCCTCAGCCTGGGCATCCAGCGTAAGTCCGGCCACTTTAGCAGGATCCCCGCCTGCATGCACCTCCATCCCATGTCTCTCCTTGACAACTACAGTCTCCTGTACAACCTTCTGCACTGTATCCTGATCCGGCTGAACAGCTTGCTTCATGTCACTGGAAGTTATCTCCTGAGACGTCGTCGTTTCTATTCTCTGCAGGGAAGGAGGAAAAAAACCCCTCAGCATCAGAAGTAGACAACAATTATTTGCAGTAGCACCCAAGCTGAATGTACTGTGAACATAAATTTTAAAAAATGGGCATTATATTTTGCCAAGTTATTTCTCCCACAGTGTATGGATTTTCGTTCTCAGGATGCTATCAGTATAGCAGAAATGGAAAACAAAGCAAGAATCAAAATTTTTAAAAGTGAAGAGAAATTTCAATATCGGTGTTTTCATTGGTATTTTTGAGTGAGTTTTACAAAGGCAAAATACAGCACCCTGCAAAATGACCAAAATAAAATGAAATGCAAGAAAATCTGGTTGTTGGTTTTTTTTTTTTTTTACTTTTTGGTGAAGTTTCTGTTGTGGTCCATTGTAACAAAGGAAAACACACATGAATACATGCATTAGTTATATTGTGCAAAAAACCATGAAACAATAGAAAAGCAAAAGTAATTGGTGTGTGGTTATGACATCGATGGAGGGAATCAAGCAGCCACCTGAGCCCAGCTATGGGAAGTAGAAGTAACCCCTCCTATGAACTCAGTTGGTTTTCTGGCAGACTCTATTAAAGTGAAGATATCTGAACCATCCAGGGTTTTTTCAGTGGTGGACTGTTTAGTCTAAACAAACAAAGAGATGTAGAGTCATACACAGAGAAAAGGCAGACTCATATGCACAGACATATTAATTGCCAAAACCAGAGGCGGAGACGGAGGAAAAGGAGAGAAGGTTGCAGGGGCACGGAGAGGTTGGAAACAGGAAAAGAATGGGAAAATAAATCAGAGCAAGTTCATAATGGCTGTAGTAAGCAATAGTTACAAAGCGTAGTTGTTAGCATTGGCGTGTTGCTGGTTCAAGCAAACCTCTTTTTTTTTTTTTTTTTTTCCTTTTATTAACAAGCCACAGCAGCAATACTGAATTTCAGTACATAAACCAGAAAGGTTGAAAGCCTTATATAATGTCTGCTTCAGACTGTGAGACGGATTCAAAGTATGAGAGAAAAAAAATAAGCTGGGTTGGCTGCTGTCAACATAAAGCCAGGCAGCAAGAGAACTGAAAGCTAGGGTGGTGTGAAGGGATTGCCTAAAAGAAGTCATGCTTTTATCTTTAAATCGTGGCATAAAGTCAAAGCCACTTGTTACCACTACTTTTGTTGCAGACGACTCAGTAACATAGTGAGCAGTAGCAATGGTAAATGGCTGTTCTCTGGAATATCTCCACTCAGACAGGCTCTTATCTGTCCGGGCAAACGCCCCTGCTTTTACAGCTCCTCCGCCAAGATGCTTTTCTGCTTTGCCAAGCTGTAAGCTTTCCAGTGTACCAAGCAACTGCAAATCCTGGTCCATCCTTAGTGTCTTTTTCAAACTCTCCTCTTCAGGACTTTGCAACTGAGATTCTGCTTCCTTTATGGGTGTCAGAGAGTCAGACAGCTTTCTTCTCGTGCTCTGCACATCGGAGCCCCGCCTGGCTTTCTCATCAGTGACAGGCTTGAGGATTTCATACTTGGCCACTACTGGAACCATTTTCACAGATTCTTGCACTTCCCCTTCCAGTTTTTGCAAAGTTTCTACTGAAGGCTGTACTGCTTTCTCGCCCTCTTTAGCTTTACTTGTCATGGTTACAATTTTCCCAGATACGGTATCATAGGACTTTCCTAGGGTGAACATTTTCTGCTTATTCTCCTCATTGGATTGTATTTCACTTTCCAAGTCCTCAAAGCTCTGCATTAGAACGGCACTGGATTTTAATATCTCAGGTGGAAAGGCAGTTTTACTGCTCACAGTCACTACTTTGTATGCCAGATTTTTTTCCGATTCAGCATCAACTACCTCAGAGGGTATTTTGTCTATAATAACCCAATCCTCAGTGCCCTATATTTGAGATATAAAAGCTAAATTAGAATATCTGCAGGGTTATCTGTACTTCAGGAGCACTAAATTATGAAGACTTTAAGAAATCATGTTGCTTCTTCTGAAAGCATATAGTAACTTTTAGCACTGTACCTCTTAGAGCAGTTATCAAGCACATAAGCAGAATCGCCTTAGGCAAAACATCATTTCTTTGCATATTCTCTCTCTTCAAAGATCTATATAACATGGACCCAAAAATATTACTTTTGCCACACCATTTCTGTATTTGTTTGCAGCAAAATAGCAGGTCAACTCATAATTATAATGGTGATTGGAATCAACCTGGGGTTAAAAATCACATATTATAGTTGTTCACAAAGCTACAGGCAAAAACAAATTACAAAAATAGGGCAAATAAGCCCATTCAACTGTACCCTAGTTGTTACAAACATGCTGTTAATGATGTTTTAGAATAGTATGCTTTTGTATGTAGCCTGCACTGAATTTCCTTGTTTTCATTAGAACATCAATGCTCTTCAAGATTGTTTAAATGGACAAGCACAACACAGCAAACTGTATAAACTAAGCATACTACTAAAAATTCTGAATGAAACTTAATGGAAGCATCTTTTTTCCTCCTCATGCAAATGTGCTATGTGATTTGCTTTGACTATGCAATCAGTTATTTGACTTTAAGACCATAACGTCTGTATTTAACTAAGCAAATGACGTAGTTTAAAATCGAATGAATTAAAAATAACCTCTAGGGATGATGGGATACTTTTCTGGATAATGATTTGATGAGAAGTAACCAAAGTGCCAGCAGATTCTCCTTCCTGCAGCTTCTTCTCTATCACACTTGGCTAACAGAAAAACCAATAAAAATATAGAGTTCACCATCACTCAGCATAATCTAAATTCACTTGACAATATAAAGGAAACTCATTCTCGTGACAGAAGTGCCCCATTCACCGTAACGTTCTCAGTGAGGTTTATGCTGGAAATGCATGCAAACTGCAAACAACATCCATACAGCACCGTGCAAGTAGATTTCTAACTAGCAGAGAAATCAGTTTCTATTAGGAATGCATAAGCTCTGGAGAGGACCCATTCCTCAGAATTTGGTCTCCAGATTATATCTCTGTCTGAAACTTATGAAATAATAATAATAATAATAATAATAAAAAAATATGAAAAGAGAGGGCTTCAAAAGCAAAAAAGGTAATAAAATAAATCATTGCCATCCTTTCTGACTGCATTTCAATGAAGTATTTTTTATTTTTACCTGCATTTCAAGGAATGTAGTACCTCCCTTCTGCAAAATTATGAGTTTTTCTGATTTCTCTGTTTCTTCTTTGGTCTAATGTCAGGGGAATAAATGATTTTAGTAAATGGAGGGTATAAAGTCCACTATACTTTACAGTAGCTCATATTTCTCTACAAATTATTAATCACATGGAAAATTAGGAAACAGAACTAAAGAGAATTATTTTACAGAATAAAGGTTTCCAATAAGAAGTGAAATCAGTGTCTCTCTGGTGTGAAAGCAAAGGAAGCATGGGTATACAAATGGTATGCACAAGTGTAGCACAAAACCCACTAAAGTGAGTAACACCCAGGTGTGGATGCACTGCTTTTCTTTCACTTCATATTATTCATTTAATTGGGACTAGTGCCAGCTTACATATCTTCCACCAATAGCCCAGAACAGGCCCTTCCATCTTCACTCTGGGCAAGGCTCTCTCCAGAGTCTGCAGCCCTCTCTGCCAAAGCAGGCAGGAGTGCCCAGCAAAGATTTCAGCTCTCCCTCTTTCCCTGCTGATATTAGAAGTCTTAGGAGCACTTTCCCTACAGAGGGAGCTAACTGTTGCTCTATTATCCTGTAGTGGGACACCGAAATCTCCTCACTTTTATCCCATCAGTGCTTCCTATGAGAATAGGAAGAGTCTCTCTCTATCTTGAACAACCGGGAAAATTTTAAATGTTGGTAAGACTCAATTTCCCAAGGCTTTTGAGCCCACCTTCTGGGCTGGCCACTGTTGTCATTTGGCCAGAGAAAGTAAGCCCCTGAAGAGCAAAACGGGTTTCTTGCCAAACCTTTTCTAGTAACTTCAGTAACTACTATACTCAATAGCTATGCCAATGGAAGTCCTATGACTGGCATGATGAAAAGGTACATATACTCAAGAAAAAAGATAGAAATTTAAAGAGAAATGTGAAACTAGCTTACTGACTGTGATGAGATTCACAGCTCCTTTATTCCTAAAATGTTGGTTTCATCCAATCCAGGTCAGATTAAACATTGTCAATGACTTTGTCAATATGATGGGTTTCATGTTCTACAGCTATCTGACCACCATCATGGAAGATATTTAGAACTGTATTTTTCATCACTAAGGAAAACCAAAGGATTTCCCCATCTGTTCTAAGAAAAACAAGTGGTGACTAGACAGGTTTAAAGTCATACTGACCAAACGTTCAGGTGCCACATGCTCGAGGACCACATTTTGAAAAGACATATTTTCTCTTCTGTTCTTGTTTTATTATAAGAAGGAGCTAAAGGAAACAGCACTGAACACATTTTTAAAGTAGATGCTAAATGAAATGTGTAATTTCTTTGACTAGCAGAAGGCATTACCCTGTCTTGACTACCTCTGCATTTCTTAGTGGACATCAAGGTGCTGATTTTGACATATGGATGGCTTCAGCTTTTTCCTGAAAAAATCCCCTATCATCAGGACATGTGAACTGAAACCACCTCACTTACTGGGACCAAAGGAATGGCCAGGTGTTATCTACAGCAGAAGCAACCTCAGAGTTAGGCTGTGATAGCTCAAGTCTCTTAATTTTCCACAGAAGTACTTTCATTTGGATGAAGTTATGTGAAACAGATGTAGATTACTTAGATGCATAAAGGTAAATATGCATCTAAGTAACTGGACATTGCTTTTGGTCAAGTCGTCTTCTACTAGCAAGAGAAGAGACACCAGATAATTCTTGCCTTTTTCCTTTCCAAACAAATGGTTAAATTCAGATGTGCTTCCTCAGGGTAAAGCCTACATAACTGTGTAATATTTTGCTACTGCTTGAGTGTTTTAATTAAAAAATGTTATTAAATTCCTAAAGTAAAAAATATATTAAACAAACAGGGTGGTGTTAAGTTTCAAATCCTCTGATTCAGGCTCAGCTAGCCACCCTTTCCAACAGTGCCTTACATCTTTATTATGATAAATGCATCCTGTTCATTGAACTTAAAATTTTACTTTTTAGAAGGATAAACCTTTGTTTTCAACTACAATCAAACCAACCTGTTTGTAGAGTCTGTTATGATCCCTGAACAAGGCAGTAGGAGCAACACTAAAACTCCTCTGTGCTCTCCTCAAAAGGGAAGATCTGAGCACTGAGCCTGTTTTTTAGGTACTTTAATCCAACTTGAAGGCCACACTAATACACATCTAGTGCCCTTATCAGCCACTGGGTATAATGTGGGAGAGGAGGAGGTGAGAGCCCTTTCTTTGGCAGTATCCCTTTCCCTATCAGGAGAAGCTGACACTTGCTACCTGCCTGCCTCCAGGGATGCCTTTCCCCAGAGCTGTGGGTCTGCAACACCAGCCTCTGAGGTGAGAAAGCAGAACACTCTTTCAATTTACACTTTCCAGACAATTTTTACTGAGTTCCTTACAACATTATATCAGTGCTGTGGGCACAAAAACAAATCTCAAGACGATTTATTGGTCTTGAATGCTAAACCAAGAGGTACCCATAAAGACAATTCCTGTGAGACAGAAACTAGATATCCATTCATAATAGAATAAAAAAATTAACTTTCAGGCAGATCACACAAGCTTATTTCTTTGTGCTCCACTGGACTTAAGCCAAGACACTGCACTACGTATTTTATTGCAACGCAAATGTTGTCTTGCTACTCCTACATGTCCTTATCTACCTACAGATCAAGTAAACACCAGCTTTTAAACTGGCAAGTTTCTTACAAGCACTTCAAGACTGCACAGTGAGCAAGATTTTTTCACACACGCACACTGCATGAAAATGCAGATACCTAGCAATCTGCATTGGGTCTTTAATGACAGTATCCAGCAGACTGCAGCAACCATCAGGTCCCTTATGGAACTGGTCAAGAAGGTCTAATTATCATCATTATTTCCTCACTGTCTTCAGAGACTGAGAGTTCTGCACTTTGTTCTGTATTTTCTTCTCAAACTTGGCACCATAGCCCCCACCTGTCTCACTACACCACTGCTCCCAGCCAGTCACCATTGTTTAAATTTTCTCTCCATCACTTTCATGGTTTCTTTCACACATGGCTGGACTTCCTCAAGCTCACTGAACCTGTAACAACACTTGTATTTTGCACCCTCAGAGAGACCCAGTTCTGCCACATGGCTTCCAGTGAATTTAATTCTCTATATACACATATATTTATATATGTATATATTTATGGTATCTGCTCTTCCTCCCATCTCTGCCGCTAGACCCTGCATCCTGAGTAAAGGGAGTGCCTGCAGGCAGGGACTGGCCTCTAACTATGGCCTCTAATCTAGTGAGAGCTGCTATTAAGTAAAAATGCATAGACAAATACATAATGAAGCCTTTCAGCTCACGCTGACCTCTTCAGGCACTAGTGGTTCAATCATAGGAGCATCCTCCTGCCTTGCTGCAAGCCGAACGGGAGATGTGGAAAGCCTCTTCTCCCACTCATTAGACACAGTCGTTTCTGTGGAGGTTTCCAAGAAGGTGCGTTTCAACTCGCTTATATTGGTCTGATGTTTCATCAGATCTTCCTGGGTTTTGTCTAGATCCTAGACAGTTTTAAAAGAATAGAGCAGTTTGTGATACATCCTAAGCCAACCAAACTTTAGAGCCAAAACACACAACTTGGTTAGTATAGAGGGAAGTAACAGCTCAGGGAGCCAGGGAGCACAGCACTAACACAACACTCTGTGAAAATGTGGCATTTTGAAAGAGAACAGCATAGCATATCTCGTACAAGTGAGTCTAAATACAGTCTCCAAGAGCCTATCCATATCACTGTAATTTGCACCTGACAAGAGGCTCCAAACAAACATACATATGCGCGTGGGGGCACACACATATACGCACACGCATATATCGATATTGATAGTACAAGTTAGAGGAGTCGTCATAATCTGAGAGAAAAAATAATCTATTAGCAGGTGGGAGTACACAGTTCATGCATCATAGTGCAGATCCACAGTTTACCACTAAAACTAACACACATGTACGTACATGCACTGGTATATACCAATACCAACCTCTAACATAAGATTACTATGTTTGACATACACATTTTCACCCTGTATTCGCTTAATCAGACTATTCTGAAAGAAGTGAAAAAGAAAGGGAAAGGTAAGGGACACAGTATTGAAAGGATACAAAATGCTGTTTCTACACATTTCTTCACAGAGAACCGACAGTAACATGCTGAAAGAGGCAAACACCTCCAACATTGATACCTGAGCAACAACTAGACCTTCTGTTTCTGTACCTGTGCCTTTAGATCTCCATCCTCCTCTTGATCCGACTGCCATGCCAGCATGAGAAAGATTGGAAAACAACACCTTACCCACTTGTATGAATGAAGGCTTTATGAACATTGGTGAGAGGTACACACTAGGTTAAAATCCCATTTTCTCTTCATTAAGGGTTTAAGCAGAAGGAGTAGACACACTGGCTTTGCACCGTTTTCCTAACTCAGAGCAAACTCTTCTCAAATTTGTTTTTCACTATCAAAGGGGTATTAAATATCTTCCTTTTATAAATATTGCTACGCTCCACATTCATAGATCTCTGTTTATGGAGCAGCAGCTGCACCTTCTCACCAAGGTTACAGCTAGTCTAGGATTGAACAGCAACAGCAAATGCTTTGGAATTCCGTAATAATCCGGGCCACAAGCAAAGCTTTGCATAAACTCACCATGGGAAAACAACCTGCAACACTTTCTACAGAAGGAAGCACATTTTATTTGCTTAAAATGCTATTTCCCTAACCACAGTCCCTTTCTGTATTTCTGTAATTTTAGTTCATATTTAGCCTGAATATATTCTTTCAGGACCTATCATCTGGAATGGCACACACATCCCATCCACATCAGTGAACATTTTCAGAAGCAAAGCCATAACGACTGCCCCAGCAGCCCTGTTTCCAAGGGTACAATTTTCAGGTGGCAGATATACCACGCATTTTGAAAATCAGGTATCTCTAAGAAAAACTGAGATGTGCTATATCTTCTCCTGTAAATAAGGGTGGCAACTAGGGATATTAACATGCATTTTTGAGTAATAAACTGAACATTTTAAATGTCACATTTTTATGATTATGTTTTACTTTCTGCAGGGCTCAAGACCTGAGGCTATGGCGTGGAAGAAGCACTTCAAAGCATTTTGTACTTCTGACTCATCTCAACAGACTTTATGGTGTTGCACCGTTTGAATTATTTTATTGCCCGTGCAGCTATTTTATTGTTAATTTTTCATATAGTTCTAATTAGACAAATGACTCATGGGAAAATCTGTTGATTACTTTACAGCTCAGTTCAAATTTATTCTATTTATAGCCAAAGCTGAATCTTTCTGACGTGTCATACTGAAAATTTTTCCTTGACGATAATTTTAACAGTCTCAAATATTAATGAGATCCTTCTGGAAACCTAGAGTAGTGTTTGTGGTAAGACTGTCTTCTAGCAGATGTCAGACAAAATTCAGCTCATGTTTGCAGCTGCAACCATATTAATTATGAAAGCATTATATGCACTTCAATGAAGTCACATAGGGTTGAATTTGCCTGCACAGTCTATGTACCATGTTGTGGATATGAGGCTCCTCAGTGCAAGGAAAATATAAACATTTTACATTTCTCATCTGAAAAGAATACCCGGACAAGTAGTGGCAATATGTGAAGATGTTAGGTGAAATTACATTGAAGAAAAAACATAGATATTTAAAACGTGAAAATACCTCTATTCAATAAATTTTAAAACTACTTTTTATTGTCTTTTCCTCACTCCCCCATTCAGGCTTCAGGGTATAAGAGCAAACAAGCAAACAAAAAACCCCAGGGCACGATCTGGCCAGCAGGGCCAGCAGGATCAGGGCAGCACTGGCATGGGTGACACCACGACTGCTCCACTAACCACACAACACAGAGGCCTTGCAGCTTCCAAACCACACTCCGAAATCAGAGGAACCCGCAGGGAGCCCTGGAAGCCGAACTCTCCTAGCAAAGCTCTCCCCTCGCAGGCACGCACATGCACGCGCGCAGGGAGGGATCCTGAGCTGCCGCAGCAGACACGCGGTTCAGCCCCAGCTCGGGAAGGGACGAGGCCAAACGCTCTCCCCGGCCAGAGCCGGGGGCCGGCGACTGTACAAACCTCGGTGGCAGTGGTCTCACCATCGGCCGCGGTATCCGTCTGCTCACTGTCAGTCTATGGGGTTAGACAAGGAGCCGGGTCCCCAGAGGAAGGCAGGAATAAAGAATAAACCCAGCTCGTCAGTACACGCGGCTCACACGGGGAGCTGTTAAACTCAACATCCCTGTGAACTGCGTTAGCACTGCTTTCCAAACAACGCACATGTCAAAGAAGCAAAATAAAAATGCTATATTAGTAAACAGAACAGACTCAGAGGAAGACTCGAGGCGTACTGAACACAGTATAAGGCTTTACTGGAACAAATTTATAAGCCGAACAAAGCATTACTGGGAAAGTGTTATTTGAATAGCAGATTTCTTTTTTCCCTTAAAAAGCCAGGTAGCTTTAAAAAAAAATGGGGGGAAAAAAGTGACTAATATTTTCTAAAGAAACTTTTCCTCTCATAATGATTTTTCACAGAAAATTATTGAACTAATTTTTGATCTAGCCAATATAAAGTGCTGGTTAAATTTTTATCTGGAGGGGGAAAAGATAATTAAAAAAAAAAAAAACAAAAAACAACAAAAAAGCTACTTTAACAGTCATCTGACTTTCAGCCCCTCATTTGTACAGAGGTTTTTCTTCTCTCCACATTTATACACCATGAGGCTGTCTGCATTACCAAGGAGTTCAAATAACCATACACCCAGCCCATCTACTGTCTGTCTGTGGAGTAATGATAAGGCTCAGATCCCACTCGGTTCCAATAAAGAACTGATAAATAAAGCTGATAATTGTTAATGATAGTAAAAAGAAAGAAAACTGCCATTAAAAGAAGAAAAAAATACTTCTCATTCCATTTAAGAATATGGATGAAAGTAGGAGAAAAACAAAAGTAACTTCCCCCCACCCCCCAAACACTTACTAGGTATGAGTGATAAAATTGAAACAAAGCACAGCATTGCACAGACTGATCTATCCCTGCTTTGCATGAAGAACATTTTACTGGAGAGCACAAGTGTCAAGATTAATAGAGAGTACAGTGGAGGTTACTACAGACTGAGAAGAGAGTTCAAAAAACTACTCTGACGTCAGGTAAGCATGAGGAAAACTAGTAAGTAAAATGTACCCTACTGCCCCAGACTGGCACATCCAACTTGTTTTGACAGGAATGAAAGCTCTGGTTTCCGTTAGTGATTTTCTGTGGTCTTAGATAATCTAAAGCAACCCAGGCAGGCAATTTAAAGCCAGGACAACACATCTCATCCTCCAATCACCTCAATATGAACAAGAACAAAAGAAGAACCTGCTGGTGGATGGAGTATCAGTCTTAGCTTTGAATTTCCTCCAATCTTTTGTAATTTTCTGACAACTCCAGTTTCAAAAGACAGTGTTTTGATTTTTTTCATCACTTCGTTTTTTATTCTTTGAAGAGTTTGTATTGCTTGTATGACAGACAGGAGAATAAACAAGCATTTTGCACTACTTGCTAAATGCATGAATGCAAATTACATGAAATTTTTCAAGCCATGACCATTCTTGAGACATACTACATTTATTTTTAAATGGAGGTGGAATACCAAAGTAGTCTATGAGGCTAGTCTAATTGCTTTCTCTAAAGTGCTAGAAAATTGTTTCTTTATCAACAAAGGATGCCATGTCTTTATAACACTATATGCAATTGTGAAAGTATGGCAATAGAAAAAAAAGAATGCATTGTCACTCTTATTTACAAAAAAAAAAAAAATAAAAGAAAGAAACAAAGAGGAATTAATGAATCTAGACATTTTAAAAGAATTAAAAATTGTGTCAAGGCATTGTAACACAAGATTGACACATAGGGTTCATTTAAGCACTTGAAGTCAATAGAAGATTAGCTGCTTAGGTACAAACACAGAGGCCAATGAATTCCAAGGGGTGGGATTCTGCCTTTGACTGCATGGACTGACTCCAGATGCATAGCTCAAGGGAGAACAAGCTCAACAATGTATGACATTGGTTCAGGATACTGGCTGTAGCCTTCTGCATCTCTGTGTGCAATCTTTTGTGAACTGTGGGGGGCAGGAAAGATTCTGATTTCCTATTTCTTTTGCCAAATCCTAAATGAAGCATAAAACTTGCTTTATTCCAACATACATGTCTGCTAATAAGCCAATCAACAGCCATGGTGTTGAAGTCAGCATTACTGAGTTACTTGGAATAAAGATCTGGCGTTACCACAGAGCAGGGAATGGTGAGTTAAGGCTGAGCAAGGCACTCCTCTGGAGTGAAGAGTAAGAAAGGCCAGGCTCAGCTCCAAGACAGGCTGAGGTACAGCTGAGCTGGGGCTGGTGGGCAGGTGAGGGCTGGAGCAGGACAGAAGGCAGCTTCTCCTGATGTGCTGAGGCTGCACCTCTCCTACCTTGCCATCATAATTGCTGTGATTTGTTTTGCCAATGTAATGCAGACATGCCCGAGTTTAAAACATATTCACTTTCATGCAATATTTTGAACAAGAAATACCCTGTGGATTAGGCACAAGTCTGTGTTCTCTGCCAGGAAGCACTGCCAGGGTAATCACCCTCATAAAAGAGAGATACTAAAAAGCCTATTTTAGATGTTTTTATGCTCAATACTTCCTAACTTTACTAATAAAAAGAAATGCTCATTTCTGAAAGACGAACAGACTAATGTATTACATAAACATTGCCTCATTATTGCCTCTAGAGCTGGAACTATATTAATGCTGTTATTCCTATTAGATTAATCCAAGTGCAGAGCTAATGCAAATTGAGACTTAAGCGCTGTCTCAAAATGAGGACAAGAAATGAGACAGCAGCATTTTGGATGCCTTTTATCAGAAATTGCACATTATTTTTTAGTTGTAAGGCACCACAGAGCCAAAAGCATCTAAAGACAATGTTTTTACAAGGCAAATCGATGTGACTTTTGGCTTTCCATAAAAAGGAAATGAAATCCTGCACCAAGAATTAGAAAACCAACAGTAGCAGATGACAATGTTCAAGCTGGTTTATTGAAGAGAGCTACTGCAATGGGCTATCGACAAGTGGCCAAGGTGGTTTTTTACAGGGCCAACTGGTCTCCAACTATCTGATCTGGGATTTTTTTCTTTATATACAAAGCAAAACCATACTTTTGTTGAAATTGAAGAAGAAAATAGAAAATCAAGGAAAACCGGAACTCATTATTTTATTCTGTCATCAAAGAATAATAAGGCTCCAGCAAAAACTGAGATGCTATTTACTCTGTTACTTAAGCATATTCCTTTCCTATCATCTCTAGATATACCATCACATTCACAGAACCCAGAACCACTGCAGGCTCCTACTGCAGCTGGTTCATCTGCCCGTGATGACCCTGGTGGCTTGAGGCATCAGTTTTGGCAGTGCTAACCCAACACTGCAAATGTCAAGACAGCCCACGTGGCATGCTCCTGCAACAGCTGCAGAACAGCTGTCCCAATCTGACCCCTCACTGATACATTTGATTTAACCATGGGAAAACAATTTCATCTGCAGCAGAGATGGGATCAAGGCTGGAAATCGAGATCCAGGTTTTGCTGGACCAGAAAGCCTTTTCTAGGCTTCAGCTACAGCTAATAGCCCTTTGCAAAAAAGCTGAGTCCATCTGGACTTTGAACATACTGAACTTGGTGAGGGTGCTTATCATTGTTGGGTAGCTAGTCATATAAATAAATGTAGATACATATGCATATATTTGCATGCTTCAGTAATTATGTGGAAAATTACACTTAATACCCACTATTTAGATAACTATTCCAACCCTAGTATAAATTGATAGAGGGAAGAAAAAGTCTTATCATTTAGTGCAAGTCACTTTGCATCAGCTGACACAGTTCAAGCCAAGCCTCTTCCACACAGTGTTGTGCCTAACCCTGGGCTCCAAGCTGTACTCCCGGCATGAGAAAAAAATAAAAAAAGAAGAAAAAAAAAAACCAAAACAAAAAACAACAACTCCCAAACCAAAAAAAAAAAAACCCTTCTAACATATCAGCACAGACAGAAATGAGGCTCTGAAAGTAGGACCACTATTGCAGCAATCTAACACTGGTTAGGACTGAAGCACTGAACACGAAAAAGAGTGTGTTCGATGCCGAGGTACACACCTCTTCCTCTGAACTGTCACTCAGGTCATTGGCAAGTGAGGCACTCAAGGAGGCCGCCTTGGGCTCCAGGTAGCAGAGGCACATAGCCAGAGGAAAGGAGAGAGTGAGGGCGTATGGCACTGAGAAAGAGGCAGAGAGCAGAAAGAAAAAAATGAAGAGGAAGCAAGGCACGAGGGAGGGGGAGCGGATGGGGAGGTAGTGCTGCACACTGGCAGGCAGGAGGTTGGTTTCGGAGAGGTTAGGGAGCGACAGGTAGCCATCGTCATCCAGGAGGGAAGGAAATGACTCTGGAAGTTGCAAGGAGAAGGAAAACAGTGTTCCCCCTTTGCCAGCTTTTTGCTTGTAGCCAAAAGCCATGTCTTGCTCGGCGGAGCAAAGCCGCCCCTTTCTGTCAGAGTCGGGCTCCGACGGGCTGTGCTTGGGAGCGCTCTCTTTGGGCGCCTCACAGCCTGAGGACTTTGGCCGAGTGCTCTCCTTGCATCTCCTGCGGAGCTTGGCTGAAGATACATGGGGGCCAGGCTGAGAGGATGGCGAGGAGTGGTGGGACTCAGTGCCAAGCAAAGATGGCTGGTGACAGAGAAAGAGCAGCAAACAAGGCGCAAAAGCAAAAGGACAAAAAGAAAACTGTAATTAGTTAATTTTCTTCCGTGATGATAAATAATATATATTATATATATAGAATTATAAACAGTATTTTAAAACCACAGCTTTGCACTGAATTGAACGGTGCATGTTCCCATGCTGCACACCACAGGTATTAGTGAATCACGCTTCCAGCTTACAAAAGGCAACTTCTTGATTCAACATTTGTCTAGTCCTCTGCAGCACAGGATTTACATAAAAGCCTCCATGGCCACATAGAGAGTTTCAGGTACTGCCAATTTCCACTTACTGCAAGATTGGTTTCCAATCATAAAGAGTCTTCAAATATGAAGTACATGGAGAGCAACAAAGAAGGAAACATATTTCTAATACCAGCACTATTTGTGACAGCATTCTTGCAGTCAGGAGGACACCTGGTAGGGGTCAGATGCTTCCCATCTATGCCTTGTACAGCATTACTGCCTCAGCAGTAATAATTAAAACTCCAAGGACTTCAAATTCCTCCATTGTAATATTTAGGAAAAAATCTAATCCCTAAACCAAGTTAAAACACATTGTTATTTGGTGGGGGGAGTAGAAATCCATTCATCAGCTGCTCCTAATGGAAAAACCCAGCTCGACAGCTATCCCAGCAGCCAGTTCCTCAGCACAGCTCCCACCACTGGCCCCTGCTGGGCATCCCCACAGCCCTGCCCTCACCTCTGCTCACTGTGAGCCCAAGCAGGCACTGCTGGGGGCTCACCCCCTCCCAGCCCCTCCTCACTGCCACCTCTTCAGCCATACTCTGAAAGAAGGGAGCTGAGACTTGGGGCTCAGCAGACCCCATCATCTCTCACTGGGGATCTGAAGGGGGGCTGGCTGGAGAGAGGCCCTTGCCCCACACAGCCATATCTTCTCATAATTAAAATGTGACTCATAGTTAAGAGACAAAAATGCCCCCGCTGCTTTTGCTATAAGTTTTACCACAATGCCAAGAATACTGGCTACCAGCAAGCAGGGTTTGCTTTGATGTGTCACTTGTGGGGCATTGAACTGGCCTTTCAGGTCATTTGAGGACAAAAAATTAGTAGGAGGAGGGAGGTGATTCAGCAAAAATGGTGACTATCATTTCACATGCTCCCTGCAAGCAGACACCACTGCTCCTTAGAAGGACAAAAGCCACTGACATCACCACAATGCATACCCTAGTACAACACATCTGCCACAATGCTGATGGATCAGAGATGCTTTGGCCAAAATCCACCAGCTGCACGTAGCTGAAGTGGCCCACTGGATCCACGACCAAACCCTAAGTGCCTGAGCTGCTCCATCCGTAGTGCAGCTCCCCAAGGAGCCATAATAGCCATTTCACTTTCACTTCAGGCTCCTAAAAGCAAAATGACTTTAAAGCCACAACAGCATTTTCCTCCAGTTCAAGTCGGTGTTGAAATGGAGGCAAAAACCAGATTCAAGTTTTAAACAAACGTTGCTACTAAGCCCGAACTTTACCAGGTATATTAATGATAGGAATGGGATGTAAGCCAAGTAATTACATGGAAGAACTGCTTTCCTTCTTCTTTAACATTTCCCTTTCTCTCTTCTCTAACAATCTATCAGTTCAAGGAACCTGTATTCCCAAACGAAGCAATCAGAACCAAGCCTAGCTTCAAACCACTTACAAGCGTCTTTATGGGTTTAATGCAGTAAGCCCAAGTCAAAATTTAATGCTGATGGACTCTTTTTTTTGTGTGTGTGCGTGAGCTAAATACACACAAAAAATTACAACTTCTCTTTAAATTGTAAAGATAAAATCCAAAGTAAATGTATTATTTTCTAATACAGACTATTTACTTACTGACATCTTTACAGTGTTAATATTATAATAACTTCTGGTACTTAAATACACATGGATAAAAAAAGGCAAAATGTCTAAATGGGAAAGCTGTAAACACATCTATAACATCTATATACCCTTAAAAACGGATTTGATTTCAAGCTTGCCTTGTGCTTCTTGAGACTTTCTTTTTATGATGACAGACAAATCTGTTAGCAGGTCCATGTGGAAGCAGGACAGATCTCTGCAGGATTACAGAACTGAAGCTTTATTTATGATGGTTTAAACAGAATTAATCTCTTGAGTGGGGGTAAAAATCAATCATTTGTGCATATTGAAGTTCCATCAAATTAGTCTCCTAAAATAACTTTGAGTACTTTATGGCCATATATAAGGAATAGCTAGAAGATATTCAAAATGCAAGTGATCCCTCCATTGACTTAAATTAACACACACTTGGAACAGAACTAGCTTCTATTGGATGTTTTCTACATATTTGATTTTCATCATTCTTTCTCCACATGGAAACTAATAGAATTTCAAGAAGACCACAGTTAAATTTTGTAGAAATTATCTTTTAAATGATACAATTACAGCACACACTTTCAAAAGAAAACCTTTTCTCACTGGCAATTTTCAGTAACTGAATTTATTTCTGGTTTTCAGTATCTTAACTGCAATTCTTTATGAAGACTTGATCCTTTCACTATGTAGCTCATCCCAGCCTTATATGATAAAGCTAAAAGTTCGGGTTCTAACATTTGCCTACTTTACAGTTCTGTGGATGTAAATACATATATCAAGGTTTTTCATCCTAAAAGGTGAGGGTAAACCTTACTTGTTTAGCAAGTGCATTCCACAACTTACGCTTCCTGAATGTTATTCTACCATATTTCTCTTCACTGTCAATCTCTATTCACTATTTTCTATAGCCCCCTTTTTGATTTACCCTGTATTAATATCTCAGTAGATACTATGCACAACCATGTGTTTATATGTGTGTGGTGGTAGTGGGATTGAAGATGATGAGGGATGATGCAAATTTAACAACTGAGAAGAGAACCATCAATAAAAACTGCTATCTTCAACATAAACTTCAAACAAGTGAAGCAAATGCTTTTGTAAGCCAGAAAAAATTGTTTATAACAGCTGATTAATATGCAGAAGTTAATAGAGAAAAAATGCCCACTGAAATTTATGTAAGGAAACACTGTTATGAGAAGTATAAGAGGAATAGTTTAAAGCACAGAGCTACATACAAGAATATAGAATTATTTTGTTGCCTTGTCAAAATAAAAAAATAGGATGGCCTTATTAAAGTCGAAGTATGACTGAAAACCAGGAGAACAAACATGCATTGCCAGGCTACTTCTGGGCATTTCCTAAAGAGCTGTTGAATGCTGTGTGAACAACATCATTCTGACTGTTAAACATACTTCAAAAAACAGTCCAAGGCAGGAACTAACTTTTACAACATCATATGAAAACTGAAAGGACTACAAAAACACTGATTTGAGACACGTAAATACACATAATGTATTTCCTTTCACAGAACTATTTCCTCTTTCTCCCCCCATCCCTAAAAATTCTGTGTTTCTCCAAGCACTCTCCGGGCAGCCCTGTTTAATACAAAACCCTGAAAATTCTACCTTGGTGTCATGGCGTATTGCTGAAATTGGGGTGACTTCCTCTGCTCTCTTCTTTTTGCCCTCTTCATCATCTTTGTCCTCTTCTGTCTTTTTCTCTGGAGTCACAGTGGTTATCAAGTTGGTCTGAGAGATGCCCTTTGTTGTGGCGTACTGGCCAGTACCAACCTCTGCAGCAGACACAGAATCCTTCATGTACATTTCATGGTTTTCATTCACTGATGCTAAAAGCAAATATTTAAAGAGGGAAAATCTGAAATAGCTTTTGCTGAGAAGCTGCATAAAATTAAAAAAGCTGGTTTAGAAAAACATTTGAGATAATGCTGAAAACAGAACTATGTCATGTTTCAGGAAACCAGAAGCATGTGCATACATTTAAATAAATTGTTTACTTGAAATGAAGCTCATAGCTTTTATATGCATACACATATATTATGGATATGTATACACACATTACTGTAGCTAATGTGTGCATTACACAGTTGTTAAATGTTAGCAAGCAGTTAAAATTACTACTGTAGTAAAACACCAGACAAAAAAAAGCAACACATTGCCACAGTTATCAGGCAGGAAACATAAGGAGAACCAGCTATGACATCAGCCATGGGGGTGGAAGAGATGTGTTTTTTAAAATCTGTCAGAATATAAAAAAGCAGATCAAATGCTGATTTAGTAATGTGCTGCATTACAGAAAATGACAATATTGATATAACACAGGCATAATACCTGAGAAAAAAATAAATGTGATCCTTGTATTATTGAGTACTAAAGTCTGCCAGTTAGTTGAGCTCATTATCCTAAAAAATTCTGCGAAGGGATGACATTCAGTTCAGTGGACTCAACCAGAATATTTTAGGATGCAAGTGCTCAATAATTAATCAGATTTAAATATATGAAAATTATTTTGAAAGAAATAGTACCTTTACAGGTAGTATATAATCAAAACTTTAACATATGCCCAGATCCTGCCCTTGACTATTGGGCAACTAATTCCTAAACCAATAGGAATATTCAAATTTATAAACTCACTTGCATCTGTAACAAATGACAGAGTCTTAGTCATAATGTAAGCACAATGCAGAATGTTACAGACACATCTTCATTACAGTAACAACACCAGTGAAGAGATAAGCGTTGATTTAAAAAACCTCTTTCCCCCATTTGCACTTAGGCAAATTAACATCATAAAATCCTTGCAGAGCCTAAAAAATGCTGGGTAAAGCCTTTAAGATATCTTGTCTCTTGGGATTAAGTTTAGGAGGCAGGAGAAAGCAAAAGGAGTAGAGGGAGACATCTTGCTTAGATGTTACAAACAAAATAATGCAGAAGGATAATTTCTGCTTTGAAACACATGCACAGCAATCAGGTCACCAGTTGCTTGGTAACGAGCAAGAAGCACATCAGAATTAGAAGATTCCAAAATAATTAATGACAAGCAGCACCTTTAGAGGGAGAGAAAAAGGCTTGTCACTTTTAAATCAAATCTTCTCCCCATCCCCACCACCAACTATACTCATTGCAATTTGTGATACTCTGCAAGAGAATTCACCTTTTTTTTTTAATCTATAATGAATCTGAGTTTAGTCTCAGTCTTTTTTTTTTTTTTTACAAAAATAGACTACAAAACTACAACCTCTTTTTACTCAACAGCTGACACCAGTAATAGCTGATGACAGTAGCTGATACTCTGAACTACACACTGATTTAACCAAAGTCAGCAGCAGAACCATGACCTCCATGAACTAAGGATAAAAGAGGAAGGATGTACTATTAACCTATGTATGTTACTCTCCATTTCATACCTTCAAAAATAATAGATGAAAAAAGTCTCTTACTGCTCATAGGAGCAGGATGTAAGGTAATTGGAAACAAGTGTTATTACTCAAGGGAAATAATTAATAATTTCTGGATTGTAACAAACTTAAGTGGAAAAAGCTACACAGGAGAAAATCTCAGATTCAACCAAAACCTGAACAGTCACTCCTGCAAACCCTGAAAAAGTGTTGAAGCCTGACTTTCTTCGGCAGGCAGGTCCATCCCATCCTTCCCCAAAGCAGGGAAGCAGATACAAGGCCAAGGACAGAGGCTCTGTGAAGAGTGGGTTCCAAAAGACATCCTCCAGCCAATACTTTGTAAGGACCACAGCGGTACATTTAGCATGGAAATTCTCTACACCCTCCTCTACCCCTGCAGTGAGCATGCAGGTACTCACAGCCTCCACTCAGGCAAATCTCGAGGAGAGGCGATGGTGAGGTTTATACCTGATCTACAGCAGTGACCACTGTGATGAGAGTTTCTGACAAGGCCAGCTGAGAGGACCTTACCCCCATCCAAGCTGCGGGACATGGTGTAGCGCTTGCTGGAGGAGCGCTCAAAGTAAGGCGCGGGCCGGTCTATGAGGGCGCTGGCTCTTCTCGTCTGCGCCTGCGTCCGGCCGCTGTAGCGGAACTTGGAGCCCAGCGTGAGGAACTTCTTTGGAGGTGCTTCTGGCAGCAGGAGCCTAAAACACACCAAGCAGTGCACCTGTTATCCCCCCTCCTCCAAAATCCACTGTTTCTGCAGAGGAGAGAATCTGGGTATCACTCTCCGTTGTAACCTGTGCCTCACCGGTCTGTGGCTAAAAGGGAATCAAAGGATGTCCCTCATACAGCATGACAAAACCACTCAGCTAAAGCATTTGGAGATCTGAGTTCTTCCAAATGGGCAAGAATCACTCAGCTCCTTTGTGCTTGAAAATCAGATTTACTATTTTCTAAAGTACTCTTTTAAAAATAAGGTGTTTCTTGTACCAGAGGCCCTGACTGGGCTGAAACGAAGATGCATCTCTTCAAATTTAACATGGTGATGTTATGCTGAGGACAGGGCCAGACCTGATTTCCAGTGAATGACAGGCAATATTCATTCCCAGGGGTGTAGACATTTTTCAGGTTTGAGCTCTCTCACCCTCTGTATTTTGGGCATGGTAGCTGGCTGAAGAAGCCATGCTCCTGCTATGGAGTCTATGCTTCAGATATTGGTTTTTCATTAAAATTAAGAAAATACCCCAAAAACACGCACTCCATTTCTCTGTAGATCTTTTGCTGCTAAGACTGCATTTCATATGAATGTACAGACAGCCTGAACCAACAGTTTTAAGAAAGGAGTACTCTCAGACATTCCCCAGAGGGGGTTCTTAAGCACTGGACAGCCTTTCAAACTGTTGACAATCTCACCCTTTTGGGTTTCCCTTGGTAAGTATCTATTTAATGACCATCTTAGCACAAACTAATTAAAGCACTTATTTCACTCTCCCAAACTTTTCTCAGTTCTTCATAGAAGTAAAAAAAATAGCTGCAAAACTCCTTAGTAATCCAAAAATTACAGCTATGGGTTGGGTATTCTGGGTGACCAAAAAGAAAAAAACCCCACGACCTACTACTGTCTGTACTTTCATATATAATTAAATAAAAATATTCCTATTTTTTAAACTCTTATCCACATTCCCCAGCAATTTTCCATATAAGTTGTTCTCCCTATGCAAACTTATATGCAGTAATGCAGCAGAGTCCTTCACCTCCTTAATTATAGAAGTTGATAATATTGTGGCACAGATAAAACAAAATGATTAATTAGGACCATATGGTGATTTTAAGCAGTATCTATCGGAAAGAATATGAATAATTTGGGTGCAACATCTCAAATTTTGAAAAAGCAATAACCTTCTTTATCTGCTCAGAGGTACCTCATGATCAAAAAGACAAACTGATTTGAAGGGTTTTGTCTCTACTGACAGAATTTATATTTTCTGTTGTGTTTTATATCCCATCTTTAGGAAAAGAAATCCACGTACCTGAAAAATGTATGGTGTTCAACACACACTTTCCATAAGCGCTTTGCAGCACGATGATTTGGCAACTTAAACCCAATAGTGCTTTCAAACTGCTCAAACTAGGTAGGAAAAAAGAATAAGTATGTTTTTTGGTGCTGTGCACCTATTTTTAGACAGTGTACACAGGTTCATCTTCATTTCTTCCGTCTGTATCACCTCATTACAAGGGCAAATGTATATGCTCATGTACATAGCCACATATATAAATATTCTACTGAAAGAATTCTGGGAAAGAAGCTGTGAATGATAATCTATGGCAGCCTCTGAGGATCATTTCTGGGGGGAAACGTTGGTCATGAGCAAGAGATTTCTTATTATGACAGTGACATTTTATACCCTACAGTAACAAAGAGATCGGTTAAGACTAGGGAGACTTCTGAGAAAACATCATTCAAGTGTTTTACCCTGTTGATTTATTTTCACCAGTTTAAACTACAGAGGGAAGCCTGCTAATAGCTGGAGGTGACCAGCAGTCCTCAGGGACTGATTTGGTCTCACACAGCCTTAGATGAAAGATATTTACAGAGGAAGTACTACTGTTAGTAAATCACAGTGCCTAAAGCTAATTCATCTGAGGAGGATGAGGCAAGACAGGTAATTTAAAAAAGTCATCCAGAGATACAAAGAGACCTCTTTAGATTGTGCTGCAAATTTATATATTTCAGATGCAGAAGCTGTGTCAGCTACATCTGCTGTAACTACAGATAGCTGAGTAGATTAAAATAGAGTTGCTGTGATGGGGAAAGGTAGACAGAATGGCACTTGTAAGGAACTCTGGATCCCTACAGAAGCTGACAGGGAAATAAGGCAGGAAACAACAAAATAATAAAGATGATGTGGGATAGTGAATCACATTATCACCAAATGTAATTTGGACATAGGCTGCATTGATTATTTTGCACACAGAACTACGACCTGGTCACAGGATACTGTGTACCAAGACCAGCAGAGCTCAACAGTGTAGGAGTGGTGGACAGCTTCAGTGCAGGCATTGGGAATACTATTTGTTTGGGTTTTTAAAGCCATACTCAAGGCTAGAAATTGACACTAAAACTGTGTCTGCTTAGGGGCAGGAGATGTAGGTTTGTGGATTTGGGTTTGGGACTCTAAAAAAGGCTCAGCCTAAGAGGTAGGGAACCCCAGGATATTTCTCAGGTTTGTTATGAAGTCAGTCCCAGAGACATTAGCTGCATTAAGGGAGAAATGCCAGTCCTTATCTAAGTGATTTCTGTCCTGCTATACAACTCCACACTCTAAATGGATATGGGTTTTCATCTATCACAGGCCAATTATAGTACTGCATTTAAAATGGAAATCCTCCTTCGCCTGTGCTGATCCTGAATTTCTCAAGAGTTATCATCCTTTTGGCCAGGTTGGATGGAGCTCTGAACAACCTGGTCCAGTGGATGGCACTGCTACCCATGGCAGATGGGTTGGAGCTAGGTGATCACAAAGGTCCCTTCCAACCCAAACCATTCCATGATATCCATGATTTCTGGGTGAGCGCATGCTCAGCCCGTGAGGTCGGTATTTGCTTCGCATCCGGCTGAGCCACGAGAGGGCACTCACTGTACGAGGTTTGATCACATCCCCTTCTCCAGAGCCAGAACAGGAGCTCCTGGGGGCCTGAATGTGTGTAGCTACCCAACATGCTGTAAATATACTGGTCTGATATGTTCACAGAGTTTGGTATGGCCTGTCTACATCTCTTAGTGGGTGAGACAAATGAGATAAATGCCAGTTTCATGTACAACAACAAGCTCTCCATGAATAAGCAATATGCTACTTAAATGCCCAAAGTATTTATAATATGGATGAGCTTTTTATGTGCAGATGGCCATATTTATTCCTTACATTAGTTCATGGATGTAAACAGAAAAATACCAAAGTTGTTTTTTACCTGTATTTTAAAGATATACCTAACCTCTCCTAAGAAAATTAGCATAAATTAGGAAATATAAAAGGAGAGGAAGGTTAAAAGCTTATAAGACTAAACAAATCAACAAATCAGTAAAAACTTATGTTTTTTCAAGAGGTTCATCCAATTAAGAGGTCCAGGATGCCCTTACCTCCCCTGGTCGGATTTTGATGTAGAAGTTGTTCCTCTTGTAGGAAATTTTCAAAACCTTTGGCCAGGCAAATCTATTTATTCTGAGTCTGTCTCGATATATTAAGAGTCCACTTGCACAGACTCCTAGCATGATTTCCACTCCTTCAGAATCCTGGAATAACAAGCAATGCATTTTGTTGAGTATTTCTATCCTTGCATCCTACAGCACCACAGATTCCTCTGTTCCGTGTTTCTATCTGAGTTACGTCTTTTTAATGCATCAGCTGTAGTGACCTGATTTCTGAGTGCTACCCTACTCACTGAATGCATTCATGCAAATAATAGTAAGGTTGGGCAGGGTGAAGGAAACTCAGGGTTTCCCATGTTTCCTTATATTTTACAAAGACTCCAAAAGGAGGAGGGAAATTTTAAATGTCATTAAAAGAAATACATCAATCGTATAGCAAAGTTTTATTAGCATAATAAAAAACTGTTATTAGCATAAATGCCAGATTGAAAGTAAGTATGACAGCACACAAATTTACTTCTCTTGGTATCACTCATCTCCATGACTAAGCCTTGTGAATCCTTATATAAATTTTTCTTCTGTAGTTTGCTCGTCTTGGCTTTAGTAGGTTTGCTAGTTGCTTTAAGGCTTCTTGTGCCTTTGCTCGGTATTTTCACTTTGAAATGCCCAGTGGGCATAAACTTGGGCATTTGAATAGAAAATATTATTTTTTAAAAGTGTGCAACTGTCCCTGTGCTACAACCTACATTTGACAGGAGGCTGTAGCTCAGACACATTAGCACTACAAAAGGTTTGTCCACAATCTTATCAGAACATACCCATAAATATGTGGTTTTTAAAGTAAGAAGTACAGATTTTCTTTCCTTTAGAAGTCTTCAAATAGTCTAAAACCAATCTTCACTATCTTCTATCACTGTTTCTTTGTTTACTTGAGTACTAGTACTGATCGAGAAAAGAAGAATCCACCTTAAAGTAACTGGGTTCTTTAAATAACCTAAAGTCAAAAAAGCCTGATCACAGAAGCTTATGAAGATGTCACCCTCTGATTACCACGAAATGAATTCATCATTTTCCTCTGGTTTTCCCAGCCAGTTCTCTTTTAGGCACTCGCTGGAAATCTGATTACATTTCAAAACCAACACAATGGCCAGTTAGGATGAAACAGCTACGGCACAGCTTGAAACGAAATAGTTTTAAAATCAAAACATAGAAATAGCACCACAAAGTCACTCCAGTATTACAAAACACACCAATAGAGGACATATGTTCTGACAGCGATGGTATCACCACTTAAAGATAGATTTTTTCTAAATATAGCTCATGTGTGGTATCACCATCAGGCACTACAGAAAAGACAAAGCTAATTTTTTTCAGTGTACTTCTGTTTCACTTTCCTAAGTAAAGAACAATGTCCAAATACATTCATAGAACACATTCTAAAAAATGAAGTCTCATTGCAGTAATCACACTACCTGGTGAATGCCTGAAATGCAAGTGTGCTCATACATGGCACATTTCTGTAGGTGCAAGAGGCTTCTTTGTTTCAACACATTTTCTCAAAAACTTGTTGGGAAATTCCTCCTTCTCTTATCTCCACCTTTGCCGCAGATCAAAGTTTATTCAAGACTCCTGTTACTTGTTGGTGTCAGAGACTGTTTCCCAATGTGATACTACTAGTGAAAAATGAAACCTGAATAAAAGAATTTGGCTTTTTCAGGAGCCATGTAGTTACATGGGACAGAAACCTGCTAGCTGTAATGTCTGAGGCACATCCCTCTAGTTCTGCATGTGGATGGGGGGCTTCCTCAGAATGGTGAGAGTCCAGAGGATGAATCTGTCTATTTGAACATATTTTTCATCACAGCCTTGCATTAGATAACTGAGAGCTAGTTTAATGTGAGCTGGTGAGTCCAACATCTGGCCAACACTGACGATATTGGCACAGCCTTAATGAATTGACATTTACATAGAGACATTTGCCATGACAAGACGTCCAAAAGACATGCACAGAGATAATTGTTGCCAGCCTGACACCATCAAATCTCACTGGCAGATCTAATTAAAACTAAACATGAACCTCTCACTCAGAGTCTACTTTTACCACCTTCAGCTCAGTTTTCAAGATGACTGTCAGGCTTCTTAACCCACAGACAGACACGCCTTGGCTATCACCGTGGCGTTTTAAAATAAAAAGCATCAGTTTGGAGAGAGATTGACTTTTCTACTAACTTCTCTTCCTCTGAGTCTTTTGATATGAAAAAAAAGAAGAGCAAACCAGCATACTAATACTTTTTTAGGAAAGAATAAATAAAATGGTTATCTTATAATATCCCATGTTAAACTTCACAGCTTTGTACAATATTCTGAAAAATATTTAGGCCTTAATGCGATGTTATGGAAAATTTTCAGTAACAAAGCCTGCAACTTATTTAAAACAATAATTCATTTAGTCGATGGTTTTTGGATTTCTTTGCCTAGGAAAAAAAGCTATGAAGTGACATTTGCCAATCCATTTCTCTCTGCTCCAAATGTGCCTCAAGACAGTGAGTGTATCTGCAGGATACAGGGAAGGCAGCGGCATCCCTCCTGGTTGATGTTGCCCATTGAGCTGTACACAGATTCTTCATTTTCAGTGAAGGCAATTAACAGAACACAAAAGATTGCCTTGAATTCTGTAACACACATGTACAGCTCCTATGAAATGCCCCAGGGACACGGTTGCAGGCTCTTTCAAGATTTGAGCTGTAAAATTTATCTCAATTCTTGAAAGGATATGCTGCAGCAATAAACCAGGCTCACAATAATATGACCTTTACAGAAAATGCAGTTCTCTCCACAGGGCAGAATTCTTTGGTTCCATATTTGTTTGCCAAGGATGCTTACTAACCTCAAAAATGTTAAAATCCATTAGTCTTACTCCAAAGAGTGAAGAAATAGTAATTATTTATTTGGGAAAAAACTCCTAAAACCAAAAATCAGACAACCAACACAAGGCTAGTAAGTGACTCTCCCAAGCCACAGTAAGAATGACCATGTTTTATTCATAACTTAGCTTGCTGATGATTAGAGGAACTACTTGATCATGGGAGAATGTTTCCAGGAGAATTACTGCCCTCCCTGTCAACCGCAACAACCACACTTCAGGAAAGAGACAAGCTGCTGTCTCCCCATTATCATCAATCTGATTAGGTTTCCAGCACAGCCAAATAATTGCTTGAAACTCCTTTGCAGCATAGAAATGATCTGCTATCCAGTTAAGATAGCATGGTTGGCCTTATTAAACTGGGAAATGTAGCTGAATTAACAGAAATCTGACCACTCTCTGGAGATCTAAAATCCTCCCTCATCACCTCATCCATTCAGTATTTTCTTCAAGGATTGCATTGTTTAATCAACACGAAATCATCTTTGAATCTATAGGATGTGTTATGCTATGGTTACAATCTATATTTATGCTTATTTCATGAGTCACCTTTCCTCATTTCAATATATGTTTCATCCCACAAAATTCCTGTCCCAAAAATACAAGAAAAAATAAATCAGGGAGTCCATGCAGATCCGAGTACTATGCCACAGGAAACATACGCCCAGTGAGAGAACCAAAGTACATACCTTAGCATGATGGAGATCTACTCCATACATTGATAGTTTTTTGGCATTCTCCAGGAAATGCATCTCAGCTTCTGCAGGTGTCATTCCCCTGTGGAAAAGTAACCAGTTCTAGCATAAATGTTAAGGAAACAGAATCCCAATGAAGATCCAGCAGCTGGAAAACATTTTCAGCCTGTCAGAACTATAGCCATACCCCTTAGGTAGCTGGGTACCCAGCAGAGCCAAAGCTCTAGTGCAGACCCTGTTAGCTCACATGCTGCAAAGCTCTTCTCCATCCAAAGACACACAGAGGAGTCTTGCCAGGAAAACATTAATTTTAAACACTGCAGAATTTAACATCTCCTGATGCACCAAGAAGGTGCCTGAAGCAGTTTGGAGCCCACACTGATGCTCTCTGCTCACCTGTGGCTCTTGTGCAGCTCGATGACTTTGTCCTCCAGCTCCTTGGTGTGGTTGGGCGCGAAGCGGAACTCGCTGATGTAGTCGCTGCCGTACTCGTCCGGGTCGTAGTCGCCCAGCTCCGACTGCACGGTGTAGGAGCCCAGCAGGGCCAGCGTGACGAACGAGCAGGGCAGCCGGCCCGAAACGATGTCATCTCTCAGCTGCAAGCAGAGGTAGTACCTGCAAGGGAGCACCAAAGCAGCTCAGACAGCACTCCTCCTCCACTGCCCCCAAGGACTGGGAAGAGACCTCGGTTCAAACAGGAATCTGCAGACAGCCAAGCCCAGGGATTTACATCCATTTACAAGGACGATAATAACTTTGTAAAAACAGCCCCAAAATCCCCAAAACACCAAGCTCTTGCCTAATTTGCCGGTAGGAACACCTAATTTATCTTTATACAGTAGAATGAAGATCTCTTAATAAAATAGGTTATTACTTTGTTTAGTGACCTAGATGAAGAAATACCCATTAAAGATACAAGATTTCTATCATAAATCACTTACATATAAAACTACCTGATCATCCTTTAAGGAGAAAAACATAATTAAAATCCCCATATACTCTTCATTTAAGAACAGAGAAACCTCCATGCTATTCAAAAAACGTAAGCTGTCTCTTTAGCAATGTGTGCTTTCTCAAAAATACATTTAAACATTTAAATGCTGTTAAACCCACAGAAATGTGCAGTGCGAGGTTTCACCAGATAGATGAGAAGAGAAAAAAAAGTGAAGAGCATTGGTTTGGTGGCAGAGTTCCCAGGGGAAATTTAAGAGTGTGAAGAAGAAGAAAGCAATTCTTTCCTAGGAAGTCCTCTGTTCAATTGTGAACTCTTGGCACACTGTCTTTCTGCACAGTACCTACCACAGGGCTCCCTGATCTAAGGCCAAAGCCTTCATGCTACCTTTAAAGCAACAAGTAGTCCATAAAGCCCTGAAGGTTAAAAGTATTCAAAGATTGCAAAATGTTGCAACAGGCTGGGGAACAGTTTGCTGATGGCACAAAACCTCATCATGGATCAAAATTTTTGTGCCTCCTTCCAAGGTGGAAATGGGTGAGGTTTTGCTTTTCTTTTTGTTGTGGTTGCAATGTAAATACAAAACCAAAGAGCAGAGGTGTAAAGTGCAGAGCTGAGTGAATTGGAGAGCAGGGAGCAGCTATTAATTACCACCATATTCTCTATTCCATGCACATTGATTACTTATTTTGTCAAATGACACACAAAATTTGCATGCATGCTTATTCTCATCTATCCTGGCTTCAGCTGGGAAAGAGTTCATTTTTCCCTAAGTAGCTGGTACAGTGCTTGCTCTGTTTTAGATTCAGTATGGTCATGAAACCAAATTATCTCACTTATTTTCTTTCATAGTCATGATTTTGCTTACAGTAATAACTTGTTACCACTGGAAAAAGTGGGCATCAGGCATCTTTGTGAATATTAAAACCAGCTCTAAGGAATATACATATTGAAGAAACTGGGGTTTAGACTTAATCTACACAAAATACTTGATAACAGAGGACAGACACTGTAACACTGTCTTTTCTGTCAAAGTATTGCATCTTTTCCATAAGCTCATATGAAAAAGAAAAACAATTCGAATATAAAGCATTTATTTTCTTGTATAATTAGAGTGCAAGTGCTACCAGGAACAGCTTTTAAGCCACTTCTAAAAAGGTATTTAATGTTTAAAACACCTGGTAATGTCTTCAGATAGCTGGGCAGGGTCTGGAGGGTAGAATTTCACATTAAATGCAAACTGCCAAGCACCACCTGGAAAAGAACATAGTTTGACTGAAAGTACACTGCAAATGCAAACAGAGATGCTCATGCTATTCAATCACCAGCAGACTTAAAAATATCCCAGACAAGCAATTAATAAGAACAGGCTTTAGAGTATTTTTCCCACACGTCATACTGAAGATACTCTATTAGATCAGATTTTACAGCTCTTTTCTTATTTAGTAGGATTTCCATGAAGTGAGGACTCTGAGTGAGCAGTAATTTATTACTAATACTAAAAAAACCCTCAGTCTGAGAACAAGGTTAATTGAAAGTAAGCCCCACACAATCTGTACAAGCTTTAAAAACCAATAACCCAAAACACAGAGACACTGGAAATGCCACAAGCCAGAGTACAAATGGGCTCTGGAGCAGGGTGATGTGCTGAGGTCTAGCTGCCCAAATCAGCTCACAGCATCCTCTCAGAGTGCTGCCTCAGCACACAGCTCCTTTCTCCAGCAGACATAAATTATTGTGCAGACAAAACTGCAAGGACAAACAGAGAGTATGACTGCAAAAGTACATAGCACTGGGGAAATCTTATTTAATTATTTCACTAAATTTAGTTGACCCACGGGATGGATCCTGGTTTGTATCTCCAGAGCTAGCAAAATTATTTGTGGAGTGTTAGCTTGAAATGTTGTAAAAAGTAATATCAAGATTTAAAAATAGATTTGAACATGGTATGTAAATATAGAAGGCATTCTGAAAGACAGGGTTAAGTTACACTAGCACATGACTTGAACACTAATGAAAAGCAATAACAAAACCCCAAACCACACTGTTCTTACAAGCAACAAGGAAATTTTATCCCTTGGGAGGCCCCATCCACTTTGGTCATCCACACATCTAATCTCAAAGGTTCAAGGCCAGGCTGGATGGGGCTTTAAGCAGCCTGGTTTAGTGGGAGGTGTCCCTGCCCATGGCAGAGGTTGAAATTAGGTGATTTTAAGGTCCCACACAATCCAAATGATTCAATAATTCTATGAATGTGCAAGAAGAGTTTTGATGTTCACCATCAGGACTTCAGCTCTTGGCAAGACTTTTGGCATCCTTGATTTTAGGAACTTTTCTGTTTTCTTGGGCCATAAAAGATGGTGAAAGGAAGATTTGGCTGGCAGTGAGGATGGGGCATGGTCCCACCAGAGAGTAGACCAGCCCCCAGGTGGGAATGCAGCCAGAGGTGACATCTGGTTCCACAACAGATGGAAGAGACCGTGGCCTGTAAACCAATTCCTTGGCACAAAAAAATTAATCAAACCTATGATAAAGCCTATGGAAATAGCACAGATGGTTAGGATAGAGGAGTAAGCAGTCTTCACCCCATACTTACAGGGTTGGAATAAAACCTAACACTGTGCAAATTAGTGGGTTATAACTAACAGGGTGTGAAGCAAGGGCCTTTCTCAAACACTGGGATGAAGTCCCAGCAGTGTGGTCTGCGTGTTGTACAACACAACCAGTGTTTAGCAGGACTATATATATGTTTTGGAAAGCATTATGGGTAACAACACTACTTTTCCACTGTTGGCCTGTTCCAAACTTCTAGGATGAATTGTACAGAGAAAGCAAATTATTAGTCATTTTCTGCAAATGCAACTGTCCACTGCCTCAAGTCCAGGATGAGACTCTTCTGCCCTGGTTAATCTCCAGCAGTTGCAACTTTTCATCATCTGTTTCATGGTTTGGGTACATATTGAAGGCATTTCTAAGATGTGGTGGGGAGCTGAGCTGCTTTACTTGCATTGACCATCTGTGTAACCTGACTCATCATGGTCTAAAGCACCTTCCTTTCCAGATCCATCCCTTCATGAGAGTTAAAAAAGGCAAATGTTCATTACTTTGTGTTGCAGATCACTTACTTGTAATGAAAATAATACTGGCGCAAAGGGGAAAATTCTCCCATCAGTGTAAATTAACCCTTTGAATCTTGGAGAGGGAAGGGATTTATTTGCCAGGCCTGGTCCAACAAATGTGAACTACCAGATACATTTGTTTGTGAAAGTACAAGTACTATAAGAAGTCATTTACAAAACAAGCAAAGAAAAAAATTTACTTTGGCTTTTCTGCCCACAGAAGTCATACACATAAACATTTTGTCAATTTTTAAAAGTGAGGAGAAGTAAAAAAAACTCAAGTCAATCTTCGAGCCCAGCAGTCTCAGAAAGGTTTACCTTTGAGAGGTTTTTGAATTTATAATGTAGCAGATATCTAGTTATAACAATTGGGCTTTTAAAAAGAGTCATGTGAATCAGAAAAGTGACTGAATGGTCATTTTAGGTGTAAAGACCAATCTTCTGAAATGCAGAAAGGAAAAGTATTTTAGCTAGTATCAGTGAATTATTTCAGTATGGGGCATGAGCAGTGTTTCTGGATATGATATAAATATCAGCAATATGAGAAATAATTCATATACATGGCATAGTCCCTAAGGTTACACTGCTTAATGTCAAACTTCAGGATTTTGCATCTCTGCAAATGTCAAGTTGTTTTCAGCGATGCAAGTTCACATGTTACGAGCATCAGAAATGCCACACCATCATCATAGGGTAAAATATCTAAAGGATTTAAAAATATAAAAGTAGATAATTCCTTTGCTAAAGACTTGGGACAGGGTACAAAAGAGGATTGTGAAATATGCTTTGCCCCCATGGGGGGACATGTAGAAGGGGGCAATGATAATAAACTTACTTCGGATCTGCTTCTTGATTTCCTTGGCAGGGTCCAACCAATTCTGCAAAGAAAATGTTTCCTTTTTTCAATTTGAATTAGAAAACACAATAAACATTATTTTTAAGCAGTGGTATGAGTCAAAGCAAGAACATGTGAAGCACTGCCACCCCTTTCTCCTTGGAGCAGTAGTAGGTAGGGATAACATTAATTTTTGAGATGTGGCCCTGGGTAGAAACAGGATTTTTATTAACCTTCACAGACTCTGAGGGCCTGAATGATTTGAAATAAAAAAATAAAAAATAGGAATTGGTAAAATGAATCCACAGAGACCTTTTTGCAGGATATCTTCCAGTAAAACTAAATTTCTACAAACTTGTTATAAAGAGGTGTTTTTGATTGATTTTTTTTTTTTTCTCCAATCCTGGAAAGGCTGAAAAGACTTTCTAGAGGATAAGCAAGTGCGGAGTAGGGCATTACCCTGTTTGCAACACAGCATGGGCATGGGGGGCTCCCCAAAGAAAACCAGAGGCAGCACCACAGAACCTCTGCCCCCATCCACACCATGCAGAGCCCAGTGACTATGCACGACAAAACCCCTGCTGAGGTGGAGGAGAATTATCCCTGTGATGTGTCAGTACTCCATGGATGCCAAGGAGCAGATGAAATTCCTCTGGAGGAGGCACACAGCAGCTTGAGGTCTCAGTGCCTCTGCTGTTTTGACCTCTAAGAGAATCAAATTAATATTTAAAATGCGTCCCAGCCCAGAACAAAAAGTTCGCTTTCCCCAGGAAAGTTCCACTCTCTCCAAAGAAAGATAAACAAATGTATCAGAGAGACAATAAAACACTAAAGAGATATCAAACAAGCAGCACACAACAATCCCTCCCCAACAAAAACAACCAGCTTGCAGCTGTCCAAACCTGCTCTGTGCAAAACATGAGCCTGAAGATCTGCAGCTATTGCTGAGCACTAAAGCACACTATGCACCAAGAAATTAAAGATGCACTAAGATTTCTGTTTACAAAGATGACACGGGATATGAGCACATATGTTGTCTGGCTGGAAGTTCTGGGCCAGAGGATGGAAGTGAATTGATAAGTACTTTGACATTAAAAATATGCATATTATTGATCAATAAAAATGGTGGCAGGCAGTTGCTCTTTTAACTGCTTAGCTCTATAAAGTAACTGGTGACCCATAAATGCTTTGCTCTTCTAAACGCCATATTAATAATGAATCCACACTTCTCTTTCCTGTAGGAAAGCATACCTATCTGAAAATGCACTCAGACTTCTTCCCAGCTTTTCTCAAAACTCAAAACTAAGCATATGCTAAAGCATTATCTGGCACTTGCACGGACAAAGTATCTGCTTAAGTGATTTTCTGAATTAGAAACAAATAAGCCTGTAAAGAAAGAGGGAAAAAGAAACAGAAAGAATGATTTCTTTCATATCACATATATTTGAAACAAAAGGAAGCCTAAAAAACACAACTGTTGTTCCCACAAGACATAAGCAGCTAAAAAAGTAGTAGTAGCTTCAGCTCCATCAGGGAAGACCTTTCAGACCACACAAAGCACAAAATACCTTCAGCTGGTGAGCTCTACTGAGCTACTGTGCATATTGACAAGAAGTTTTGTACTGGCTTCTGTCAAAATATGTATTTTAAAATGCCAAAATAACACAACATATTTTAAATTATCCTTTGATTCTCTCTTTCACTGTACCAGATCCCAAACAATGGATGTTTGGGACATATCACCTGCACATTATATCATCTTCAACTCTAGTAATACACAGTTTGTTTCATACTGAAGTTGGAATGCAAGACAGCAGAATGTGATTCACTATTGCTTCCAACTGCTTCTGAAGACTAATGTCTTTAGTCAAATCAAAAATAATGCTAAGATAAAGTCAAGGCTTAGAGCCTTCCCTTATCTTAGCAGCTAGCAGGAGCAGTCAGTCACCTCCTGCCTATCTGTGTCCCAACCACTATTATTAAGCCATATTTTAGTATTACATGTATTGCAGTGTATCTGTGAGTGTAAATCTGACTTTCATCTATGACACTAAAGGAATAAATCATACCAGAAAGAGCACCAGCTGTATGATTAATACCTTTCATGTCATAAATAGCCAAAAGAGTGGGAACTCAAGGAAACACAGGAGATGCTCTTGAGAAGTAGAGTCACAAAAAACAATTGCTCAAACGGTGTCTGTGGAACTTAGCAAGGAAGATCAAACCAACTTCTGGATTGTTTGCAGCTGTCTGGGGAGTGTCTCAGGGAGTTCTGATGTCCACGTGCCAAAGGCCACCTGCAGTTTTGAGGGTTACCTTTTGGTTTTCTGTGTCTCTGTATGTTAGCCCAAAGTAGTCTTTTTCCAGAAGGTTCAGATGCTCGCACACTTTGTCAAATAGCACTTGACCTCTGGAACGTTTCTGTGGGAAATGAACAGAAAACAAACAAAAAAGACATTTAAGTTTGCAAATTAAAGCATTAAAATAACACCTTTTCTGTCAGATCAGTAACCTCAAAATTCTTCACATCAACGTATCCATCTTTCAAACCTATTGGCCTGGAACTTCCTAAGAATCTGCTGAATGGGGCAAGACCTCTTTTTCTAAAACCTCAAGTCTTCTTACAGAGTTAAAAATTAGTCACACATGTCATGTTTCAATTTTCAATAGGAAAATCTCTTCTGTCTTTCAGAAACTTTAAGAGCATGATGAAGTCATACCTCTGCAAACCAAAGCAATTCTTTGTGTGCAAACAGCAACAAATAGCAGTACAAATGATTCCTGGTCATGGATTATCAGAGTTGTGACTAGGGGGGCAATCCACTGGAGGAAAAAACAAACATGGACCTACTTTTTGCTTTGGTCACAGTGTGGACTGATTTCAGGACCTGTTTTTGCCTAATACACAGAGAAATGTGATTATGTCATCTATGGAAATCACAGAAAGACCCTAGTATCTAACTGAGAATGCAGCTGGGCAAAAAAACCCAAGCTTTCCAGTGCCCCACTAACCTTCTTTACTACTGGCATGTCAGATGAGAAGACCTCTCACTGTCAACACCCAGAGCCCTATGAAGCAGAAGCTTCATAGTATCTATCATACTGGACAGTATAAATTCAGGTCATCCGGTTTCTCAGCATCGTATGTGAAATTGAGAAAATCTTCAGAAAACCAAACAGACAGAAACATCCTCTTTATAACCTACACATGCCAACTTTGATATGCATTAACTATGATAAACAATTCAAAATTATTTGGGCCATATTCATCACTGTCTGCTTCCCTAAGTGCAACTCAGCTAAAGGAAAAAGTCTCCCCGTTTCATTCTGACCACATGCACACATAAATATTTTAGTTGACGTCAGTGCACCACTTTCTTTATCTGTAGCATACATATGACTAGAAGCAGACTGGAAATACACTACTTGCTTCAAAGGCAATGCAGGCAGTTGACAAAAAAAGAGGAGAGAATGCCACCTCCAAATTTACGTGCCTCTGCCAACAGAGCTGTCCCTGGACTGCACTGCCAGCCCAGCAGCCTTGGCTGGGAGAGGGCAGTTCAAAATCCAAGCAGACACAGCTATGCCAACAAACCCATGGAGCCCAACACTGACCTCAAACTATTTTAGAAGTTGTAAGCAAGCCAAGAGAAAAAAAGGAAAGAACTGAGGGTTGCTGCCTAACACCCAGTGAAAACATCGCAAGAGATGATGGAGGAAGTTGTGCAGTATAATCCAATTTTTTTGTTAAATTTGGTATTTGTACTGGCATTCAAATGGTATACTGAAAAGCACACTGGAAAACATCTTTTACATTTTTATCAATGGAGAAACTGAAGCATGGCCTAAAAAATGTTCTCCAACTGAGGAAAAAAAAAACAAACCAGGCCCAGAAGTGCATTACATGTTTATTCCTGTAACTTAATTTACTGTGCCTTCCAGCATTATTTCAGCAAACAGCTCTAGGGCCTTGTTCTGCGTGTCACACACTTTCCACCCTTTAAGCAGGAAGCATAAATATTCCCCAGCTCCTTTATAATGTCAAACAAATGTTTAGTTAATTCTTCATGCCTCCAACTTGAAAGTGGGTAACAATAGGTTGGTGGTTTTATGCTTAGTGCTCTCTGTAGAGGAAGAGGTGGATAAAAAAGATCTTAGTACTGGTTTGAGGAGAGGAACCAGCTCAGAAACTTCAAGCCAAAATGGTCACATTTCTGCTATAAGCAAGCAGTACTGCATTTTGCCAAATTCTTGTTCTTCTACTTCCTAACAAATTAAATAGTTGTACCAGATAGAGAAAAACAAGGATGTTAGCTCCAGAGGAGACCAGCTTTGAAAAATGTTGTGTCAGTGCCAGTGCACCATTTACATGTATTCAAATTGTGGCACTTCAGTGCTCTCTTAATTTTAAGAGTCACTTAAGGCCAACACAGGAGTTGTTTTATGTGGCCAATTTTGTAGCTACACAGATGTCTTTTTTGAGAAATAGTAGCTAGCAGCTGCAAGGTATGGTGTTTTAACAGGGAATTACAGGAAACAGTTGTGCAGGACTGTGCTGTAATAAAAACCAAATGCCCAGAAAACCACCAGTGCTCATATTTCTTGTTTGGCAAGATGGGAGAGTATCTATGGCAATCTGGAACAATTTTCATGGCAATGTAACCTCCTCTTCCTCCTCCTGGTATGAAGATGCCCATGTCGTACTTAGTCATTTTCCACAAAATTCCTGCTGCATTGGGATATGGGAAAACTCTGCTGGTGGTGCAAGAGGACATGAGAAATACAACACGTAACTGACAGTCCCTCCTGGCCAGGGTCTTCTCTTCACCATCACAAGGTAAGAACTGGTGATGGTTGAGGGAAAGCTTTACCAAGACCACTTCTCCTACAGAAAAACCATTAGTGTCCAAACACTAATGAACAGATTAATCCAAATGTTGTAGCTTCACCACTGCCCCTGAATGCCTGTTCCCAGGTCAGAGATGACCTGTGGGAGAAGGATTTAGAGAACTCTGGTCATCTGGGGAGTCGGGGTTGCCTAGCAATGGAGTCACCCCAGCTGCTCTCCTAATGCAAGAGAAATCCTCATGCTCCTGCATACAGGCAGCACTCATGTGTACCCATGTCTTGTGAGCAGGCACACTGTTTCTAAAGCATCAATGCACAGGAACACAATGAAGGGAAGCTATTGAATAAATTCATGTGAAATTAAGAGGTTCAATTAGAAATATAAAATCAAAGCCATTGAACAGACCTCTTTTGCCCTTGTTAATTGTTTTTGTCTTACTGCATACCCAAATAACCATGCCATGAAAGGAAAGGATATCATTGCTTTGGCAGGGAGAGAATGGGAGTAGGAGAGAAATACCAACATACAAATTCATACAACACCTCAATCCATCTTAAACTTTCGCTTTCCATTATTTTGGAGTGACAAGTCTAAGATGATGAAGGATTGACAATCTGCTGGTTACTGTGGATCATAAGTTAATGCCAAAAATTCCAATTAATTCTCAGCAGTCCAAAAAATGTGGATCAAAAAATAAATAAAAATCCAAGACTTTGTGCTATAAAATATGGACTTTGTAAACAAAAAAAAATCTGAAAGGTAAATCCTGCAAGAGTATGCACTAGAAATATTCTTAGATATTTTTCAGGATTGAATGGGATGAAACAAAATGTGCATATGTGAAAAAAGACGCTTTGCTTAAGCTCTGGGAAATCAAGTCAACAGAAGGAATACAACAGGCAGATTAAACAGTATAAATGAACACAAAGGTTTGGGAGCAAAAATGTTATGTTTTTTCACAGCCTCATCCCTGCAGGTCTATAAAGACCAGGGTTCTCTCTTGAAGCTGGAAAGGGAATAAACAGCCTCCTGGTGAAGTTCCCAGTGAAAGGAGCCAGCAGCAGCAAACTTGGCAAGCCAGTGCCTGCCAGTAATTCTCACACACAAGGAGAAGCAGCCTCTCTTCTCACCAGCTTCTCCTCAGTTGAGAAACTGAGTCTCTCTCTCCTTGGGATGCTGAAGGTCATAAAAGGCTCTCTTGTCCCCTGATTGGCTTCTGCACCATGTTCAAATCTTTCCACATCATCTTCTTCAGCCCATATCCCTCTATCATACCCCCACCGCCTTACAAGATCACCAGATTGTGTGAACACAGAGTGAAGAGCTTAAAAATTCAAGTACTTCCACCTTTGCTCTGCCTGGATAACAAGATTATTTTCAAGTCAACCTGCCCTGTCCCTGAAACACAATCATCTGCAGTTTTCCTGCAGGCCATTTTGGCACCCACTCTGATAAGGCAGCCTGAGCCTCCTGTGATGCACCTCACCCTGAATGACCCACTTTCACTTGTTGGGTAACCTCCAACCTACAGGACCAGCCATCTTTCCTAGCTCCATGCCAGCTAGAGCCATCCATGCTGAGGACCTGTCAGTACTCAGGCTTCTTTCAGACAGAAACCAACCCTCTGACAGATTTCTCACTGGAGGGGCAATGCCACTCTGGGACTGGTAGCTCAACACGGCTGAGGAGCCTTGTTCTCAGAGGGTTTCAAGGCATTAGCCAGGCAATGCCACAGCTGGCCTGACTGCACTTGCTCACTGCCCTGGCCACTGCCATGCTCATGTCAAGGGCCTCTCCAGTCCCTTTGAACCAGCACAGCTGTGACACTGGGATCCCTGTGCACCTCTCCAGGTGCTAAGGGGTTCAGTGTCTGATTACAAGGCAGAATGTTGGTCTACTCTCAAGGCTCTATTTTTGCTCGCTAGCAGATTACCCTCCTCTCACTGAGAGGGAAACAGGATGAGGAGTTGACAAACAGCAAGAAGCCCTCTCTGCTTCCTAGAAATGAAAACTATTGCAGCCTCCAAAGTGACGCACTTTGGGGCGGTTCTACTTTGGCATTCAACCCTGCAGTCTCATGTGGGTGCAGAATGCTGAGCAAGGGCTGCTAGCAGCATGGAATCAATTACAAGAGATCACATTCAGACCAAATTTTGCAGTGCTAGGGAAAACACAAAGTGAGAACAGAGTTCCACAGCCAAACATCTATAACAGGATTCATTTTTGCCACCAATAACCATCAACTCCATTGCACAGTAACCACAAGGTCAGGACAGCCCGATGGGCTGAAACTCCAATTCCCTTTCTGATCAGTTAAGGAGCACAGCAAGATGGAAATATATCACAGCTGTGGACCTGGATTTTAAAAGGGAAGAGTTTGCATGTAACTTTCTGCACAAATTCATATGCAAACAACCTTGCTACTTTCCTGGGAAAAGCTGCCAAGCTGCCAGGGAGCAATGTCACACTAGTGGTAGTCTGGCATCCAGCTCCATACAATTACTGTAATAACTCCAGTTAGGCAGGATGGCTGGAATAAGGACAAACAGATCAGTATCATGAAATCCCGGTGAGAATAATTGGACTCGAACTGATGTTGAGGTTATCTGGTTCACATTCCTAATTAGCATCTGCACTTTCCAATGGATCTCAACAATGCACTGTGTAAATGTGTGGGCTGGCTCTAGCTTTGCATGCTGTAATGTATTTTGGCATATGGCTGTGCTAACCTCTTCCTGTTCCCCTCTTCCTCCTGCTGGGGGAGAATCAGCTAATTTTTTTTTTGTTGCTGTTCATTTCCAATGCTTCAATTTTTTTTGTTTTTTAAGGAAAAGATTCCAATTTTGTGCAGACCACTGATTTTATTTCATTTTACTGTTTCCATTTAAATTACTTTTTGAAATTTAATTTGGTTGTTACTTTCATTTTTTACACCACATGAGATGTCTGGTAGTTTTCTATGTGCAAACACAAGTAAAACAACTGCAAAAGTTAAAATGTATACAGCAACAAATAAGTAGCATACACAAGGGGAAACTTCTCTATCCTCACGCTGCAGCTCCTGCAATTATTCTTGCAACACAAACAAGTGAAAATGATTAACTGGTTGTCAGGAATACTTTGTACTCACCACAGAGAGCTCTCTTAACAAAATTCCCCAGCTGAGTCTCTGAGTCGCTGAATTCCAGCCTCCTGACAACACAATTTCTCATTCTTTCCTTTACCAAATTTACACAAAATATATGCCAAATCCCAGGAAAAAACCCAAACCAATACTTCTGTAAATATTCACTACTTGCAAGCTAAAGTGACCAAGCCTGCAAGATCACCTTTGTATTGAGAATCCCATTTCTGGGGAAGGGATATGAACATCACACATGTCATAAGTTAATATGCATAGGCAAGTATGTATATAATTTGACACATACAATACATGCAAACAGATATGAATTTGTAAGCGGATGTTCATTGTAGTTCCTAATATAGAGAAGGTTGTGGCCACATCTTGTTGCTTCTCCATCGACAGAAAGTCAATCAGAGATTCTAAACTCACACAGTCATTCTGTTAAGGAGCATATTTTTACCTGTGAATAAATAATAATCAACATACCATGACATTTCCCACGTTTTTCCTGAAAAGAGATTGAGCTGTTCAAGAACCAAAGAGCTGAACTGAGAAATTCTAGAAGCTGATCATTGCACTTTAGGCCAGAAAATTTCCAAACATGGAGAACATGTTTTTTGAATATGTCTTGATTGAAGCCAACAGAAAGAAATAGCTTTTTTTTTTTTTTTTCTCAAGGAAGATAAATGGAAAATGTAATTACAAAGAAGTTTAATTTCATTTCACTTCTACACATATGTAATGTGCATTTTCCAAGGATTTACTCTTTCCCTGTTTATACTTCTACACAGTTTCTCTCCAAGGAAAAGAAGATGAAGCAGACAGGAGAGAAAACAATCCCTGAATTTCCTCAAATCTATCGTTTTTCAACTGAAGTTCCCAGCGGGAAGCTAAGTCAGGAGAATCCAGAAAGTAAAACAGCACAGAGAATCTTTTTTGGAGTCTAAACTGGCTGAAAATCAGCAAGTTTTCCTCTGGTTTACTGAAGTAAATATCACATGTGTAATGTGTAGGATAAAAACATCTGTGAGCATAACATGACTTAACCACTGGAATTTAGGTCTCTAAATCCCCTGCCGTGCTTGCTGAAAATGGCAATGGCAGTTCCAGAAGCATCATCAACAGTTAATTCACCTGAAAGTCCGGTGTGTTGCAAGTCATGTTCTAGGCATTCCATAAAACATTTTCATTTCTGCCAGGGAAAAACACCTTTGCTGAAGTTAGCAGTGCAACACTGTACACCAAAGACAAAGGTGGGATATACAGTGACAAAGCAAACAACAAATGCCCTATTCCTCTCTCCCACACAAACCAACAACAAAAAAATCTTAAAAATAATAAAAAAACCCAAACTTATATTGTCTTTTTATTCCAAATACTTTGCTTCTTGCAGAAAAAATCTGCATATGCGAAGTATAAATGGATGGCTTGGGTTGGAAGCAGCCTTAAAGATCATCTAGTTCCACCCCCCTGCCGTAAGCAGGGACACCTTCCACTAAACCAGGTTGCTCCCATCCAACCTGGCCTTGAACACTTCCAGGGATGGGGCATCCACAACTACTCTGGCCATCCTTGCAGTAAAGAATTTCCTTCTAACATTCAATCTAAATATTCCCTCTTTTAAACTAAAAGAGTTCCCCTTTATCCCATCACTATCTGTCTGAGTAAAATGTCTCTTTCCCTCTTTTCTGTAAGACCCCTTTAACTACTGGAAGGCCACAATAAGGTTTCCCTGGATCCTTTTCCAGGCTGAACCACCCCAGCCCTCTCAGTCCTGTCTTTACAGGAGAGGTGCTCTAGCCCTCTGAGGATCTTTGCAGCCCTCCCCTGGATGAGGCAGAGACATAATTGTTCAAAATATAACATGTAATCAGTCATTAATAATAAATGTTTGTAAATGTATCCTTAGGATGGACAGAACACTCTTATGCAGTTTGCATGCTGTTGGCCAGCAGGTATAGGAGATATTGATCAAGACATTTGCGCCAGCCTTTCAGGATGCAAAGGGAAAAAGGACACACTCCAAGAAAAGAAATGTTCAAAGCAAAATACATTCATTTTCAGGTTCTCAAATATTTTCCATACTTCAGTGGCGTTTACAAATGTCCCAAGTCAAAATTCCAGATAATATCTAGTGAATAAAATATTTAGCCAAAAGTGGAGAGAACTAAGAATTAGGCAATTCCAGAAAGATTTTGCTGAATAAAAGCTATATTTAAAAGACTTTTTTTTTTCCATTTTGAAGCTGCTTCATGTACAGAAATGCTTTTCCTGAAAGCTGCATATCAATATAAGCTCTCCAACCATTCTATTTCTTTATTAACTTCTTTACGTATGAGCCTTCATAAAACATCCCAGTAGGTGACTGATATAGACTAATAGCTTGAAATAAAACCTGCAATAACATTTTGCATATCTGTCTCTGCCTTTTAATTTAGAACACTGTCTTATACTGCCCTGCACATATAAATGAATGCCACATAAGGAAACAGAGTAGATGAGAAAGTGTTTAACATACAGTGATGACTGATCACTCTCTTTTCCCCTCCATTATGGTAGTACTATAATTCAGCATCTTACTGATATTTATTGTAATACACCATATTGAAATGTATTACCATTCCTGAAAAGAACCTTTTCTGTCAACTGCTAAACAAGCATTTAGATAAACAGATAAATACGTAGCACTGCCTGTGCTACAGTCACATACCTCCAGCAAATGTCAATGACATTGTATAATATGACACAGTTTTTATCAGGGGCAACCTTCTTTAATGCCATTTGAGCTCACAATCCTAAACAGCCAGCACTAATCTAAAAAAACCCAGAGGACTGCTAAATCCCAGTAAGAAGATTGGTGACCTAGTCCTGATTCTGGCACCAAACCAAATTAGGGTTTTTGCCTTCTACATCAGCAGCACAGATCACACCAGCACTGGCACCACCCAAGCTCTAAGTGTACTGATGGGTGCTCTGCACAGTTTGCATCCTTGGGAAAAATGAACTCCATTCTTGACAATGCAACAGTGCTGGGGACACTCAATAAAAAAGAAACACTTCATTTTTAATGTTTTTATATGTGGAAGAGTGAGGGCCATGTCTGCACTTGCACAATGGCTACAGAAATACTTGTCAAATATGATTACCAAATGCATCTCAAGTGCATCAACAGCACAATGTATAAACTGAGGTCTGCTACCAGCTTATATGCACTACCCTCCAATGAATTAATATAAAAACAGTGGACACAATTTCTCAATTAGAAGTTCTGTTCTCAGCACCTTTATTAGCTTCACGCATTTGTTAAATCATAACATAAAATAATAAACAGTATTCCATTTATGAAGGTTTTTCAGCAGAGAAAGTAACCCCCTCACTCAGCTTTCTTCAGAGCACAGATTGTATGAGCTTGGATTTTAGCTAGACATGCAGCTGATCCATTAGCTTAATGCCTCCTGATTGCCCTACCATCTCCTCAAGACACTCTGAAGTAACTCAGACAGGTCTCTTGGGACTCACTACAGCAGCTGAATATTTCCATTGGCAGCTATAAATATTTTCCTTATTCTACCTATACCTTGGACAAACTCAGCAAACACTCATCTCTCCTCATCTCACATGCTAGCTAACTCTGCACAAGTTGAGTACCAGCACAGTAAGAGGAACCAATCACTACCTGAAATATAAATAGTCCTTGGCATATATCAACAAAAAAAAAACAATAAACAGTTTGTTTATTTTCAGCTGAAAATAGCCCTACTGTCAACATAGTCCGATTTACAGAATAATCTTGCCATATGAATTTAAAAGCCACAGAGCTCTCTTTGACCTACATTGCCAGCCTAGTAAAAAAAAAAAAAAAAAGAACACACTGCAGAGAAAGATGCTCTTGAGGCAGAAGAGGGAGCAGGATGATCAGGCTTTTAGATCTGGGGTGCCTTAGATGGTATTGCGCCATCAATGCTGGAGTTTTTGTGAAAACTAACATATCCTGTTCTCAAGCTACATCCAAGCTTTATTGACTTCAGATCAAAACCATTTCTGCCAGAGTGAGATAAACCATGAGAGACAGACCTTGCTGCCTATCAACACTTTTCTTTGCAAGCAGATATTTCACCACTCAGTCCTGTCTATGATATTCTGTTCACTGTATCAACAGACAAGGATAAGAAAACATAAAAGCAGCCCAGTGCTGCATGAGGCTCAGCTGGAAAAAAAAAAAAATCACCTGTATGAGGCATTAAGATTTTCTTTGATATGCTAATATATTTAGAGGATGGATCTGGAAAAGGCAACACAGTGTAAACGTGGGGACAGCACCTATAAATTGAAGCAACTAGAAACAGAGTTGATGATTAATTTAGACAGCTTGGTTGGGACTGGAACAAGCAGCAGGCACTTCAGTGACACAGAAACAGACAAAATGCATGGAGGCCTGGCAGGAGTGTGACTGGGCAGTGACATGAAAATCAGCAACTTCTGCGTTCGTTGGGCATGAGGTAGAGGGGGGAATGTACATATTGTACAGGAACAGCAGAAGGGTGTGAGTGGCCATTTGGAGAAGGGAAAAGACAAAGCTACTCTTTTCATCCACTCTTTTTGATTTGTATTCCAGCACTCATTAAAATTACATGCAGAGGTTGGGTGCTGGCTGCACAAGGCACTCTGGTAAGAACCTGGAGGCTCTCTGGGGCAAAGACCACCCCAGGCAATAACCCTGAAGGAGACAACATGAAGGGACTGATGTAGTCTTACCCTGGTGAGGCCATCAGCAAGGATGGTGACAAGGACAGGACTCCTTGAGCCAGCAGACCTCTATCAGTCTGGGGTGAAAGGCAGGTGGAAGATCATTCTCTCCTGGGCTCTTGCAAACAGATTAACCAGCAATGAACCCGTGCAATAACTCAGTTTGAGTGTGCATGACCAAACCTAGTATTTGAAAATCTTTGCCAAATGGAGAACCACCTCCTGTTGCCCGGCTTGTGTCCAACTCATTCCCCAATGGGAGGGAAAAGAGAGGTAAAATTTCAGTAGGAAGTTTTCAGCTAATCATTTATTCCCAAAATATATGCAGTTTCAAGGAGCTGAAAGTATTTGTCAATGTAGCTGAACCCCTCACAATAGTTTTCAATATTATGAAAAATGTCTGGCACTTTCAAGGTATCAAAATGAGTATTTTTCCCTGATAAACTCAACATTTCACAGTATAAATAATTTTCAGAAACTATTAACAAAAGGCAATAGTTAAGAGGACTAGATGTAGAAAATGTAGATGTGGAGAAAATGTGTAAAAAAATTTTTTAAGCTTCTGGCATTTGACTGTGATCATGTCCTCTGCTCTGCCAAAATGTGTAATTTAAGGTCCCACTTGCTGTTCACTTGGTACATCTAAAGGAGTGACTTAATTTTAATTCTTGGTTCCTGATTCAGTCTCTAAAATACTTGTGGAGAAAATGTCTGTCTAATCATTTAGGTGTGTCCCTACCAAGGTTGTGAGAGACCTTCTCCCTGAATACCATACAGCCCAGACATCCCCAGTCACAGGAAGCTGTGGGGGACCTGAGCCTCCCCTGACAAGGCAGAAATGCTCCAGACCCACTCCCTCAGCCTTGTGCCATTTCCAAAAGGCTTAGCACAACCTGACTTCTTTTGATTTAGATTTCTTTAGCGTCAGTGAAATAAGAATAGGAACAATAATCATAATCACTAAATGGGAGCCCAAACATTTTAATTTTTGTTTTAATTACCAAAATGAAGGAAAAAGCCCTTTCTCACAGTTCATCATTATGAACTGGATAACATTGGTGCTGATTTCCAGATCATTGTGCTTCTTAAATTGAAGCATCTGAGCTCATAAAAAGCAGTGAAGAAGCAAGTCAGAAGAACTGTATATTCACTTTATTCAGCTGAAACATATTCAGGCAATACTCAGACTCCTACTGACATGTGTCAGGTAACATAGATCTTAAGTGAATCCCCTGGCTAATCCAAGTCAGCCCTAATTAGAGGGTCTGGGCACAGAAAACATGCTATGCAAAAGCGATGATGCCTCTCAACCCAGTCATTTTTACTGAAACATATCCTGGGGAAGGAGCAGAACCCAAAACAAAGGTCTTCATATTAAGTTAAGTGAAATGTAAGCAATGAGTAGGTCAAAAGGAAAGGACTTATTAAAAAAAGTCCCTCTTGCATTCAGTAATCAGTTTCACATGTAAAGCCACTTGCAAGAGGCTGTGTGGAATCCATTATACAATTAAAATGTGCAGGGGGTAGCCGAAACTGTATCCTTCAGAATGCAGCGTGCATCTTATTACAAGGTTTCCTTCCTGACCTTAAAACCTACCTCAAAAAGGGGGAGAAATTTGATGTTATTAAACTCCCCGTGCAAGAGCGGCTTGCAGGTCCACACACGGAGACTCCCAGGGAAGGGTTAGCTTGGACACTGTGTGGGGAGGGGGACCACAGGGCCATGCATTCCCCCTCCATCATACAGAAAAGGAGGATTTTTCCTCCAGAGGGAGTCTTGCAGGTCAGGAAAAGCAGCACTGGTCTCTTTCATTACTGGCAGAGGTGGCAGTGCAGAAATAACTCCGCTTGTTCTCAACTCTTCAAACCTGTCCTAAGACATTCTTCAATGACTTATTTTTTAAGGAAGCATCCTGTATTCTCACTTTTTAACAGGAAAATGAGAAATTCATGCAAAATGCCATACTTCAACTATTAGAGAATCCATTTCTATCATGTCCATTTTGTCTTCAAAAAGGATTATCAGCTCATACTTGTGTAGGACAGAAAGGAGGGGACCAGTTCACTCCAGTCTGCTTTGGTCCATGTTACGAATCCTGCTTTCAAATGTCTGAAAACTTCCTGCTATTTCAACTCAAGCATGCTACTCTGATGTCACCTGAGGATGTGGGGAAAACCATTAAGGTAGTGGGGTCTCCACCAGGGAAGAAGTCACCAGAGGTTATTACAAAGGTGTAACAGTGGCTACAGCATGGGACACTGAACCACTGCCCAGGTTGCTGTGGCAGCATGACTGAGAAAGCTGGAGTTCAAAAACACCCATATACAGCGTATTTTTACCAGTCCCTTCCTACCTCAGCTGACCCCCACTCACACAGAAGGGGGTTAACAGTAATACTTTGTGAGATGTTGTTTCTCCATGTGCTGTGCAGCTTATCTGGATCCTATGTCAACTTGCTGTTTGATGTAGGGCTGCAGAGATGCCACAGACAGGCTGCCATGGAAACATTTGTTTTCATTCACTGGTGGCCTGCATGATAAGAAAGTCTGAGTGGTACAGGAATGACGAAAGAGTATAAATTACCAATGGCCTCAGACAGCTGAGCCTTTCAAAATTAATCTAATTATTTTACCATTTATTTAGACAGATTATGTTACAGCTTTCTGCCCTCACATTGTGAGTGACAGCATGTATATATTTAGAGCAGAAACAAAGACAAATTCCAACTTGTTTTAGGAAGGCACTTTAAATTAGGCTATGTGTAACAGAGAGAATGACAGCTTGTTCCACTTGCATCTTTTAATTAAAATGCAGTGGTCTAGACAACAGAAAATTGAGATGGGGCAGATATGGACAAGAAAGGAAATAAATCCTAGAAAAAAAACATGATTGTACTACTGCATTTGAAAACTCCGACTTAAAACTGAATAAACCTAGAAATAAGTTATTTTTGCTTGTTTTCTTGAATCTCAGGAAAAACTTGAACTAGTGTGTTCATTGCCTTTTTTAAGGTTATCTGAAATGGATTTGCCCTCTTGGATCTTGCTTTCTCCTTAGCTCTTCAAACCAACAAATGCTAGGTCTGGCTTGCTTAAAAGAGAAATCTTCAACTACCACTTTGAAGCGCAGTTTTGGCTGCAGCTCTGGCCTTGGGCAATTTGACAATCAACATTTCTCAGCCTGATGCTGGCTGGAAGAGCACAATGAATAACCCAAGGAGAACCACTGCCAGCAGGGGTGGACATCTAGGTGGAAACCAGCACCCTGTGTCCCTCTGAATGGACTACATTGACCCCTGTGATCCAGCACCCCTCAGAAATTTCCAGGTTCTTCATGACATGGGAGAAACACACAGACATGGGAGAAAAACAGATGCCCTGAGGCTGTTTTTCTTGGCAGAGTACCGGGGAGAATGTCAGTGTAGAAATACCTCTTCTCCAAAAGCCAACAGCTTTCCCTGGGGAGGGGAAGCACCATTAGGTGGCCATCCCACCTTGGAAAGGAAACCCTTCCCTCTGAGATAAGGCTGCCACTACCATCTGCAGGCTTCCAGACAAGAGCAACAGCAAGGGTACAGATGGTAACACTAGTGGTTTATGGTTTTGGAGGAGGATGAATGAACAGGTTGGGTTACCTCCTTAACCTGGTTTTGGCTTGTAATGTGTTACTGCATGAAAGACTTTCTGGGTCAGGATGGATCGAGCACACAGGCAGTAACACTGCAGGGCTCAAGGGAAAGCTTTTACCTGGTATTTGCTTAAGATCCTTTCACTGAATGGAGACTACATTAGATGACCCCCTGTTAACCTCAGCTTTGAAGTTAGCTCCACTATACTTTCCCTCATACATCACATACAACATGAAAAGCCCCCACTGTCACAAATGCAAAGCACTGAATGTGAGAGAGATTGAAAGATATAGCAGCAGACAGTGAAGATGCTCAGCATTAAATATGGAATAAGAAAGAGGGGCTTCTGAAACAAAGGACAGCAAGGGCATAATGGATTAACCAAATTTGCCTCAGAAGTGTCTCAATCTGTGAGTACGTGCCACGTTGGCTGCCAGGTCATTAAGGGGATGAACACATAATTGATAAGCTGCAGGTTGCGCTCTACTGGAGAGCAATAAGCTCCTTTAAATTACATTAATATTTAACATACATAAAAAGCATCTGTCATTTGCAAAGCACTTTATAGAGTAACTGATGGATTCTATAATGATCCCCAACTCCCAGACTAGGGAATGCAATTCTGGAGAGATAAATACCTGGCTGGCATCCAAATCAAGATTCACTGACAGAGCTATTATTCTAGCTCAAAATTAGGTTTCTTAGTTTCTGGTCCTAGATTACATTGCTTTGCAGCCTTCAGTAGGTAGAAGCATGATACATATGAAGCAGAAAGAAAGGACAACAAAGACAAGACATTTCTGACTCACATCTAAAAACTGTCACATCCCTACTTTGGATCAGTGTCCACTCTGAAAGATGCAGTGATGTGGGTTGAACACAAGCAATGGAAGTATTAAATATCTGATTGCCATGTTGTCTGTCCCTCTCCCTTTCCTTTTAAAGAATTAGACTTGGGGAATTTACTGACCCCTATAATTTGTTGGGTGCCTTAGTATACTTTATATTTTATATATATATAAAAGAGCTGAGATTAGCTCACTTGCTTACAGCATAGTGATAATAACACCAAGGGGGTGGGTTCAAACCCTTCATTGGCCATTCACTTAAGAGTTGGACTTAATGATCCTTGTTTGTCCCTTCCAACACATAATATTCTGTGATCCTCTGAAAACTGCATGGCTTTGTGTGCTGCAGACACAGAAGAATATATACACATATATATATCTGTATGTATGTATGCTTGTGCATGTGCACATGTTCCCCCCATTTAAATTGATACAGTAAGTTCACTTGAAGGTGGTCCTTAAAATACTATGACATTTTTCTGAAATATGATAGATTGTTTCTCATGCTGCAGCATTGAGTTTCTGTGTAACTGATGCAGAACTTTATTACCCAAAACTTCTGTAAAACTTCACCTTCAGCCTCCTACATAATTTCCTGAGATGTCTCCTGAGACAGACCCTCAGTTTCCCTGCCCTACTAACTCCCTTTGTGAATACCTTTTTACTCTTGTGGAGAAAAAGCACAGTGAAAGTCACATCATTTGTCTTGGCTGGACTCAGCATCCTTTTGCTGTAGGTGAATTTTATGCACATAGAAGTGGACTTCCTTTGGAACTATCAAGAATTCCCATGGGCTAGAGTGGGCTGTGCCAGAGAGGCACCTGCAGTTGTATCTTCAATACATATAACATACCAATAATACTGCCTAGTATTATCAGTATTATTATTATCAGCAATTATTATTACTGCCTAATTTTGCCTAGAAGGGATGCAAAATCTGAATCACGCTGTTTACGGTATGTAAATTTATGCACCACTCCAGCTACACTTGTCCCCTGAAATATTTGTTCCTCCTAACTAACTTTGTTTCAATGCACCCCGTGGTCTGCTCATCATCATAGCCTTACAGCTTTGTCATTTGAAAATTCTTCCTTTTAGGAGCTCTATTCTCATCAGGATTACATTCTGCCTGGGAAGCCTGATCATCTTAGAAGCAGATAAAATGATTACTGATGACAGTCAATACAACTTGAAAATATTTCAGGCAATGTAGGTAGAAAAAATTCATACAAAACTTATATTGGACATTATTCAAGAGCTATTCAGAACTTGCAAAGAAGAGAAATCTGACAAGCAATAAAACATGATGGCTCCCATATGCCAGCATTTTGACACTTTAGAGAACTCAAGTTTAGTGAAAAAGTGAAACTTCCTATAAAAGTATTATTCACAGCTTTTTTTTTTGCATAAGAATCTAACATAACAGATCTCCCTTTCTGCTGCATCTTAGATTCTGATAAAGCTCAGCCTGCTAGACAAGATTTACACAGAAATATTATTTGGTAAGATTTGCTTGATTGTATTCCAAAAAGTGACTCACATTTTACAAGCAAGTGGCAAAAGCTGAAATGAGTTGACTCTTTCCATCAAAGCCAGTATGAGTCATTCCTCTAGCTTAATGGCTCCCACACTATCCCTGAGTGAAAAATCTGAGACTGCAGGTCAAGAAATGACCATTTAATAGTCACAAAAGATGTGTTCAGATGGCTAGTCCTAGACTGAAGGGACTTGGACAACATGGGACTTGGTCAGTGACATTAAAAGACACTCAACCATTAATGGACAGTTAATTTGCTGTAAGAGTAGTAAAATACCAGTTTCTGTTTGCAGCTCACTCCTAGCATCCCAACACTTGACCCAAACTGTAATGCCAGGGTTAACTAAAAATCAATAAGGCTTTTCTTCATCTGCCACTCTCCAAAGCACCTCAAATGAGAGCAGCTGAAGGACAAATGGGCTGGGCACAATGTGATTGTAAAGATGCCATGATTTGGCTCCCAGTCAGGTACTCCTTTTCTCTGCCCTTTCTCATTCTCCACGCTCCTGTGGATTTCCCTTTCAAGCCTGCAGACTATTTAATCTCTGCCTTTAATACTCTCCTGTTCTTCCCACGTGGCTTTTCCTCTCTGTGGAACCCCACAGTTACCCAAAGATGGCTTAGCCCAGCCCTTCAGGACACATCCTTCTTCTGCTTGGTCAGGTTCAGCCTTGTCTTGTGGGTATGTAAAACAAGGACAGGAGGTCCACTGCCCAAAAATCACCTTGATGACAATGACTGAAGGGAGAAAGGGTCCAACCTGAGATGCTGCATTTTCTCACACTTGCTCTCAGATGCTAAATGTGCTCACTTTTTGCTTTTCTGGGGCCTTCTGGAGATGAAGGCATCCTCTTAGCATGGGACTGCCCACAGGCACAGACTGGCTTTTAAGTGATGGCGAAGACCATCCCTCCCAAAAGTAGGCTCCTGTCAGAGTCCCAGCAGGGAAGGCAAGCTTCCTTACAGAAGAATCACAGCATCTTTTTGCCAGTAACATTCAGACACAGTTATGATTCACAGACATCATGGAAAAGCACACAAAACTCTCCATTCTCACTGCTATTTGTGCTTGACATTTTCCCCGCTTGCCCAGGGTGTCTCTCATGCCCGCAGTAATCCCACAATTGTCAGAATTACTGTATGGACAATGACTCAATGGAAGACTCAACTCAGTAAAGCAAAAGGAAAAGAAAAGCCCAGTGAGATCAAAATCCTTCTTTGTTTATGGGCTTTGTTGCCCCTACTTTGTTTTCTGCATTCATGTGTTAGATGCCAACAGAAAATTAACCCAGAGTCTCTGGCTCTTTCTGGGAGTGCTCACAATCCCGCACCTAGCTCAAATCTGTGCGCCTTCAACAACCTCCAGAGAAAACAATGAAAGTATCTCTGTGCTTGGCAATTGTGAAATATCATGCCATTCATCCTTTTCTTAAATTAAAAATACAATTTTCACTATTTACCTCCTGTCAGGATGAAGAAAAAAGAAGACAAAAAGCCATTTACCTCTACTTCACAGGCATATTCCGATCCATCCAGGAGCGTCACTTTGCATTGCATATTTTTCGGTTTCTTGACAATCTTTAGAGGAGACTTGGAAAGTTTGCTAGAAGAAGATTTTTGAGAGAGCTTGTCGTCCTCTAGCTGCTGATATTCCAGCTGTTTTGCACTTGCAGCAGCAAACTCCTGTTCTTTCTCTGTGGTCTATAAGGAGAAAGAAAGATACTTTATGAAGTAAGATAAACCAATCATGCCCTGCAGTTCACTGTTCATGCTGCACCCTAGCACTTAAATGAGCCTTTTTTGGGGCTTGGACAAGAATGCCCCTGATGCAGGACAGAGTCTTTACTGAAAAGATTTCCCATATTTTTTCCAGCTCTCCCTTCTCCCTCTAAAATGCATAGAATGCCCAAGAAGGAGGGGCATTTATGGAAATATTTTAAGGCTTCTACTTTTTCCACAGGTACAAAATCCCACTTGGGCTTCCTGGAATTTTTTTTTTTTTTTTTTTTTTTTTTT
>JAOTQP010001286.1:100932673-100992881 GCA_026413545.1 Cichladusa arquata | reverse complement strand
TGTTATTTTTTTTTTTTTTTTTTTTTTTTTTTTTTTTTTTTTTTTTTGGTCAGTGGGAAAACAGTCCCTGAATGAGGGCATGTATCCCCCCTGAACAGTGTGAATTTGTAAGGGGATGTTGATGTCACTGGGAGAGTGAAAGACTCCCCAGGCACCCAAGCAAAGGGTTAAGAAAACATGACAGAAATGAGGGGCCAAACAACTTTAACGTGCAGCCAGCTGGCTAAATGGACAGGATGAGAGGATGAATTTTGCTCTCTGCTGATGCCCAGCAAGTCTCTCAAGCTGGAGAGAAGTAGGTGCTATATTTGAAAGACAAATATACGGCAGGAAGAGGGGCAAGAAGTAAACGACCATGGCTGGTTTTGCTCAGGTTTATCTGAGGGTCAGGCCACTTGAAGTTACCGTGATGCAGCACAGCCCACAGTCCTCTCCACACTAGATGAAAGCCAGAAGGATGTCTACAGCATTTTACCCTTCCTAGCAACAGCACTGTGCTGCAGTCATTACCCTTCTCATCAGTTATATCCCTGATAGACTCCAAACAAAACCTCAACAGGAGTGCAGTAATACCTCAGCTAAAGCTTAAGTTAAATAAAAACATCTTTCTGTTATCTCACGACAAGGCAAAAAAAACCCCAACCTTTTCTGGCTCTAAATTATTTCAGTGAAATAAGCAACAAGCATTAGTGGAAATATATTGTATATTAATCCTGCAAGTCTGTTTCCATTCATTGTAAATAATAAACCTTTATGAGAATGGAGTAAATCCATCCAAAGGCTTTAAGCTGCTTTGAGACCAGAACAATGTTACATCATATAACCTGAAACAACAGTGTACTTCTAAATTACTATGTACTGTCCCTGAGTGATTTTGTAAAAACAAGCTTTAAGTATCTTCTCTGCCTTCTGACAATGAGGTAAAGGACAATTTGGAGCTGGCTGTGATCGCTACAGTGTCAGCTCCCACCAAAGCCCAGCAAATTACAAAGAAGTGTGGCAAGACCTCACAGTCCTCCTTCCCCTTCAAGGAGGACACAGCAATGGCCTCCTGGGCTTTCCTGGATGGGGGGCTTAAAAGATAAAAAGGCAAGAGCTGCTTTTAAAATCTATTGCATCCCCTGGGCCACAAATGCTCTTCCTGGGGAGCAGTCTGGCACCAGCCATCTCCTCCCCCATCTAGCTCCAGCCCAAGAGGAATTCCTCCTTCCAGCAGCTGGACACCAGCTCTGTGCCTGGATGTCAAGGTCCTCACATACCTTGAAAACTGGCGGGAGATGAAGGCACAGTGCATGTAAGTGGGTCAGCTGTTTGCTGAGCAGCTAACACTCACAGCAGCTGTGATGAAGAGGGAGAGTCCCTCAGGGCTCACAGCAAGGCTTGAGGCCAGCTAGCCTTCTACCACATCCAGCTGGCAAGTGGTCCAGCCTTATGCAACGAGAAATAAACAACACTGAAGATGCTTCTTGCTTGGGCCTCTGTGCAGAGCTGCACTGCTGCTGGTGGGCAGAGGGACTGTGATGATTTCTGTGTGTCTTGTCCAAAGAAATCTGCCAGGAAAGGTGCAGGTGTACATATGTGGGTAAAAAATGTAATTCCAGTGAAGGGGAAAAAATGCACTGTCTTACCCAGTGGTTCATTATATTTCTCACGTGAGAGTTTGCACTGTGCTCCAACACAAAAACCAACCAACAAAATATCCAAGCATGGAACTAATCTCTTTCAAGAAAACAGAAAAGCTGCTTGAGAAAAAAATCCACAACAAGGACACCCATCATCCATTTAAACCTTAGAACCACACTCAGCCTGCAAGTAATTTATGTGAACCCCAATGGACTAGTCATTATTTTCCTTCATAAAGACACTCAGTATATGAAGACTACTGCAGATTTTTGCTTATTTATAAATATTAAAAAATATTACTGAGGTTATTTTGTTTGTTAAGGTTCCCATCTACATTATCAGGGGAATGTGTCTTGGTTAAAATCATACAAAAGGTTTTCCTCTCATTTGTCTGGAGAACAAAACATGCCAAGAACTATTAGAGAAGATTCCCCCAAACTGTGCTGACATGTTCAGGCATTGGGGTACTTTCAGACTGTATTAAGTCTCTTCTTCCTAAAGAAACCTGACATCCTGGAATCTAGGGGGAAAAAAAAGGCAATGAAAGACCCATGTACACAGTGAAGTATTTTGTACTCTGCAAGCATAGCTTCATTTTCTCCAAAATTCTTCTCCAAGGTATTTCTGTTTTTGCAGTATTTTTTATGTGCTGTGGACTAAATTCTAATGCAGCAGAAATTGCTTCAGGGTTTGCATTTTTCGAGTATAATCTCCCTCATGCATAACACAATGTTCAAGCCCTACTAGAGCTGGACTCCCTCTCAAAGGATGCCTCTAGAGTCATGGGATTCAGCAGCAGTGATCTTGGATGCTCTGCAGCTTCTCACTGGGGTGTGAAGTGATATTGCCACAGTTGGAAAACACTATCAATCCCATCTACTTACAGTAGTTGCTCACAAACTTGGTGCCCAACCTTGTGTGACGCTGCCTTCTCTTTTTCAAAGATGGGTAGGTAGAAAGTGAGGTTGCATTAATACACCTGATAGGAAGGAATCATTTCTCTAATACCTGTTATCTCAATATGAAAATGTTAATCACCTACAATAAAATGTTGGGGGGGGTTTATGTGCATAGGATGACAGAGAAAAGTTAGTCATGGATTGGTAACTTAAATCTTCCTTCCCAAGGTTCTCTCATACAAGCAAGAGCAGAAATTGACTCCTTCACTGCAATTATGGACAACAAGAAAGAGAATAAGATCCTTTGGTTTTTGGCTTTTAATGACACCATTGCAAGCAGCTTTGTCTCTTAGTGCTGCATTTAAGTGCTCCTTTCCTGAGATACAGACACAAACCACTACGAAATACACTGGGTCTATCAGTACACTTGGATTTGGCAGCCTGCTTACAGCACAGACATTTGGATTCAGTCTGGTAATCTCAGCAGGAAGGTGTGTCATATCCCTTTCACTAGCCCAGTTCCTCTGTCTTGCCTTCTACAGAAACCAGCTCACTGGTGATCCTGGGGAAAGAAAGGGATCATGCAGCACATGAGAGCACCTCACACCTCTAAACACAGGTGGACAGGCTTGGTATCTAATTCAGGGGGGGTTTTGTGTGCGCGGTCATTTTGGGGTTGCGTTTATTTTGTACTCTGGGGTTTTTGTTTGGGGTTGTTGTTGCAGTTGTTTATTTGTTTTACATTTTTAACACAAAAAGAAATTTGAAGCGGAAAGATTACTGAAGATGTCTCAAAAAATATCTATATAAATAATAATACTTAGGCATAAGACTGAGAGAATTACACTTTTAATCAATGACCAATTTATTCAACACCTACCTCTTTTGGACAAGCAGCTTTGCTTCTTTTCCCCAAACTAAATACAGGAAACTTCTGATCTGTTTGAGAGATCAAAACTGCTTCACTAGCATTGTCTACCCTAACCAAGTAAAAGAGCAGGAGCCCACATCAAGCAGACAGAATTTTTAAAAGGATGGAGGAGAGGAGGAGCTAGACTGGCTTATTCCACTCTCCAAAGGTAAATGTGATTAGATGAGGGTCATAACGTTATGGAGCTAAGGGAAGCGATTTGCAGGTACCTCATTAATTGTGTGTCACTTGTCCATGAAGAAAAATGCCTGTTAATCCTATTGACTGGAAATTATTAACGGAAAGAAGAAAGCAGCTTCCGCAAATTTAATAAGTGCAACAATGAACTAAATGGAAAAGCACGCAATAGCTCTTCTGAAACCTATTACATGAATAGCTCAAGTAATTATAATGCAGTCATTTCAGACCCATGAGAAACTTAAGGGACCACAGATTCTTCATGGCTCACACATCAGACAAGCAAGCATGAAATCAGTGTTCAGCAGGTGTCAAAAGAAATGAACTCTGAAAACATTTTCAGCTTCATAAAAACTGACACTGTTTGCTATCTAATGCAAATGCAAGGTCGAAGATGCTTCCTGCTTAGTTAATGAGACTGCCCTCCCATTTAAGCACAGAAATACCTGCTGAGAATTTAAAAACATTCTGCATGAGAACTATTTTTCTTTAGATGCGAAAGACCAACCAGCCCAGATCTACAGCATCCCATCAGACACCCTTCCATGGGTATCTGAGCATACATTTGCACTCCTAACATGCCAGGATGGTTATTTCCCAGGAGCAGTAGGTGGGTACAGAGTGCAGTGAGTGTGTGTAGGGGGCTGCCTTACCTGCTCCTTTCTCACTGGCGTGCTGTGTGCTGCCACAGCCGAGAACTGCTCGAGCGCGGTTTGTTCTTCACTCGGCTGCTGCGGCTGCGGCTGCTGTGGCTGCTGCTGCTGCTGGTCCTGTGGCTGGGTCTCTGCTGCCCCTTCCTGAGCAGGGCTCTCCTCCTGATCCTGCTCTTTATCCTTGGACTCGGAGTCTGATCCCGATTCTGTAGTCATGGTTGGTTATTCTGCAAGACAGGGTGAGCAGACCTACTAAGTACAATATCAGAGCTGTGAATTTGTAAGATAGGCACACAAAATGAAGAAAGATCAGATAGTTTTAGTCTTAATATCCTCAGCCTTTAAAACTTAAGTGCCTATCACACAGGCCCAACCAGGATCCCTAGGAAAGCTTCCCTCGTGCAAAAGACCAGGTCTAAATGCATCCATACTCCAGGGAAAAAACACATTGCCAAAAAATCTTATTCTACATAGTAATACACAGACATTATAGGACTTATGCACAAGTTAAATACAGAATATATAGTTCATAATTCATAATGGGAGAGTAGTACATTGGGCTTTAAATCTAACAAAACCCAGTGGAATTTGAGTTTCTAAACCATGTGGAAACTTGAAACACTAAATCGTTTGTCCTTCACATTGAAATCAACAGGATTTGAGCTCTTCAGCATCTGCACTCCCTTTTGGAAATGTACTCAAGTACTTTTGATGCTTCCAAGTAATATATTAATGGCTGAACTAGATGATCTTTGAGGTCTTTTCCAACCTAAATGATTCTATGATTCTATACATACTAGAAATATCTGAAATAGGTCCACCAACAACAATGCAAACATACAATTGCCCTTAAACTCAGTTCTGTCCTTTCCACTTGACTTCATCTACAATTCTGTCATTTCTTTCTAAGAGCTAGAGCATCCAAAAGAAAACATAAAGACTTCCATTAAGTCATTCCAAGTGTTAGATTTAAACTGAAGGGAATACAACTTTCCTTGAACGTGAAAAATCTGTGTTTGCATTTAACTTTGTCCAGTAAAAAATCAAAATGAAAATATTAGCAATATTAATTCAAAATTTTAACTACTTCAATTAAATAGCTTTGTTGCAAATATGTGATTGGCACCCCATGCTCAATCTAAATACAAGAGAACTCCAAATTAAAAAAAAAATACTGTGATTTGTATCAAAACAAAGACTTGTAAAAGCAGACTGCGTCAGTTCAGCGAAGGGAGTGCGCTTTTATGTTTGTTACTCATATGTTCTCATACCTCACAAACTTATTCTTGAGTATTCTGCTACTAAGCAACTTGAAGGCAAACCAGTCTGCTGCAATCTATTCTGTTAGTCATCAGGACATGATTTCTTTAACCTGGTAACCATGGCTACTGTGTAATTATAGGTGATTCCACAAAATATACATCTGCTAATTCATCTTCCAGGAAGTCACTATGATCTCTGAGCTTACACTACAATTCTTACTAGTAGAAGCAAGTTTACTATAGAACACTAAAAAAGTATAAATCTTTCTCTTTTTCTTCACTTAAATGTTTGATAAGCTAAATTGCTTGACTGAAAATGTTTAAAACGAGGCCAATTACTATTTTCAAACTCACTTGTGTATCCTGCACTTTCAAGGCTGAGCTCTCCAGTGAATACATGTCTCTGCAGAGCAAAGCAAGTCACAGCATTCAGCCTGTGCTCAGCTCCTGCACTGTGTGTGAGAAGGGGGGTGCCTGTTTCCACCCCCTGCCAGCCAAAACAGCACGAGAGAGAAGCAGAACTAGAAAGCATACATGGCAGATTTATGCTTCAGGCCACATTTTCAAGGTACTAACATGTGACACACTTGTTTAGAAACACATCGTAATTTTCTACACTCAAACTGGCACAGCTGTAAAAAAAGTACTTTTCAAAATGTGTTATTCGACAAATTGTCTTTAACATCTACAAAAAGCAATAATTAACTTGAGTCTTAAAATGTGACAGTGAGAAGGGCGTTCATTTAATCAAACTTCAGCTGTCTGTGTCTGAGATGGTCACTTTAAATGAGGAGCAGAAAAACAGACGTTTCAGAGAGGGATTCATCTGACCTATTTTAAATTCCTGCTTTAAGCTGAGATAAATCACATACTAGAGTGACTTCAACTTGCTACGAAGGAAGCCTGAACAAGTTCCTCCAATGTAGATCATGCAAACCCATCCTCCATGTTCAATTCTCCTAAGCCATTATTTTTTGTATGCTTTAAACATTAAATTGAACAGCAATTTTAATCTCTCAGTTTTGCTTTACCCATCTGTCAACTCAATGTGAAACAAACTATTCTTCATAATATTCTTCATAACACTCATAATATTTGCCTTTAAAAGCACACAGGTCTCCACAAATGTATCAAGTTTGCCCCCGCCTGCCCCCACCCTGTTTTGTACAAGTGTTTGAGGACATGAAATGCAAATTAATAAAATAATTATTTAAATAAATTCAATACATGTGTTCAGTTTTCTTTTCCAGAAACTATGAATTAGGAAGTTACCAAAACCTAACTTACAGCTACAAAAATCATTGCTCAAACAATATGAAAGAGCATCTATGACCAATACAAAGGGTAATGCATATAGTTAAGTTGTAATACTTTTTTCCCCCTGTCGATATTACTTACAGCAGTGTAAAAGAAAAGTAACTATCATACTTGCTGTTCAGAAAGAGGTATTATTCTCTATAGGATCAAGGTGCCAGCCAATACTAATGTCTCCCTTCAGCTGCCACCACCATGCCTCTGAAAGCTCATTTTTGCACCCTGTGTTCTTTCCTAATGAACATTTGTATCCTGTCTGCTTGCAAACATGGAAACAGACATTTAAATTAGCCCCATAAACCACAACTTCATGTAGTATGAGATGTAAACAAGTTTTACTTTTCCTGCCAGTTATAATTTTGAATCTCAGGGAACAACAAATGTGGTTCTTATATTCTTCTGGGACATTCCTGCATGGAGCATAGCCTTATAATACTGAGTTACTCTCTAGGACTAACTGGGTTTCTCTCCAGTTCCATGAGTTCTAACCAGCCTTAGGCGGGCTTTATTAGAAAACTTTGTGTGCTTTATCAAATCTTTCCTGTAAGAGATTCTCTGGATACAATATTACCATCATTAGTCAGAGAGCAGATGGATTTAATTAACCAAAGGTTGCCCATTTCCAAATGTCTTTATTTCCTCATCCACGCAACACGTTTAGTAACAAACACTGAGAACAAAATACTGTTCTTCTCACACTGTTCTCTTACAGGTGTCAATAGAAGCAAAGCAAACACATTGCAAATCCCATTTCTTACAAACTCCTCAGATGAGAGCATTGTTAAATTTATCTCCTTCCATCTAGCGCGGGTTGAAAATACCTAAATTACAAGGCAGAAAACAACATTCCTCTCTCAGTGCAAACCAATAAGTTGCTTTGCCTTCCTCAGCAAACAGCTGCTTATCCACACGAACTCTGACAGCATTTCATTTGTTCTAAGTAGCGCAACAATCCTCCTAGGAAGAGGTAATTTCTCTTATTGAAAGAAATAACAGTAATCTTAAAAAATTTACCAACATAAATATTACTCTACCTTTGTTTGTATGTAGCAAACCTGACAGAATAGCTGGTAGTGCCTAAACATTTATCAAGCACGCAGCTGGCTGAGAATTTCTTATTTTTATTTGATTAGTTTATTTACTATAACTGGCTATGTACCAAAACCATGACTTCTAATCTGAATTTCAGCACAGGAAGAAAGAAAGTACTCAAGTTCCTTAAACTTTTTCTGTTGCCAGCACAGCCTCTGTATCAAATTCCCTTTTCCAGCAAACAGAAAATCAAGCAATAAAGAGAAACTGGGAGCACTACCTTATACAAATGAGGTAATACTATGCAAGCCAGATGTGCTCTTGGATAGCTATGCTTTGGCTTACAACCCAGTATTCAAAGATTCCAAAAGATTAGCTGAGTCCAAACTTAACACAGATGCTGCTATTACTGGATAGTCTGAGGCAAAAGTACATTTGGCTGCAGAATGAAAATCAGAATGAAAATTCTTTTGATTAAAAGGGAGGGGCAGGGGGGGAAAGGGGAAGCCCAAAACTAGCTTATTCTAATCTACTACTAAAAATTTAAGTTAAAAATACACGTAATTTCAGCAGTGTAAAATAAAAATATCAGTAAAATATTAAAATGTCAGTGTTTTAGTGCTGCTGACAACAGGTAAGGGAATATAGATATTAATATACTATCAAAGTATTAAAACATAACTTCAAAAAATCAACGTGGCATTCTATAATAATTTTATATATAAAATGGACTAAATCACAGAAAATAAATCTTTTCCTACCCTCACACTACATGAAGACATTACATAAGCATTACAAAACCTGCAAACCACTTATGCAAAACCCCTACATCCTAAAACCTGGCACAACACCTAGACCTTCAGCTACCCACCCATTGCAGCTTGGGAGATTCCCATTCCCATTACCAATGACTCACTATAAACTTAGAGAACCTTATTTACTTTTATTAGAGAACTTTATTTACTTTTCTCCATAAAGGAAGCCGAACCTCTGTGTCACCTGCAGCAAGTGACAGCCCCAGTCTACTGCATAAATTCATACATTCAAAAACTTGACACTCTACCTCTCATTTTCAGAGCACAGACCTTTCAGAGCACAGAGCTGCATCCACAGAGCAACAAAATTCACAGCTAATTGACAGCAAACCCCACAGTTTAATTAATGCTGCAGTCATTAATAAACCTTTATTTATATATAAATACACACTAGTGAAAATGTCTGCTATATTAAGCAAACAGAAGTCACACTAGACAAGAAATTGCAAATTAATTCCGAATAAATTGTGATGTAATGAGAAAACAAAATTGAACCAAGTATAATTAAATGAACTATACATAGCCACTAACTATTTCCTGTAATGCACGGATTAATGATTTACATTTAAATGCTTCTTTGATCTAATTAATTCTCTTTGTAGAAAGTTCTCCTTTAATTACAGTAATTCTTAAAGATTGTTATAAATCTTTGCAAAGGTCCAAATTTGGAAATTATGTAACAAAATCATGATTCCATACTTCAAAAATAATGTTCTGCATAATGAGAGACATATTTATCCAATAACGATGAGATGCTGATGAGAAGAGCATATGGAGAACAATATTGCTGCAATGAGCAGTGACAGAAATGCCAATATACGTTTCAAGAAAAAAATACATGCCAGAACGCCGACTTCTAAGCTTGAAATACAAACTGTTTTCATCAAACTTCCTGAACCTGAGCTCAGTTCATTCCAGTTGGGTTCCTTTTCAGGAAAATGATAATTTTTTGTTGATCCTCTTTAACGTGGATGTTTCACCCTCACAAGCAGGAGGCACCCAAGCCACAAATGCCTGGCACAGGGCCCCCAAGAGTTAAAACCAGCCCTTTCTTAACCCATAACCAGTGCCAGCAGCAACTGGAAGCTTTGCAGAGGAGGCACTTCCCTGGCCTTACAGTGACTTCAGCAGACATCCACAAGCCAGAGCAACTGCAGAGATGTGTCCTGAATGGACATGGGTGGGAACAACCCCAGAACTGGACACCCCGTCCCAACCACATGCTCCTATCACTTTCTCATGCTGGCACCAGTGTGACTTTGGGGGCCTGGTGGCTCAGCTGGGAGGGCTGGACCTCCCCAGGATGAGGAGGGGGAAGCAACAGCCCTCCTTTGGGCACTGATGGGTACCCCATCTGTCTGACATGGCTGTGAGGCTGCAACCCTTGTGCTTCCATGCACAAACACACTGGCTGTGCTGAGAGTTCACTATTGTGTCTGAAATGTACACATACAAGAACAAACCCATTAGAGTCAGCACATTAAAAAAAACAAAAACAAAAAACCCCATAAAAATAAAGTCTAAAAAGTAATAACAAAAGAGACAAGATAAAACCAATGGAGAAAAGGTGCTAAGCATCCAGATGAGCTGCCATGGTGCCAGCAGAGAGTGCTCCAGGCTAAATGACTTGACAGATCTGGTGGCAGAGGACATGGGCCCAAGCACAGAGGCAGGAGGGAGACTGCAGGGAGGGCAGGGAAGTGTTAATCAGCAATAATAAAAAAAGCTGGTTGGAGGTGTTGCGAGATATAGCATGATCTAAAATACTTGTTTGGCCTTCTAGGAAGGTGGATGATACAGATTTCTTTAAAGTTTCTTGATGAAGATGAAAGGAAGGAGTAATGTAGTCTGGAGGAGATGGAGAAGGTACCTTAAAACCACCAGACACACCTTTCAAAGGGGCTAAAAAGGGAACTGCCAACCTGAGTTACCTGTCAGGACCCAAAACTCTCATCCCAGGCACACATGCACCCCTTGGCAGCACTGCCATGAAATGAAACTGCAGCTGAGTGTTTCTGGAGAAACTTCAGCCAGTAAGCCTGGGGACAGAAACTGTCAGAAGCTTTGAAAGGACCTGGGAAGGGGAGGAATATATCAAAAACGGATTGTACACCAAAGCAGGACCAGAGATACATGACTTGGGGAAGAAGATAAAAAGAGAAATGAAGACTAGGATGCCAAATGACTTAGAATTAACCAAGACATGTGGCAAACAATAAGAAGACAGTCTCTATAAATACATTATGAGGAAACCAGGCCTGTTACAAAACATGAGAAAGGCTGAATTTTCCAGTGCTTCATTTCACAGAGGCTAGCTGGGACCAGATAGTGGGGGCATATTTCACTTGACACACAGGATGTGCAAGTTCAGGTTGGATGGAGTAAGAGAAGAACAGACCAAACATATCAGTCAGTCAAGTGGTTTCAAGTCAGCAGGAGCACTGAAAATGTCCCTACAGTGCTTGGGGAACCACCATCAATCATCTTTAAACCATTAACCACTGCTATGCAGATGCCAGAGAGGCCAGGTAAGGTCTAAAAGAAATGCAAAGACTAAACACAGCACCCAGTCTTACAAAGGAAAGTGGGAGCAGAAAAGCCAGAGCACTTCTAATACCAAAGTTACTGGAGCACACTGCTAAAGGATTTCTAATCCTGTAAAAATAATGAGATTAGGAACAAACCACAACAAATGGCCAACACGAACGTATCAAAAAGTCATGTCAAACTAGAGTAATGCCTCTCTCGCTCTCTCTGACAGGGCATCTGTCCCAGCTGATAAAAAGGAAGTAGAGTAGTACAGATGACAGAGCCTATCTTTAGAAAGGCTTTTAAAACAGCCTCACATGACTTTTTCATGAGTGAACTACAGAAATAGCTTATGTTATCACAAAAGAAAAAAAAAAAAAGGAAACACGGGGAGTAGAAAGGTGTACAACTGATTAAAAAAACCCAAACCCTAGCCTACATAGCCTAAAGTTATCAGCACTATGATGACAACCTGCAAAAACTTATTGATTTCAGGAATCACAGCTATTTGAAGATTAGTGGAAGATGGGAGAGTGCCTGATCCACGCTCAGGATCACACTGAAGAGGTTGGGATACACCACTGGCATCCTCACCTGACTTAAAGAAGAGCAAAGCAATCTGAAGGAAAACCATCTATGTGCTGAATCTGACTACATTACTATAAGAGTAATGGCAGCAGCAGTGGGGACATCAGAAGTGAAAAGTGATGAGGAAAACGTGGGTTAGCAGGAATGAAGCAGCATGAGGGTCTGATGAATTTCTGTGGGATATAATGCTGGAGGTGTTCTGCCTTCTGCAGCACCAGGGAGAGGTATACAGCATATCATATTTAAGTTTGGGATTGATTTTTTTAAAAAATATGCATTAAAGAGTGTCAAGAAGGGAATAGGAAGAACAATAGCAGCTTTAGAAAATGTGACCAGTGGAAAAACATTTAAGGAGCTGGATTTGTTTACTCTGGGAAAGGGAATAGAAAGAGGGGCTGATAAGAGCCTTGCAATGCATTCAAGCTTCTTGCAGACAGAAAGTAATCAAGCATTTGCTAGTGGAGCAAGAACTCGATTGGCATCAAGTGGGATTTAGGGTAGACAGCATATCAACTATAATGACAGTCAAGAAGAGGTTATCTATAGCTGTGTGGAGTCATCATGGGGACACTTATATACTGATAAAAAAGCAGCAACAAAATTCTCTATTTGCAACTTCATAAAGCATAAGATTTTAAGATTTTTTTGTATTTTACTACCCCTTCCCCTTGGGTTGACAACCCTAAATTCACAAAACGCATATATTCGCTTCTGTTTCAGAGCACCTGGATGCACAGGGTGACATCTTTATCTCTTGTTTACATTTAATTTCTAAGAGTAAGTAAAATTACCTGGGTCTGTTTTGCTCTCTGAATGGGGGCTTCACACAGCAATAATGCCCAGAATCACTGCCATTTCTGCTGCCCCACTTGCACTCAAGGTTTCAGATCACCTTTTGGAGGTCATAACACCTAGAGCACCCCAAGGCTACCCTAATTTCTGAATAGGAGAAGAAAAATCAGGCCATCATAACATATTTTGGATCATTCTTTCCTGTCCTGCTGATCCAAGCAGTTTTCCCCAGGGGCAAACATGGATTTACCAGCAGAAGAAGGGAACTGCATTTTCCCCACTAATTTCTCCGTTCAGGTCTCCAGGCATGGGGTGCAGTTGCTGCTGCAACTACATCCAGAGTGAAGGCTGGCTCTGCCCCCCTCATCCCCCACTGCCAAGATTTATCCACCAGCTCCAAAAAAGCAGGATTGATCACAGCCACACCCTCCCGGTTCCTGCAGACAGCTCCTGTCTGGAAGAGCTCACGTACACAAGCTGGCAAGAACACACCCCTCTTAGAGTGCTGGGTGTAAAGACAGAAACTGCACAATTTAACCCAAAGCTGACAGTTGATTTATTCATTAAAAAAAATCCAGGTTCCACTACAAAGAAAACCCAAAAGGTGAAAGCAGAACTCCTGGGAAACACAATAAGCTGCTGCTTATAACAGACTTCAGCAAACATTCTGCCCTGGAAAAAGCTTTAATCTGCACAAATACTGCACTGCAGGAAGGTAAAGGGAACCAGAAATAATGTACAAATAACTTAGTCAATCTGTGTACTGGGAAACAACAGGGAATAACAGGAAGGAGGCAGATGTGAGGAGGAGGAGAGGGAAACGTAGAAACTCGTAATGGAGAATACAGCAACATCCCACAGATGTTGGTCATGAGAGAATTGCATAGAAACACACCCAACTTCACACCCTTGTTCCACATTTCACTGAAAAAGTCTTGGCAGAAAAAACCCCAAAAAAACAAAAACCACAGCAAAACTGCCGATAGTTTGATTACAACCAATTGATAAATACTTCATTCAGAAACTAAAAAGGCAAGAAACAGCCCTCAATGGTACAGGCCGATTTTCTGCAAACAAGTGATTTTGATTACTTGGGTTACATTTGCATGAGGTTTTGACCTTTCTAAATTGTTCTGGAGCCAAATGTTCACATGGGGCTCCCTCTGCACCATTCACTATTTAAAAGTTGCATTTAATGTCACAGAAGCTGAGTGTGCTTCAGGTATCACATCATTAAAGTTCATATTCTGTTATATTGAGCAGAAAATAGAACCAATTCAAACTTAAAAAAAAAAAAAAAAAGAAAAAAAGAGTTGCACGGGGCTGCTGACACATGGCAGGTGTGCTACATTATCACACTACCCTCAGGCCAAAATACTGTAACACCTGTGAACAATATTTTTTGTCTCATATAGTACCTAAATAGACTGTGCTCCAGTGCTCCCAAGCCCATGACCTGCCTAACCTCACAGAAACAAGAGAATCAGACAGACAAGGTACAAATCAGAGCATCAAGCCCAACTCCTCCAGGGTCTTCTGACTCTCTCTGACCAGATATTTATCATTCCAGATCATGCTGGAATGGTGATGGAAGAGCCTATGAAGTAATGGAAAATCTGAACTGTAATTTAAAAATATCACCTCAAATTTTCTGATTTACCTTATTAATTAGAATCCAGCAATGAAACCACTTGTTTTTTGCTTTATTTTACTGAATAGTGCTTGGAAAAGTCACAAAGGACTGCTTGCTGATAAATTAAACCCTCCCTAGCTTATTACTTGCAAAAGCAATGTAGCAGTATAATTTTTTTGTTTGGGTGCGTTTGGATTTTTTTTCAGTAACTGGGTATTTTCACCCCATTTTTATGGTTTGGAGGGAATTCACTGTTATGTTCTTGTATCCTTTTTCCCAATCCAGTGTGGTTCAGAGATAGAAGAAAGGAAGACAGACATTTTGCAGCCAGTTGCCTGATGCCTCTTGGCCACAGCCATTTCCAGTGTCCACCAGTGCTCCTTCTCAGCAAGACACAAATCAGCACTGAGGCTGCAAGCTCTGCTCCCAGCTCCCAGCCCTGGTACAGGCTGACAGGCACTGCTGCCCTGCAGCATGCTCAGCTTCAGCAGGTTTTCCATAAACTTCCCCAGAATTGAGCATTTTAAAAGCAGTTTTTCAAGGGGGTCATGAATCATTTCTTCTCGGAGGCAGATGTCTGACCCGGGTCATGCAAGGCAGGATGCTTGAGCAGTGGCTTCCCCCACAACATCCCAGAGCAGTGCTTGCTCTCCATCACTAGGAGCTCCTGGTGTTCCTCAATGCTGGATCAAAATAATTGAAAAAACTTCAAAAATTCAGGCAGATGCAAAAGGAAGGAAGAAGTCACAGGCAGTGAAAAAAATGCAGAGGAATCATCCTGAACTGATGATGGGTCGTAGTTAAATAAAGACAGCTCTCTGTGTTGAGAGCCATCATGCTGAGGCCTGGGGACAAAAGTACTCCTACTTCACCTTTCTCTTTTCCTTTTGTTCCTTCCTCTTTACTAATTTACACTAATTTTACACCCTGTGTTTCAACTTTTGGAGGCACTCAATGTGTCTGATGCAGTGGCTTGTTGGTGAGGCATCAGAGTGTTTTTAGTCATAATAGCTTTTGTTTTTCTGAAATTGATAATTCAATTCATATTTAGATTTTAATCTCCTGGGCATTCATGTCAGTTTTGAGTATATAAAACATCCTGCAATATCAAGTAAAAGACTTTCCACTATGGAGCACTGCATCAAGGAAACCACTGGCTCCCCAAACAAATTAAAATCTTGGGAGCCTAAACAACCAAACCCATGGCATCAGACAGTTCTTATACCTAAACTCTTCTGGGGTCTCCATGCTCCCCAGAGTTTTAATTACTTGCTACAGATTACAAAAAATACTGTTCAATTGGCACCAGCAGCTAGCCCATGACACTTGTGCTCCAGGTTACACTGTCACTGCAAAAACATTATCCCAGCATCCTCTGAAAACGCAGTTCAACATTTCCCCCACCCAAAACTCAAATGCACATACCAGCAGTCAGCCCTAATGCCCCACAGACACCAGCTGTAAAATCATGAGTTGGATGCAAACCAGGGTCTGGGGATGTTATGAGAGCAGGAATTTCCCAGAAACAAATTGGTCAGAGTAGAAACACACAAACAAGTATATTTATGGTGGGTCCAGGCATCTGTAGACTGATCTCATTTAAAGTCAGCCAGAAAGCAGGATTCTCAGTCACACTTTGATTATGTCCTTTAGACCATTTTAGTTACATGCTTCCAAAGCACGTTCACAGCTCCCAATGCACACCAGTTGAGTCCTGAGGGTCCTTTGCATGATCAGCTCTGTAAGGAATTAAGAGCAAGCTTTTGGTGTCTTCATGTAACACTCCAGTAAAGCCAAAATCTTTCACCATCTGTGCAGCTACACCAAACTACAAGGATTTGCAGACCAGAATCCAATACAGCCTGACAAAGATAATAGCTATCTTTAAAGAGGCTCTAGCCCTTTTTACCTATTAAACCCTGAAATGCTCCACATACAGCTCCATAATAATTACATTATATACTCCTGACCCAGTGTTATACTGGATTATGCTGTCTCTGAAGATGGATGTCACCAGATCTGGCAATTCCTCTGCAATGCACATGACCTTCTTGGAGTTCAGACACAGAGAAACGACAGCAGCTCAGAGAGGACAGAAGGGGTTGAAGCAATTGAGACAGACAGGTGGCCTAAAGTGTCCCCACAAGACAGCAGTCTGGAGAGAAAAAAAAAAAAAAAAAAAAAAAGAAAAGAAAAAAGAAAAAAGAAAAAAAAAGAAAAAAATGGACAAACTCTTGCAGCAGAAAGAGAAAGAAAAGCTCTTTGCAGCTTTGAAATCACTAGGGTTTCAAAAAAGCAAGCCACGTAAATCTAGGTTACTCAATAGAAAGTGATCACTTAAAATGATAGAAAAAAAATGTATTCTGTATAATTCTGTATCAAGTTGATAATTTGAGAGGAGAAGTGAAGGTAATTAAGCTAGGTGCTGCTATTCCCAAATTCTGGAACAAATTATTTGAAAACTGATATTATTTCCTTCCCCACATACTTTTCTTTAAACATACTTTCCTAAATATTATGGTGAGTTTTTAAGGATACAAACCACTAATTAATTCTGTCACTGCAATCCACCTTAATTTAAGGGGAAATGCTACAATTCAGAAACAAACTGAGAGACTTTGATACCAGACCCTATTTAGTCGGCTGAGTTTCAAACTTGTCACATGTGCTAATGAGGTAAGTGCCCAAATCAGTGAAACAAGTCCATGAACAGTGGCTTTTGCCATCTTTCCTCCTGATGTTATGCAGGACCCTATGCAAGACACTCTGACCAAGTGACAAAGGACTGCTGTACATTGTAACTAATGATCATTTTATGCCAATCCATTTTCTTCAGTACCCTTCAGGTCACAGCATGTAAAATCCATTTACATTCCACACTATATGCTAATTTGGGCGGGAAAAAAGAAGAAAGGTAACTGGATGATTGTCTCACTCTTTACTGGAAAGATCTGCCCAAGAAGGCATTTATAATTTCAAAGTTTAATGTATCAAACAACTTTGATACCTTAGTGCACAATTCAGCCTTCTCATGAGCTAATAAACATGTAGTGTAGAAAATACAGTTACTCCCTAGAGCATCATAAATGATGACTCAACAACCACAAGCTTCTCCTAGAGCTATGTCTGGTGCTAGATTAACAACAGAGTCACATTTCACCTCTCCTTCCCCTCTTCTGCTCACTCTGCAGTCTGTTTTCTGTGGGGACACAAAACTACATGCCAATATTCACAGGGCCATTACATCTGGACTAAAAAATGAATGAGGTAATCCACCCCCTCCCTGGATGTCATGAATGCTCCAGGGAAGTGGTACCCTGCAGCTGGGCTCCAGCCCCTTCTGCTGTCACCTTCACTATATGCACATGTTTTACTGCAGCTGGGGCCACAGCCACTTCACCCTCAAGGAATCATTGCTTTAAAGGTTTGCAAAGAAGCAAGAAACCAACTCACTCTTTTCCCAGCTCCAGAATGGCATTAATTATCCCAGCAGGAGCCACCACATTTTCTTTGAGAGATGTAGACATGCAAACATGCCAAAAGCACCACCACAAAACAAGCACATCAGACACATATTGGATCTTAATTAGGGAGCTTGTCTTGCACACTGACTTCAATGAATGCTCCATGGTCCCCTTCCCAGCCCCCTTTGTCTAAACTCTACCTGACATATATTTACTTCACCTGCTACTAGAATCCCACAATGCTGAAGTTTACATGTTCCCCATAGGCCATTTATTGCAATGGTTCCCTAGCCTTACTCTTTAGGAAAATTTTCCCAAATGGCTGACCTAATTCTTCCCATTAGAAATGGACTGAGTTCTCCTCACCCTGACAATAGTGAATGCATAGCATGGCTCTGCAGCTCACAGACAGCTGCTGTTTGCCCCTCAGACCACTCTCTCCTCTTCTGGCAAGTCCTATTTTTAGCTCTCTCTCAGGCTCTTTCTTCTCTCCTCTGTTCTCTTGGCCATCAGTTCACCTCTTTCCAGAGCAATAGCATCCAAACCCTACTTTCAGCTGAAGATCCTTACTGATGCTGAATAGCTTGCAAGGATGGCTTTATGTCTGAAAATAATACTTCTCTTCATAGCTCCAGCTAGCAAAGAGTTCAATTTTTTCACCATATTATGTCAATTATCGACATAGTTTTAACCTTTGATCCATTCATAATCCCACACTGTTTTCTCCACACTCTTGCCCATGGATCTCCTTAGTAGATAAAAACCACCTTAGCTACATTTTATTCAACAAAAAGTGAGGAAAAAAACCCACGTACCAGATAGATATTACTTGATTTTGTTTTAAAAAAATATATTTACACAGTCCCTTCTCTTTTGTCAGGTATCATTCAAAAAATTAAAGCATTTACTACCATACAAGATCTAGTTTCAGTGACAAGAGTGCACATGATTTATGTTAGAACAACTGCAGCTCCCTGTATCCAAAGTACATTAATGCCACGATACTCTCATATTTATTAAAATATTAGGGAGTACCAATTGGAAACATTTCCAATTTCACCTATAGTTTCCACTCATTGCTTACATAGCCACTCCAGTTCCTTGACAGGTTTTGGAGGCATCAGAAATTTGGCCAGGCTGACCCTCAGCATGTTTGCTGTAATGATTTCACAGGAGCTGGGAAACACCTTCCAAACAAGTCAGGAACTCTGTGCTCTTGTCCACTTTCAAGAGCCACAGGGCCATTAAGGCGACCTGAGCGGCCTTGCTGGCAGTGTCGTAACTTATTAATAAATTGAGAGCAAGCTCACATCTGCTAGGAAAGGAAAGTCTAGTCTACCTCATTTTGTGGTCTCTAGCTGAGTCAAGCACATTAAAATATGTATTACCTCTGTCTACCTGTCACTTCGTGTAACATGCTTAGGTGAACCCATGGCTGCAAGCCAGAGCCCAAACTGTTCCAATTCAAGCAGTGCTTTTGGGGAAAAGTTATTTGCAACAGAAGTGTCATGTTCCTCTGAGTATGCTGGCAAATGTTTGCCTCAACCCTCTTAACTTAACCAAAAGTTAAATGGTGAGGAAAGACTGCAATTTCAGGTTAATTCTGGGCATCATAATACACTCATGACATAAACTACATGCTCTGCCTCACCAATGAAAAAATGGAAAAATCAAGAGAGAGATCGAGGCTGATTCCTTTAACATGTATTTTAACAATTTCGATACTGGTTTCTCAAGAGGGAACAAAACCCCAGCCTACATTACACTACCAAGGAGACCTTCTCTTCCTACCTTTGGTACTGACAGTAAATGTGCCTTGGGGACATGAAGCCAAGAAAGAGCTGACAGGCCAATATAGAGTACTGCTTCATTCCAACCAAGTGGTAGACAATGGCTGGCATTCAGACAGCTGAAAACTTGCAGAGAAGCTAGTTCAAGCTGGCTTAAGTGGATGCAAGTGTGGGCTTGGATATTTAGGAGTTCTTAAGAAGAAAAACAGCTTGCAATATTTCAGGGTGGGGTTCTGAGACTTTCTTTTTTGTCTAATCCATTAGTAGTAAATAAGACCAGGAACATAGCAGGGCCATATTTGCCCAGAACTGCATCTAAGCCTCAGAATTACAGCTGCAATTAATGGGTTTTCCAAGGGGGGTGAGAAGGGTGGGGGGAGGAGGGGAGAAGAATCAACTGGAAAAAAACCAAAACAACAAAAACAAAACTGAAACTACCCAGCAAACCACAGCAGCCTGCAGACTGAGAAAGTTAGAGATTTCTTCTCTTGCTCCCATGCAAGCACACAATCAAGGGCACAACTTCCATAGCACATGCATTCAAGGCTCTTCCCCGTTACACCCCATTTATAATCTTTTACAGTCTTGTAAAAGTGTGCTGCCTCCAAAAAGACAAGGATTCTTTTTATTTCTTATTATTCCATCTGCAGTTCAGCACATCACTTGACCTGCACTGACATAACCTTAAGTGACACAGGTTCAAGTATGCAGCTTCATCACCCCCAAAGTGAGATGCATTTTATTAGGGTTTTTTCCTTTTTCCTCTTCCTCTGCTCAACTTCAGACGACAGGAAATTCCTGCTGTGAATTCTTGTTCAGTATTTTAAATAGCACACGAAGCACTTTCTGTCCAATGCCAGACAGCTTCCCATGGACTGTAAGCCCTCCAAGAACAAGAGGTGTGAATACCTTTGTCCCTCCTCAGTGAGTGGGAAGCAGCAGGGCCAGAGAGGGAGCCCACAACCCCTACGTGCCACTGCACCCACCCAGCACCCACTCAAGCCAGCAAGGACAGAAGATACCATCAGCCCCCTCACTCGACCACCCAGCTCCAGCTGTAACCAAAGCTGGCAAGCACCCAAAAGCTTCCAACGTTTTTAGGAAGATCCTTTTGTTGCAATTTTTCAAGCATTCAGCTGTACCACCCTATATACCACACCATATGTTCATTATGGTTGGTCACATGTAAGTAAGTGCAGACAGACTGAATTACTTTTGCAACAACCTCAGCGTTGTAACACCCAGAAGTCTCATAGGAGACAGTTTTGCAGCTTATTAAACTAAATACATTTTTGTGCCCTGCAAGTTTTATTATAAATAAGGCACATGTTCAAATTACTTCAATTTTAATGGAGAAGATGATTCTCTGAGTTTATCCCTTTAATACTGTGGCCATAGCAGTCTGTAAGGTACAGTAGGTCTGCTACTATGGCTGAATGGAAGGCAATTTTAAAACTCCCATACAAAAACTTCTCTAAGAGTAGAAACACCAACAAGCCATGATTGCACATCTGTTTCAAACACTCTTCATAACAAAAGGGCTGGATTTTTGGTTTGGATTTTGTGGGCTGGTTGGGTTTTTTGAGTTGCCTTTGGGAGTTTGTTTCTTGGGTTTGGGGTTTTTTTAATATAATTTTGAGGGGGTTTTGTTTTTTTCAAAAGATGGCTTATGTTATCATTCTCTGTCCTCACAGAGGATGACATCTGGTTACTGTAGAAAGCAGTTTTTTGTTAGAAAGCAGACTTGTTAAGTCATGTATGCACCTAGCAAGCTTAAGTCTGGCACACATCCCTTCCAACTCCTCTTCATTCAAAGAAAACTTACATAGTGAAAAACCTAAGCCACAGAAGGAAAAAAATGCAATTTAGCTATTTTCAGAACAGACTGAGTGTACTTGAATGAAAAAACCTTAACTGAGCACCTAGGAAAATGACAGAACAGGAAGACTGATCTGGCCTTAACACTGTGTAGGCTGTAACAGTGCCCTTTGCACTCTTTCTAACCTCAGCAGCGGTGCCTGACCTGTACAACAGGATTTATGGGTACCCTGAGCAGACACAGAACTATTTCCCAATCACTTTCAGAAGCAAAAGGATTTGGAGTTTCCTTCAAACTGCAGGTGTGGCTCTGCAACACAAGGTACAGTGTGCTTACAACCCCTACACTCCATGCCATGGGTTTTCTAACTTGTTTTAGTTCACAGGTCTTTGCAGGCACAGGCAATGTGGTGTTTGGGACAAGAGCAAAGCCAGTGCAAGGAATGTGGATGTCAGGGCCTCAACCCAAACACTTCATTGTATGGATCCCCTTCTCTCAGGCCAATTCCACTTTCCCAATGAGGATATGAGTACATGCTTCTCTCCTAGTTTATATTTATCCCTGGCCCAGATGCTGTTTTCCAACTGTGAACACAAGCTCCCCTGTGCTGAGGACTCTGAAACTGAAAGAAAGAATTTTTTCCCCCTCCACATGTGTGAGGTAGTAAAATGAATTTACACAAACTGGTCACATGCCAAGGCACAAAGGCCTGGAGTTTTTGGATGTTCAAAGCCAGCATATGTTTGTCCCTATGCTTGTGTTCTATATGTTCTTTGCCTCGCTGAAGCCTAAAGCAAACAGCTGTCATTAACATTCACCCCTTCTGCTAACACGTTCCTTAATCCCTAACTGACTTCCCAGCCCATAATTAAACTTTCCAGCTGCCACACTAAGAGATGGCACCAATATCCATCATTTCTTTCTAAGTAGTCCTTAAAAAGCTCTTTTTCCAATTTCCAAGACCATGGACTAGAACCAAAGCCTCTTACCCTTACAGGTTTTTGGCTAAAAACCTTCCATTCACTTACAAACTGTCTCATCTTTTACCAGGGAAATTAAATGGGCAGATTCTAGTATCTTAACAATTAAACTAATGCATTTTTATAGTGCCAGTAGCTGGAATGCAAAGAGCTTGAAAACTGATGCATAAACACTACATGTGTTTACACATTTTCCATGGAAAATATACTAGAAAGAGCTGTGTAACCAACAGCATTTACAAAGCTGTTTGATTCAAGCCCAAAGTTTAAACAGGAGCCTGAATTAAAATAATGAAAGGCCTAATATCTTACTTTAGATTGCAACAGTAAATTGGGGTTAGCACTTCAATCTTGAAAATGCATTTTTCACATTCACATAAGAGATTACTTGAACAGCAGAGCTGGTTGACAACATTTCCGTCTGGTACTATTCTTGCAGTGCTCAAGAGGACTTGATATTTTATAAGAAAATTACTGGCTTCACAGTTGAAAAAGGGAGAAGTCTGAAGCAAATGCTGCATTTTTTGGTAACATGACATAACAAGGCCCTGAGGAAGCTGAACAAAGCAGGTGAAGGCAGTGTAACACCTAGTGGACACATAGCATGGGGTTCAGAAGACCCATCATCCACAAGCCCTTCAGATCCAGTACAAGAAAACTCCTCCAAACAGCCACAAAATGCTGTCATTTTTGTGAGCCCCAAACATCTTGAACAGCTGCTGAGCCTCTGAGCCCACAAAGTTCCCCCACCCCAAACCTGAAGGCTGAAGAGACATGTACATCATGTACATCATCCTCAAACCCAGAGCTCTGCAACTCTGCACACCAAAACCCAGGAGCCTGTATCTCTAAATGCTATCTGTTATAGAGGGCAACATCTGCTTGACTGCTGAAACACCATCATAGAAAACAGCAAGCAGGCTCCATTCATAGTCTGATTGGCAAGTGCCAGCTGGCAATCCTGACAGCCCACAGCCTGTAGGCTGCTGATGAAGACTCAGGGATGTTGGGGACCAGCCACCTCAGGGTTTCCTGCAACATGTTCAGGAATCACAGCATGCTTTGGTTTTGCCTTTTGCCTCACGTGGCAGAGTAAAATTGAGTGCCAAGATGCAGTGCATGAAACTTCAGGCTGGTTTCATAGGGGATGAGGCTGCAACCTTGCTGGAAGTTACCAGCCATTTCAACAAAGTGGGGCACCTTCAGGAAAGGAATGCATTGGTTTTCCATGTTATACTACTGCTTGAGCTTAACAATTTAACATTAAGATTTTAATGGATTTCAGTAACTGTGGATTTATCAACTATTGTAAAGCTATTTTGGTAGGTTACCAGATTAATCATTCAGATTTTGTCAAGACTAAAAGCATCACTTCTCAGGAAAGAGATCATGCCAGAAGGTGCAAAAATGGAAACGCTGAACAGCTATGGCTTGTTCCTAGCAGCAAGGCAAGAAAGATCAATATTTTAAGTGAAAATGGATACACTTTCAGCTCTCTTTAAACTATAGGTGAAACTTTTCTCCCTCCTTACATTAAACATATAATTTTAAAGATGAATTTTGAAGACTGCGTGTGACACTCTTAAGCTTCAAATACGTACATGTTGAGAGGTTAGGAGAACATAAAAACAGTGTTGCATTGAAACCCGTTTGTCATTTTTAATCATAGGATAACTTTAGAAGAGGTGTGACTGATGAAATTTAAATTTTCACCTGACAAACTGAATCATTCATCTTGGCAGTGCCTACGACAAAAGACCAAGCAGAGCAGTCAGTCAGCCACCAGCCCCAGGAGCTACTACAGAGCATCCTTGAGAAGGGGAAGCTGTGTCTTGCAGCATCACAGGGTGAAGTCCCACTCCTTGCAAGAACAACATGTGGGAGGGCCCAGAACCTTGTCCTTGTCCCCACTGCTACCTCCTACCCTTTGTTTTCCAAAGCAGGGGAGGACCCTGGGCAGGCCCACTGATAAGAAATGCTGTAGTTTGCAAGGAAGGTGAGAGAAATGAAGCTGAGGCCTTTATCTGCACCTTGAAAGAGCTGTGTGTTCTGTACTTGTGGTTCTGATTGGGAGGACTAAGGAGTCTGAGGAGCTCTTTTGTTTGAAACTGTATGAAAACTTTACCTGCTGCCAGTCACTACTTCATTTGCCAGTGATGGTATGTGAGGGAATGGCCTGAAGTTGTGTTAGCAGAGGTTTTGGGTAGATATTATAAAAAGGTTCACCCAGTGGGTGGCTGGGGACTGGAACAGGCTCCCCACGGAAGTGGTCACAGCACTAAGCCTGGCAGAGTTCAAGGAGTGTTTGGACAATACACTCAGGCACATGGTGTGATAATTAGGGTGTCCTTTGCAGGGCCAGGAATTGGACTTGAAGATCCTTGAAGGTGCCTTCCAATTCCGCTTATTCGGTGAGTCTGTGAAATACTCCAAGCTCACACTAAGTTTTCAAGGAATTGCCTTATTCTAACAGAATGTCATCATGCCTCATCACCCCAGTTCTGGAAGATAACATGAATTTTGCAGAGCTGTTATCTTAAGCAATGCCATATATTACTCTAATATCCCAGTTTTGTACCTCTCTAGTATTAGTGATCAATAGTTTCCTCATTGCATGCCCTACCAGAGTTGAGAAAGAAAAAACGTTCTAAAAACTTCCACAGAGTTAATAATAATGGGGTTTCCATACATAGCAACTTCAGAATAGTAGGTTAAGAGTAGGCTCTCCAAGGTCTTCAAATGAAGACTAAATGCCAGCAGAAAGCAGGATTCCTTGCTTGGAAATGTAAGGATGTTAGGCTTAAACACGAGATTAGTCAAGGAGTGAATTCTGCTCAGCCCACATCTCCAGTCTGTTTTTAAGTAGGAAATAATTCCGTTCATTATGTGAACTCTTATTCAGACTCTTGTTAATGTTTGTGCTATTCCTTCTGAATTTCTGGACAATTTCTTTCAGGCTCAGCAGCCAACATTTAATTAAGAAATATTTAACAACTAGTGTTTTTTAAACAACAACACGTTTGCGGAAATAATTGCATATCACATCTACTTTACAAAATCAAAATACAGCCAGTGGAAACCAGATACAAAACACATGCCTTCAGCTGAGCTAGTTTTGTTTAGAAAATGAGCAGACAATGTATTTCCTTGGCTGAGACCTTGATCTGTTTGCCAAATACTGTCCTGCAGAGCTTTTTCTTCTTACAACAACATTCCAGGCACAGAGGACACTATCAAGGAAGCACACTCACAGTTCTGCAGGTTAGGAACAATGATAACCTTGGCATGCCTTAAAGAAAGGTGGCAAAGTATTTTCAGTAAAGAATATAATGTGGTATGTAGTTAATGTATCTGTTTTATCCCTTTATAACAGCTTGGAAGCCAAAGAGTGATGGGTATCTTCTTATGCAATTAGAAAGTGTTTAACATGATGCTTTGTTGCTGCATTTCCTAGTGCATACCAGCAATTTTTTACTTGGGAAAAAAAAAAGCAAGATTTCTTACAAATCTATGGAAATATCAAACAGTCTTATCAATTTCCACAGACTGGTTATAAGAAGGAGGCCTAGCTACAGTGATGGTATTCTTTAAAGCAACATCATAGGATCAGGTCACAGGGGCCATCTCATCACATACCAGCTACTTTGCTTTTAGACAGGAGAAATTCTGGCTAGAGTTAGAAAAGGGCACTTCAGATGATGGAAAACGCAGGACACAGGGAAACAGGAAAATAAATTGCAATAACCAAACTTCTACTGGGGTGAGGCAAGGTGATTCAGAACAACAAGGGACGGAGAAAATACAGTGATCATGTCTGCAAAGCAAATAGGTAAAAACAATATTGGAGTTTGAGAGAGAGGGAGTCCAAAGCCAGGTAAAGGGTTTGCTTAAATACAGACATTCCTGTTACAGAAGCTGCTGGTATCCTTCTGGTCAGTGTAACCATTCTGCCCCCATGGGTAACCCCAAAACCATGCAGTCTGCCCTATACTGACAAGAGACACTTTATGTCCATTCCTACAGCACAGCAATGGGAAGTTGGTAAAAATTTAAAAAGAAGGAACTTTTTTTATTCCTCAGCTCTGCATCCTTAATTCTACCACTGTCCCCTAGGGCTGAGAAAAGCACTGGCTTCACTGCTCTGCATCATCATGTTGGCAGAGAAGCTACACAGTATTCCTACTTCATATATGATGCAAGTGTAAGAAAAACAGTTTCAGGTTCACATTAAGAAGAATAAATCAAGAAATCAAAGTCACAGAAGCAGCAGGTGAGGGTAGAATACTTTCCAACCATAAGGATGAATTTCTGTGTGGTTAAGCTTCACAAGAACTGTGGTGAACAGGTAACAGGTCAGAAATAACAACCTTAGCACCAACACTTAGAAGTGTAAGGTCAGCTTTTCAAGTATGTTTAGTTTAGCTTTCAAGTAATTTAGTTCTATCAGCATTTCACCATCACAATAATTATGTGGCATATTTAGTTTTTGCAAATAAAAGTAGGTATATTGTTTATGCAGACAGAAAGCCTGGCTGAATATATTTAAATATATTGATGAAGGAAGTGGGCACTGTCTTTTCTCTCTACCTTGGAAAACCAATGAGGGCCGAAGCATTGTCTGCTGGCTCTGCTTCTCCAATCCAGGCACAAAGGGATTCCCAAGATCAGGATAGTGAAACACATCAGCTATTCTTTATTTCTTGAGAGTGTCATTAAATACAGTGGCATGAGAAGTGGCTGTGGGTGGTGGTTTGTTGTTTTTCCAAAATATCCACTATAGCCCAATGAATAGATGATTCTAATCCACAAATACAAGTAGTGGCACTGAGGGCAGGACTGAACACAGAAAGCAAACCAGTGTCAATACCAGATCTAAGCTGGCACAGAGCCTGTCCCAACCTCTGTTTGCTGCACTTAGCACACTACCCCTGCAAGGAACCAATGAAACCCCAACAGTGTGCTGGCACAGTATTAAAGGATCCTCCTAATTGCTATGCTTCAAATTCCAGTTCTAAGCCTGCTAAGAGAAAGTCTGCAAAACTCTTTAATAAATCATAGAAATCAGAGATGAAAATTAGGTCATGTCACGCACGCCTCCTATCTGCACTGTGAGTTTGTTACCCACACAGCGCTGCCGAGTGCTCTGTCTCGACAACTCCTAAATGATTCAAGTGCTGAGGTTTTTCCCAATTCCCCAGGCAGGCTGTTACACAGCCCAGTGAACATCACCATCATAGGCTTTTCACTGGCCAGCCTCATCCTCTCTGTACCAACTCTGTCTCTGTCCCATTTTGTTCTGTTCCTATTTATATCTTCCTCCAGCTTCCCCCAAATCTGCTCTTGATGCCACCTCAACCACTATCCGGCAAAAATTGTTGCTCAGGAAACGCTCTTCTGCCTCTCCTGTAATACTGCTGTAGTGTGCTGCTATTTTTAGAAGAAAAAAAAGGAGGTGGTAAGGGAATGAAAGGCTGCCAGCTCCAGCTGTACAAGAATAATGCTCCAGTACAGTGGAAACTACATTACAGTGTTTCTCTTTAAGCACATATAATTGACCAAAGCCTTAGTCTTCTGGAATGATCTAAATGGGAAAGACAGAAGAAATGGAAAAGACAAATTCCAAGGTTAAAAAAACCTCTTGTCATCTCATTTCACCTTTCAACCCCACAGCTGGGCTCCTCCTTCCAGAATTGTTCTTGAGATTTTACAGCAGCAATTACCTAGTGAGACACACGGTTAAAGTAGCCACATCTTGCCATTATCCTAGAATATTTTAGGTTGAAAGGGACCTTAAAACTCACCAAGGTACACATGGACAGGGACACCTCTCCACGAGGCCAGGTTGCTTAAAGCCCAATTCAACCTGGCCTTGAACACTTATGGCTTTTGGCAATGCTTTCAAGCACATAGTATGAATCTTGGGGTGTTCTGCACAGGCTCAGGAGTTGGACTTTATGATCCTTTATGTGGCCCTTCCAACTCAGTATATTCTATGATTCTATGACTTTCAGGGACGGGGCATCCACAACTTCTTTAGAAAACCTGACTATTCCACCTTGTCCTATCACTACATGCTCATGTAAAAAGTCTCTCCATTTTTCTCTCTAAGCTCCCTTTAACTGAAATGTCCCAAATGCAGTCTCCCCAGAGCCTTCACTGCTCCAGTCTGAACAGCCCCAACTCTTTAGTCTGTCTTCATAGCAGAGGTGCCCCAGCCCTCTGATCCCATTCATGGCCTTCCTCTGTATCTGCTCCAAGAGGTCCTACACTTTACCTGTGCTGGGGACCCACAGATGGTAGCAATATTCCAGGAAAGGTCTCATGAGAGCAGGGCAGAGCAGAGAGAACCAGATCCCTCAGCTGGCTGGCCACACTGCTTTTGATGGAGCCCAGGATGCTGTTGGCTTTCTGGGCTGTGAGCATGCCTTGCTGAGTCATGTTGAGCTTCTCTGCCACAAACACACCCCAGTATTTCTCCTCAGGGCTGCTCTCAATCCCTCTCTCAGGCTGTATTTGGGTTTGTCCTGACCCATGTGCAGGGCCTTGCACTTGACCTTGTTGAGCATCAAGAGGTTCACAGGGGCCCACCCCTCAACGTCCTGAATGCCATCCCTTCCCTCCAGTGTGTCAGCCACAACAAACTGCTTGGTGGTGTCAGCAAACTGTGTCATCATTGAAAAATGATCAATTAAGAAACCTGCTTACAAGAAGCCACTGTGCCTTGGGCCAGCCCCTCAAGTGGAAGTGAGACCTGTGTTTTATGCCTGCTTCAAGACAGTGACATGCTGACCTCCAAAAAGGCAGCTGCACATCATCCCCCAACCTCCCTGGTCAATGCCTGTGGCAGATGCCCCACACAAAAGGCTTTGTGCAACCAGTGCCTGGACTATCAAGACTATCTGGCCAAACTAAAGGACCCTGCTTTCCAGAGGACACATTTTTATATGTCACCCGTTGTCTTTATCAAAACTCCTATTTACTGATATGCAAGGTTAGGAACCGATACCAGGAATTGAGGTATCAGATTTCTTGCTACAAATAATTCTCACAGGCAAGCAGTGATGCTTCTGTTTGTATATATGTATATGTCCATGCATGGACTTCAATGCATCTGTGGGGCACCTTCAGCAACCACACCATGCTGGGAGAAGAGGGGCTAAGCTCTGTCTGCCCCAACAGTTGCTCTGCAACAGCAGTAATTTAATTGAAAGAAAGCAGCGATAAATACGGAGCACCTGGTGAAGTATTCATTTCCAGGGTCCTTAGAAAGATTACAGCTGCCTGACCTAAGCTATGACTTGGCTGGGTCAGATTTTGATACCTCCATCTAAACCAAACTGAGCCTTGCTTCACAGCCAGGCTTACCAATTTCCGTGGGAAGACTGGCAGATTAAGATACTCCCCGACATGAGTCAGGGTGCAAGAACAGGTCTCTCAGTTAGTATAAACATATGTTTCCTAGGTCTGGAAGAGCTGGGGTTTTTTGGTTTTTTTCTTCTGTTCTTCACAGCTTGTTTACATTTGCTGGCTTATTAAACAAGATTTTATTTGCAGCCAGTACATCCTAGGAAACTGGAGGTGTTACAAATAATTGCCCTCAGATTCATAAGGATTAAACAAAGTAACTCCACCACCAGGGAGTCCTCCTGCTCCATTGCTACCAGCATCGTCAAGTTCCCTGGCTGGCATGAGCAGTGTCACCTCCTGCCACCAGGGAAAGGGCTGCTGGAGCACGCCAGCACATGGCTGTCTCCCAGGATTTACTCACCTCCTCCAGGGAGCTGGAGAGTGCTGTGACTGAGCCACTGCAAGGGATGAAGCTCTGAGGATGAGGAATACAAAGGAATAATCCCAAATGAGGAGAAAGAGAAGCAGGGCAGCTACTTGGCCACTTTCTTGGGTGATGGGAAGAATGGAGAGGATCGGGTTCCAGCAAGGATTCCACCAAGGAGCCCAAAGACAGGGGGACTGCAGCCAGGGAAAGGGGACATGCAGGGGGAGCGATAGGCAAGAGCCTGACTGGAGGAGCAGGACACCACTACAGAGCAGAAGAAAACCACAGGCATAAGTGTGCAGCTTGCTGACATAGGCCAGGGCCAGGTGTTTTCCCTACCTCTCTCTCATGAACTGTTCATCAACAGAGCTCCAAACAAAAGCCCACCATGGTCAGCTGTTGCTATCTCAAATTACTCTCTCGCTACCTGCAGCCCATCTGGGAACAAAATCCAACCCCTGTTTTGAGAAAAAAGCTGCAGCAAAAGCCAGGCAATGGGCACATGACACACCTTGGTAGTCCCAGTTTTAACATAGCCCAAAACTAGAATCATCAGCCATTCTCTATTCCAGGCAGGAGCTTTCTTCTCCCAAGTCTCACCTAATAGAGCAATGCTGTGAGTCCTTCCTCCAGTCCCATTTGCCAATAAACATCTATTTCTTACAAATACATGCACATGAGCAGGTATCCAAAATTGTATCCTGTTTTTCTCTTTTCACATTCTCTTCCCTTTCCTGAAAATACTTACTTTATATTCACATATGCTTTCCATTTATTCTAGCCCTTTATCCCTGACACATGCTCCGAGTCCCCAGTTTCCACATTCTTCTTTAACCCTCTAAACTGAAAGACTTTCCTCAGTGGGATCAAACATCTGATGGGTGATCCTCATGCAGATTTCAGTACTTCATTTGTTTCTCAGCTTGCCAATAGATTGGTTTTGATAGACAGTGAAGCCACTAAAAAGGATTCTCTGTCTATAGCACACAAACCATTTCCAAGATCTATAAAGGAAAAGGTAAAAAATTAAGAAGTCTATGTAGAAAAGCTTCTCCCCCAATTTTTTTTTTGTTCTGTGTACTTTTTAAACTTCTATTTATGTAATACTCTTCCATGTACTGCATCCCATAGGATGCAAATAGATTAATGATTTAATCTATTATAATTTCCTTTTTGCTTTTATCCACTTTACACAAGAACAGCCAGCTCTGCTGATGCAAAGACAAAGTAAAATTTAAAGATTTCCTATTCCTCCAGAGACAAAAAGCTGACAATTACTCAAATTGCATTATATCAATTACTCAGGAAGGGTGCAGGAGATACTGATTTTGCTGTCTATACAGCACACTGTCTCAGATTAACTCAGTTGTCCCAAATACTGACCCATTTCTGCTTTTCCAGAGGTCCTCAGTCCTCAGCAATCCTCCCGAGCTTCCTCTGCACTGGTGGTGATGGTGACAATGATTGAGAGTGGCAGGGGAGGGAGCAAAGGGCCTGTAGGTTTTCTCTCTTACCGAAGCCAAGAAAAGTGCTTATGCTCCTCTTCTCCACCACCTGGGCTGTTCCCTTTAAGAAACTGAGATCTTCCCAAAGAAAATAAGCCCTTCTCTTTGGGTGTTTCAAGCCAGCTATTGAGAGAGGCAGTGCAATGTGTCCATATACTCATTTAGACTTGGACCATTCCCCAGCCATTATAAATGGCTAACACTGGAGATTGAAAATTTAGAGAAGCATGCTATAAGAGCTAGCTAATCTATCATTCTTCCAGTGGTTCATCTCTTTTAAAGACTTTATGCTACTGACTCAAACTGCTTAGTGATGCTTATTTAAGTCTAGTTCTGGGTAACACTCTTATACTCTACAACTTTTGTACCAAATAAAAACAATCCATCATCCAGAATAAACACTTTTTCAGTCTAATTTTCAGATTAGTTGGCAGCAATCATATTTTTCAGTTATGCATGCATTTATACTCACTTGATTAGAGAGAATTTTTTTTAACAAAACACTTTCAACATTCAAACACTGTAGTCATAACATGTTTCCTGTAAAAATGTGATAAGTAAGAGGCTAAACCACAAAATCCTAGGGCCATGCTATACACATCGAAAAAACGCAATCCTGCAGACTCACAACAGCCCTCCCTGCACGGACTGACCCTTCATTTTCAAAGCCCGACTTATATTAAACATGCACTGAACACACACAGATTCTCAGCCAAGGACGTATTTTGATGTGACAAAGCCACATAGTTTCACACTTTTGTGTTGAAAATGCTGTAGCTCAAGAAATAAAGCTGATGCTTCATCTCATGAGAGACAAGAAGTCTTTTATAACCACTTATAAATGGTTTGATGTTTTCCTTCAGACAACAAGCAGTCATTTACTGGTACATGAGATTTCCATGAAACAAGTCTGAATGTCATCCACCGTGAATAACACATTTAACACATTTCAAGAACTTTCTGTTAACTCAAGATCATGCCTGAAATACAAAGAAGTGACATTTTACATATTTTAAGAAAACAACCATGCATAACCCCCATGGAACTCACAACCATGCATCAAACAACAAATATAACAAACATAGGTGTGACCACATTGCTGCGGGACAAATCTACTATCATCTACCCTTTCCTGGATTTCAAAGAAAAATCTCTGAATAACAATTCTTTCTCATCAAAGACTAAATATTCAGCAGGTTTCCACTACAGATAAGAACAGATTTCACCCTGATTAAATGAAAAATTACATAAGTTGTAGCTTCACCTTCACTTGCTCCTTCTCGGAAGAGACAACAAAACCCCAAGCCAAACCAGCCCTCTCCAGCTTTGGTGCAGCTCTCCAGCAGTCAGACACAGCCCTGCCAGCGAGGAGCTGAGGCTGAGGCGCAGGGGGAGGCTGGGGATGGTGCCACACCCTGTGCCCCCCCTCCCCGCTGCTCCTCCCCAAGGCTGAACCTGCCCACCGCAGCAGCGGGCTCCCGTGGGATGAGCTCCTGATGCGCATCCCAGCAGCTCCTCGTCCTATGGAGAAGCCTTTGGGGAGAAAAGGCCATCAGCTGCACCACTAACAGAGGGATGCGACTGCAGGCAATTAGTGAGGGGAGAGGCCGGGGCTGTGCCGGTCTCATTAAACAGAACCAGTGTATTTTTAATGTTTCCCGATGTGTTTCGTGTTCTGTGCTGCAGCAAGCAGGTCTGCAGCGTGCCAGCAGCTCAAGGAGCCTTCCTGTTCATGCAGTGCCATAAGGAATAAACTTCCAGCAGCTCTTACTCCAATGCAGTGCTCTCGGGCTCTCCTCTCCTCCCCTGATTGCCATGCAGGTCTCATCCTCACACTAGAGCTGAAACTTTCCTACTCAAGGAGACCAGCATAGCAGTATTTGCCTATACTCTATTATGCATGTACACACTCAGAGGTACAGCAAGACCAGTGAATTTAACAACATCAGTGATGCAGCATGATGATCCTGACCTTTTAATACTCTATGAAAGGACTCTTCTCCATAGACTTAGAGAAAAAGCATACATTCAATCACATCTGACTGACCTTTACTGGTCCAAGCCTTACGTAGTTTGCTTATATTCGTATTTTTTATGGGATTTAATTATACTTGCTTTCTTTATACAAACCTTTCAGCTTTCTATGGACAGAGACAACTGCTGATAACATTAAAAGTAAAACAAAAAGGTATCACTCAGCTCACCAGGCTGTAAAAGAACAGACGTGCATGGAACACACCTAATCCACTTTTTTTCTTTCTTTTGGCAAGCGGCCCTCTGACTTACAATCATTATGACAGAAAAGATCTCTACCATTGTAAGTAGTTTCCTTTCAACTTCGAAGCAACGTGCATGTCTGCCTCAAACGGGCACACGCCGAGAACAGTGGTGAGAGTAAGAACCGCCTTGACCCAGCGCTTTCCTCCTCCAGCACAATTCCAAGAGAAATTAAATCAAGACAGCGCAAGGCCAGACGAAGATGCTTTGCTATTGCGATCAGCATAGGAGTGCGAGTTTTTAAGCCTCTCGCTATGTATGATGAAGTTTCGCCTCTGAATGAAAAATGGGACAACCGAAAAAGACAAAATCCTGTTCCACCCGCCCGCCCCGGTCCCTCTCCAGCAGCCCAAGGGCGCGGGGCCGCACCCAGGATGCGGGCGCACCGACGGACCCGCTCAGCCCGCGCGCTGCTCGCACCCGCGGCTGCTCCGCTCCCCTTTCCCCACAGACCTGGCCGAGCACCGACACTTCCACGCCGCGCTCCGCGGGGCCAGGAGTAGGGATGGGGGAGAGCGGGGGTTCCAGCGTCCGGGCCGCGCTCCCGAGCACCTGGGAGGCGGCGGCGGGTCGAGCAGGCGGGGACGCGGTCCCGCAGCGCGGGGCGGGGCGGAGCGGAGCGGGGCAGCCCGGCCCGGCGGGGCCCCGCGCTGCCGGCCAGGAGGGGGCCGGCGCGGTGCTGCCACTGCAGCGGTCCGGGGCTGCGATGTGCTCCGTGCTAACCACACCCACCGCATTGCAGAAGCCACGGCCCGGGGCGGGGGGGTAGGGGGTAACCCCCCCCCGGCGAGTAGCGCAGCCCCGGCCGGGCCCCTGCACCGCCCCAGGTGTGCTGTGTCCCCCAGGTGAGCGGGGCACTGGGGCAGGCACGGCTCTAGGGGGGCTCGGGGTGCGCCCCACACGCCACTCGCCTCCCCCGCCCCCCTCCGCCGTGCCTCTGCCGCCTACAGAAGTTTCCCACAGAAATGCGTATCGCCCTAAAAATATTTAAAATTGCCCTCCCGGAGCCGCGGCGGGAGCAGCCGAGCCCCTGTGTGTCCCCCAGAGCCCCCGGCGCCCTCCCGCTCTGCGGGGCGCACCGCTCGCTGCCCGCCCGGCTCCCCCGGGCAGCCTGGCCGCACACACACCGCCCCCCAACTTAAAAATGGCTCCTAAGAATGATGTAAATATATATACACACATATATTTATATATGTCTATATATACGCACGCACACACATATAAATAAATAGGTATATATGATAAAAAGGGGGAGATGCGGTCTGCCCGCGCCCCCCCGGGCATACCCTCAGCCCCCGCTGCGGGAGGCAGCGCAGGAGCGGGGCGGAGAAGCGCGGAGGATCCTCGGGAGCGGTGGCGGCCACGCGTCAGCAGCGGCGGCAGCGCAGCCCGGCTCTGCCCAGAGCGAGCCTCCGCCGCTCCGCAGCAAATCAGGGCCGCCGGGGCTCCTCCGGAGAGAGGGAGGGAAAAAGGAAAGGGGGAAAAAAAAAAAAAAAAAAAAAAGGAAAAGAGCCTTAGGCCTGGGAGAGCGGCAAAAGCTGGATGCCAGCAGGTTTTGGAGGCAACCTTCCTGCCTGCCCTCCTCCCTAGGCCACTGAAGGCTGCTCCCCGAGCCCCCCCGCCACCTCCGCCCAGCACAGGGATCCCCACCGGGGTCCGGAGGGATCCGGCCGTTTTTTGGCTTAGCTAAATGAATCCATCTATTTAGGGTTTGAGTTTAGCTGCAGCAATTGCAGGCAAACCTCCGCGATGGAGAAGTTCCCTGTCAACTTAAAAGCAGCAAGCTGTGAGCTGGCAAGGTCTGGCTTTGAATTACACGTGGGGCTTTTTTTGGGGGGAGGGGGGTGGTTTACCAGCCTTTTCAATTTTAATTTTCAGTGACAAACTACATGTTCTTAAAATATGAACCATATTTCCCAAGATCGCCAAAATTAAAAAAAAAAAAAAAAAAAACACAACAGAAAAAACCAGGTCCTGTTGCACATCAGCTCCCGTTCCAAAAGGGATAATGTAAAACTGAAGATGACTTTCAAGTTTGTACTCCAGTACAGACCACAACATGCCACATGTCAGAAAGCATCAAAAATGTGTAGTGCAAAAGCAGAAAAGCAGTTTGGGAGGGGATTAATCCTACTTGCACAATTCCAATATGGTAAATACATAGCTCCTCTTAGACCACAAAACTGACTTCTCCCCTCTACACACATAGAAGTGGCTGCTGGGCTTGAGACTCTGCTGCATCACCGTGCTTAGAGGCACTGCTCATTTGCTTCTCTGGGGGACCAGAAACAGCTGAACTTTCTCTTTTCCAGAGGAGGAATTGACCACAGGAAGGGCAGTGATGGCTTGGCTGCAGAAGAGCGACAGGTCAACACGATCTGATGCTGCACCTTCAATCCTGGTACAGCAAAGTAGATAAATGAGCTTATTCTCTTTAGATAGGGCACTTTGAGAGCTCCCAAAACTTATGAGATCCAAATTGTACTCAGGGCTCTGACACGAATCAAGGGGGGAGGGAGTGGCAGGGAATAGCTCTTTTAATTAGCAGCATCTCTGGGGGATTTAAGAAGAGAAGGAGGTTTTGACAGGAGGCAGAAGCATACCATTTCTCAGATCTGCAAAACTGTGTCGTTCTGTATTTTACATGGAATCGTAGCCAGACACACCCCTCGCTCTTCACCAGCTATGCAGGAGTGCTGGTGAGCAGATCTGGCACACTGTAATGTGCCTGAGAAGGAGAAAGAGTTCAAAAGGAAAATGCATGCCATCAACTAAGAGAGGGCATACCTTTGGTCACGCAGTTGAAATAACAAGACTTGTATACTCTTTTCCACCAGGAGCTCTGGAAGCCATCACAAATCACAAGGGAATGGACTTGACAGCTAAGACACACATTAGAGTTAACAAGGTTTGATTTGAAAAAAAGAAAAAAAACAAAACAAGAGGAAAGTAAGAAAAGGACTGAGTTGCTCTGAATCAAATTGAGTCTCAAAAGCAAGCTAGGAGACTTGAGAAATATTTGTGAAAAAAACCAGCAAGAATTGACTAGCTTAACCTTTGGCAGTTCTTGCACTGCCTGTTACAGAAGTTGGTGTTGACATCGCTTTTAAGCAGACACATCACAGGAGAATTAGTGCTCCCCAGCCACCCATGCTGTCCTTGAGCAGTACTGCAGGCAGATTTGCCCCACAGTTACACTATTCTCTGTGATCCCTTTTGTGGATATTCTGCATACATAATGGCATCTTTCATCTGAGGCTCTAGAAGGCTTCCAGCACATTGATTTAACCTCAAAGCATCAAGTGGTATTAACAAGCTGCTCCTAAAAACAGGAAATCTTTGCAACAGATTAAAGGCAACTGGTACCTCTGGGTTACCAATATAGGCCTAAGTTTCAGAGTTCTCAACACTCACAGTGGATTTTTTTTGCCATTTTCAAATGTCAATTTCTATTTCCAATGTGGGTTTGTTGTCCAACTTGTCATGACTTTTGTCAGAAAGAAGCTCCAAGGAAGTTTAGATTTCCATGAATCAGCAGCTTTTAATTTTTTCAAAATGTTTTTTCAGTAACTTATAGCAGGCCTGAATCCATACTCTTCTTACACAGGTGGGAAATGTGAATAATCCCCCTGCACTTCTCTGGAATTAACAGTGTCTATTTACACAAAAGGAAGGCACTGGATGACAAGTCCAGGCAGCACGAGAAGAGACTGATCTCCTACCTTCCTATGGGACAATTATTTTATTTTTGCTATTTTCTTTTCTTTCCTGAGGTGGTGCTTTGGACCTAGATGTCAGGAGCAAATGGTTCCATTTGAGCTCCATTCATCTCAAGTACCAACACATCAGGCTTGGTGCAGCCCAAGGCAGTCCCTTCTCACCTCACCTCACATAAGCCCTGCTGGCAACAAGTCACACAGCCCTGCTACCTGCCATGGAGGAGTTTTTAACTCCTACATTTTGCTTACTTAAAAACATCACCAGCTTGGGCAGGATGCAGGATGCCACACGCTGGCAGTCACTAGATCGCACGGCCTTTGAACCCCCTGCACCCTGCTGTTCTAGACATGAGCTCCCTGTGTGCCACTACCCACACACCATCTCCTCTCCACTCATCCCTTTCCTCTTCTCATATCCAGTTTGGCCCATTCTCCCCCTCCCTCCATTAGCACCATACCTTTTGGCCAGGGATTTCCCAACCATCTATTCCTCCTCAGCCCTTACATGAGGTATCTCTTCATCTTCCCTCCAAAGCAGTTTCCTTCCCCCTGTGCCATATACCTTCCACATATTTTCTCCATTTTCTGTATTGAGATGGCAGGACCCAACTGTATGAGCAGGAGTCAGTCACTCAGGAGAATGGCACATAGCAGGGGAAGGCAGTAAAATAGGTGGAAGTTTCTGCCTTCCATTCTCTTTTCTATCCATCCACACCTTTTGCTGTTCCAGTTTCTCCCCTTTCGTGAACACTAGCAACTTGCTTTGAAGGGAAGCCCTTCAAAGGGAGGAAGGAAAGGATGGGAAAGAATTATAGCAAACAGAGAGTCTGAGACGAAGTAGGTAAATTTCGAGGTGGGGAAGGAAAAGGTGCCAACACACACACACACACACACACACACACACACACACACACTCCACACACCCCTTCCCCATGGGGTTCCACTCAGAGGAAAACAACTGTAAGGAAAACAGCCCTGTGCAAAACATTTGGCTGCTACAATGACTTTTTTTATAGGGGAGAGGAATGGGGAGACACATGGTCTCTGCCAGGAAAAGATGAATAGGCAACCCTGGAAGAACAGGGACAAGGATTATTGCCCAGCTCTGGGAACTGATGCCTAAAACATTCTTGTGATTCCCTAATTGATTGGACATGGCATTCAAAATAGCACATAACAGAAAAGCAAGACACAAAAATGCTATCAAACTCAGCAAAAAGCCGTCTCAAGTCCAGCCAACGATGAATTAGCTGGGCACAGCACTTTGAAAAATGGCAAGTACTATAAAAGTACTAGCATTAATACAGCATTATTAGGAAGATACTTCTTAGCAGACAGGAGCTTGGCACTATCTGTCTAGACGGGCAGATGGGTTTGGAGTCAAACTGATTTTTTTTCTTTTTTTTTTTTATTATTACCGTATCCACTTCCATTTATTAAAAGCAAACCATTCTGTCCATGACTCATGCAGCTTAACTTTCTGCATGGCAATGAAACAAAATTCTCATAATTAAGAATGATCACTGTGAACAGATGAAGGTAAGATTTAGAAATCAAACCAAATCTTCTATTTCTGTTTTCACTCAATACAAACATAATGCCCACTAATTGGCCAATATTACCATTGCCTTCAAACCTGTCAATAGTAAACCTTTAGATGAGCTATCCTTAAGTAGAACTCAGTGACACAGCAGGTTGGACTCATTCTTGACACTGGTTTACTGACCTCAGTGAAGAGATTTATTTGGTCTGCTGTCTCTCACTCTGCCAGTCACTGCCAAATCCACCCCCTTTTAAGACTACTGAAGGAACAACAAGTAAATTTGGCCCCGGTGCTTTGCAACTGAAATCCTGCCTATAGAAGATTTACTTCAATTAATTCAGCACTGCCCTTTGACACTTTCATATCTGTGGGTGCTTTCTGACTGAGAGCATTAACTGGATTATCAAGGATTATCTCCTGCTGCAGTTCTCCAGCCTCCATTATAAACCAAAGGTAGCCATAGTTTATGGATATGAGATGATTTGTGATGTACCTGAGGCTGTGACCAAAACATACAAGAGTTAGCTTTCAGAGAGAATAATAAACCAAAGCTTTTAATCACAGTTAAGATTTTAATTTTTGATTTATTTTGTTTATTCATAGTCATTAATAAGGTTTAACTGTAGTCTGATTTAATATACACTGACTACAGGAAACCAACAATGCAATATGCAGTCAGTACAAATTTATTTTCATTTCAATAGGGTTCCTGAACAGCCCAACAATAAGGGAGGCAACGACAGCTCTTATTTTCCATTAGCAACTCTGGGACCACCAGCTTCCCAAATGGCAACCATCTCTGTGATGGTCATCACAGACTATTTTCCTTTACTGGATTGCTTCCTTCATTCTTTTCCATACCATTAAACCATTTAAAAATTAAAATTGCATTTTAATTATGCAACTATTTTTAGCTCTTCTGCGTATTTTCGTCTAATGCAGAGAAGGTTTTAAGCTGAAGTTTACCTTAAGCATAAGCTGGAGTCTCACTGAGTCAAAGAGGAGTCAATGCTCATATTTATGGACTACTATCACAAACAGAAATGCCATCCTGAATCATAACTGCCTCCTACAAATCCCATATAAGATGCCTCTTCCTCATGACACCTATAATAAAACGACTTGCAGAGGCCAGGTTAATAGGCATAGCCCCCAACTGCTTTCATATCATTTGTCTTCATTAGCTGCAAGATTTACCAGGGAGGGAAGGCACTTTAATGAGTGTTTGCATAGCACCCAACACAGTTCAACTCTCATCTTAATGAAGGTTAATAGCAATTAAGGAAGGCAGTAGTAGATTTTTGTTTAAAGTACAATAAATGCTTATGTTTGTCATCATACTAAAATGTTACTGGGAAAAGATAAGAAGGCCTGCTCAAAATTGAACATGTTTATCCTTTATCTGTGTTGTCTTATATGCTAAGATGTCACAGGTTGCTTTCTTCAATGGTTGAAGGATTACTTTAGGCTCAAGGATTCCTTACAATTAAAACATTTCTGACCTGGCATGTCTAAACAAGAACTTTAGGTTTGCTGACTGTCTTTCCTGTCAAGCTATCCCTCTCCGTTTTTATTCTCCCAGAGTGACAGGAGAGTAGAAAAACCCAGATTGGACAACAATAAGTAAACTCACAGAAAGGGGAAGGGCTGGTGTTTTTATTTATTGAATATAATTCTTGAAGAAAACATCAATGAAGCAAAACCCCAATTTATGCACTGTAATTTCTCTGTCTCTAGTTAGAAAAATGGACAGTTGCTCCCAGTCTGCTGCTTCATCTTGCTCTTACATCTTTCCTTGCACAAACTTTACAGCAGAAGTGGCTGCTCTTCACAAAACAAGGACCTGGGGCTGTGCCCGGTGGCTCCAAGCCCAAGCCAGATGTCACCCTTGTTCCTCAGAGCCTGTCCCTGGCCCAGTTTGCCACATTCTCCCAGTTAGACATCTGCAGTACCAACAGGAGAAACGTCTCCATCAGTCCCACAATTTCCCAGCTGCTCCTTCCCACCTCCATCCTGCTCCTGACCTTTCAATTACAACTACAAATATTTATCAAGGCCGTGGGAGGAAAGAAGCAAACCCTTTCAAATTATAACTGAAAACGGAGGAGAAACAATAAATCTGATCAATTCCTCACTATGATTCCCTGTGAGATCTCATCAATACAAGACTGAGGAGTGGGTGGTGGGGTGTGACATGAGCAGTGAGAATGACAGCAATATCACAGCACTGCCTCTGTCGGAGGCTATGCCAGCTTGTGCTGGCATCAGATGATGATGTTGGGCATCAGCCTCCATTTATGTGAGCTGGTCAAAATTATACCCCTATCCTCAGCCCCCACCTGAGTGGGGCTCACAGGGACCGGCTCACTTCCAGCAAACAGCCTCTGGACACAGCCAGGAGCTCCTCCACCTGACATTTATAGCTGCTCAGATGCTTTCAAAATGCATTAAAACATGATCTGATTCAGATTACAGTTTAAGTCTCACATTCAATTCATGGGAAACTGCCAGTAAAAACGAAGGTAGTGAAGAGACATCTCTTCCTTCTGCTTCAACAGCTTACTCCCTCTGCAACTCGCTTTCACTATCAGTACTCACGGGGAAAAATCAGGGGTTGCTTACTGATCCAGGTTTTCTGTGTTTTTTCCTCAGCAAATATAGTGGCATACCTTAAAGTTAGATACCTTGTGTGCACCCAAAAAATTGTATATCAGGATAGTAAATAGCAGAGGGTCACACTCCACTGTTTTCTTTCTGACTGAAAAGCAGCCTGTTACTAACTGGACACAGACCTGCTAAACAAGCCTGTGATGTCTGCCTTGGGATCTCTGAAGGGTAAATCCTCTTAGTAGCATGAAAATGACACTGGTACAGATAGGGAGTGGGGAAAGGCAACACCAAAACATGCCATCATCTTCAACTCACAGCTTTAAACTGAACAAATTTCACTCACCCAAATGACAAATTGTATGTGTCTGTCTCCTAGGCACTGAAAAATAGCCAGAAAGGCATCTCAGCCTCTCACCTTATGAAAAGCTTTTTACACTTTCCAAATAACGAGTATCATGAACAGCCTCTCACAGTGCAAATGTTTAATTTATCGCACACCCCTTGAAACAATAATTTTAGGACTGGGTTTACTTGGTCACCACCAGGCACTGCTCCCAGTCAGCCTGTGTGCAAACATCTGTCCAGCTGCTCCCACAGAAAGACATGCACGGCCCAAAGTTGCCAAGCAACATCCTCGATGCCTTAAGCATCAGGCCAGCTTGCCTGCTTTAAAAAAAGTTACTCTGAAAAATAGACTGATAGGAATGTACAAACTTACATAAGGATCCTGCATTTAGAAGAAGAGATGCTCTGCTCTTTCCTAAAAAATTTTTGGGTGCACAATTCGTTCTTGGTAGAAAAGTAAATGTAAACAAGTATTCAGGTTGAAAAATCTATTTGCTGGGAAAATCACACTAAGCACACACTGCCTTTCCATTCCTTACCCAAATCCAGGAGTAAGCAAGCATGCCTCAGTGTACCTGAGGGGTGATACAGCACCACTGGTGACTGTTCAAGTCAAGCACATGTCAATGGTTTCAAGTACATAATTAAAATAATGTATTTACAAAGAGCCTGTGAACCAAAGAGTTCCAGGCTACAATCTTCTACATATTTGAACTCATTTTGCTCAAATTTTAGTCAAATTATTTCCAAGGCCCTCTTTAACACACCAATCAGAGTAGCCAAGAACCTGCACTTTTCAGGGTTTTGATGTAGCTCCTCTCTCAAAACAAAGTAACAAACAGAAAAAGTGGGACTGGAATTTCTGTTTCAAGACAAAATCATGTCAGTAGTGTCAGGGCTTAAAAACAGGGCTGGTCCTCAGTTTCCCAGCTTGTCTGCTCAACTCTTATGTGACCATGGTGATGGATTGCATCACTCTGCACTTTGGAATCCTGACTCATCTACTTTGGACAAATTTGCAATTGCCATTGCACCTGTTGACATGCACCATGAGCAGCCCTTTCTCAACCAAGGCAACCTGACCTTGCTGATGCTTGAGGTGCCAGACAAGGGCAATGAGGCTGGAAAAGGAGCATTTTCAGTTTAAGACATGGTTTTCTCCTGACAAGACACGCGGTGTAAGACAATGAAACCTAAAAATATTTTCTCAAAGGAAAGACACAGTGGCATTGACTCAAAGCATTACATTTACACGATATACAGTGCACAGTTGTTGCTTTTGCAATAGCAAGAAAATTCTATAATTCAATTAGTTTGGAATAAAACATCCCAAACCGCTCAAATTCTGACTTTTTTATTAAGTCCATTCCTGGAGGTTTGGGTCATTTTACTGCTATTTGTACAGCAGCTAATCTATAGTCTAAGAGTTATTTTTGGCAGAAGAAAGATGCTACAAAGAAACACAAGCAAGCCAGATAAATGAACTCATAAAACAGCCTTCAGAGGGTTCAGATGACTTCAATGGGTTGCTCTCCTATCTTCCTTTCCCATTCTGAGGAGAAAAATTGGAAAGATGAAAATGAAGTATGGGAAAGGTTGGATTCATAAGGTTTTATTGCCGCTTCTAGTCCTTTACACTCCATCGTTACCCCACCAAGCTCAGCGCTCTGAGTGCCCCTCTGGATCTTTCTGCAAGGCAGGAAGGAGCATATGCCCTGGCTGTGTGCATGCTGACAGGCAGCCCTGCTCACGCTGATCGTCTGTCACAACATAAGCTGTGATTAATCAGACAGGACACCTGCCTGCCAGGGCCACACAGGGCCCAGCTCACGCCAAAACAAAACGTGTCCCTTAGAGAGAGAGGCCAGCTCTGCTCCTCCAGACCATCCATCCTAGACCACCACGGCTACACCACCACCACCACTTGTCTTTATTTGTGAAACCACTACACAGGGTGGATTTGAATGCTTTAGCATCAAAGATACTGCAGCAGTGTCTTGTGGTGCAGAGCCTCCGTGCCTCTCCCTGCGCCAGCCACCCTCTGCTTTGCGTTAAGCAATACAAAGTCTTGCTTTATTTTCCTTTGTGGGGGATTCTGCCACGCTTTGAAGGAACCTGAAAGTGATTATACAGACGAGTGATGAAACACGAGCTCATGTTCTCATGTTCCACTCAAGCAAAAAGGCAGGAGATAGAGTGACTTATTCTTGGAGAACTCAGCCTTGAGTATCCTCCACAATTGTGGTGACGCATTTCTTGGGGTGCAAGAGTGCCAAACTGCTTCAGAGAGCAAGATCATTTTTGCTTAGTACTCTGAAACTATCTTCAAAAAAAATGTGCTCTCATGTCATCAGTAAATTCCTCTCTGGTAGGTTTTTGGTTTATGGCCCTTTCCCCTATTTTTAATGAGTAGTAAATAATATTGATAATAACAACAACAATAAACAATAAACAAATAATAAAATAATAAAATAAACAACAATAAAACCAACAAACTTTTAATGAACAGTTCTTGGAATAATATGACAAAAGGTCTAGTCTTTGAGAGAAATAAAGAAATACACTCCACAACACCCATGAAATCAAATACTCTGATGTATGTCCACTACAATGATTAAAGTAAGGACTTCCAAAGTTAAGCTCACCAATGATGAATGTACAAAGTAAAGCAAAGCAAAATTTTTGTGATCTTGAAATGCACATGAATTATAAGGTCTCTTGCAAAAGCTGCATCATTAATGTGGATATTTTGTTCACTTAGCCTCTTCAAAGCCTTTTTAAAGCTAAAATTATGTTCTCTATTACTTATCAATTTTATTTAGGCTAATCAAATAAAATTTTTACATTGCAACTTCCCAGACATCCCATTATGTGATGTGTCTAAAGTTTGTATAGAATTCATCAGTCAACGAATGTAGCAAAGCAATGTTCACCAGGCAATTACAGCATCTGAAAAACTCACCATAAAACAGCAGTTACAATGCATTATGCACATGCAAACTGAGCCATTATAGTAAGATAATGTAGCATGCTACATCTTACTTTCTTATCTTTGAAGTCCTTAATACCCTCAGCTTCCCTACCATGAGTACAGCAACTGCTCTTAACCACTTCTTGTTACCTCTTTCAGTGTCTGAAACCTATAAAACACTTGCATTTTATAAGGAAAAGTTCAGCTATTTTTGCTTACTTACAAAAGAAAAAGAAAGCTATGAAAAAAGAGACTTTTTGAAGTGTCTACAGCAATGTAAGACTTTCTAAGTTAAAGATTAAGAAATATTTTTGGTACAGTTTACTTTGCCCACAGAAAGCAGCTATAGCTGTGCTTAGGCATCCACAAGTATTTGAGAGTTTTACATATGGGGAACAACCATGTACAGAGATGTCACATTTGAAGAGGAGTGAGAGAAACAGCAGCTAGTTACAACCACGCAGCCAGTGCTGAACATGTTCAAGGCCAGGGAGTACCTCCACCTTCTGCAGACCTGTAGTGGGAATTCATCTCCACAGCACCTGCACTCAAGATCAAGGGGGCTGGAGAGGTAAAGGACACAGCTGGTGTCCTGGGTACCTGAACATCACTCCAGGGGATACCAGGATCACATGGCAGGAAAACTGCATCTTAAGTACCAGGATGTGGTCCACCTGATTTGTTATGAAGGACCAACATAAATCTGACCCGAGAAATCTAGGTTCTGTGGAATAGATAGGATGAAAATACTAACAGGTGGAGCAGACTAAAACTAGCTTGAATTTTTTACCAGAGAAAGTATTTTGAAAGCATTGCAACATAGCAACTATAGCATTTTCAACTGTATTGTATATTCTCTTTCACAAATTTCCAATATTTGTTTCTACAAAGGGTTCTCTTTATACATGTATATTTGGGGAAATAAAAATATACCAGGCATTTTTGATAATTTCAATTCTTTCTTCCTCTCACCCATATCTTTGTACTTCCACTTTGGTTAAGCCTTATGGTTCCAAAGAGCAGTAAAGTAACTTATGGAAGGGAAGCTGAATGTTGTAATGGCTACTCAAATGAGAAAATTAAAAATGGAAAGGAGAGGTGGTATGAATCATGCTGAGTCATGTGACATTTCTTAAATCCCAACAAAGAAAAGTTTTAAATTCTTTTTAGTTATTATTAACATTGTATACCTCAGACTTCTTAGTGGACAGCCAATATTTGGAACCTGCTCTTATCCAGGCTCTTTATACCTCTATAAACTATAATTTTTCTTACTTTTTGTAGTCTTCATTGTACTCTGATGAAGTTGACTTTCTAGCATAGAAGAAAATCAAACTCATCATGGCTATGAGATTGAGAAATAAAAACCAAGGCATTTTGTCCAAGTGTTCACTATTACACTGAGAATGCATCCACCTGTTCTAACATCTATTATGTTTTCTAGTAAGTGATTTTATGAAGTGCTGTTCTCCAGTTATTCTAAGCAATAGAAGGATATTAGGAAAAATTTCTTAACTGAAGAAGATGACAAGCACTGGAACAGGCTATCCAGTGAAGCTGTGGAATCATCATCCCTGTAAGTGTTAAAGAAAACATGTAGATGTGGAACTTATGGACATGGTTTAGTGGTGGATCTGGCAGAGCTGGGTTATTGGTTGGACCTGACATTCTTAGAGGCGTTTCCCAATCTTAATGATTCTATGATTATTCTCAAGACCAGAATCAGATCAAGCAGTTTGCTTAAACAAACAGGTTTCAAATCCGATTTAAAGGCTGCACTGACTCTGAGCACGTTGGCAAGAGGAAAGGAGGGGTCAGACAGAAGCAGCTTTGCTTCCTTTATATCATTTCCTACTGCATACTCTGCTCTCTGGCAGCAGCCAGTAATTATATGGGATTTCACAAGACGGCTTCTCTTCCTGGACAATTGGGTTGTTTATAAAACTATGAATTAAGGCAGCATTATAAACCTCACAAAGAAGCCACCTCTCCCCTTGTTTGCACATGGGCTACCCATTGGCAGTACTAACAGGCCTTATCTCAACACATTCTTTGCCAACCAAGCCACTGAGAAACAACAGAGACTTTCTAAACCTCTGTTTGAAAATCTTATCTCTCACTCAACAAGAGCCTTAAACACACTATCAGGAGTCCCACAAGTACAGCACAGGTGGAAAAAAAATAAAATTAGCTCTATCCATACTATCTGCCACCGTAGCTTTGCATAAGCAAACGTGGTACTCCTCCCTGGAACAAAGAGGTTTGATCTCAACAGTTCAGTGGGTGAAGCCCTCACCTTAGAAAAGGATAGGAAAACTCATCAGTTTAATGATGCAAGCGTGTCCCTGCCCTGTGCAGTCTGATATTCCTGGTGGCCAAGCCCAACAAAACTAACAGAAATATATTATCAAAGAGAAACGGTGCATTGTCTGACTGCTCTGTTTCACAAATTAGACAAAGACAATTTTAATAACTGTACAATTTTAACTCAATTCCTTTATTTACTTTTTGTCCAAGACTAGTAATGCTGTATTTGTGGAGAATTTTTTAAAATACTTTTTTTCTAAATAAATGAAAAGAGTACATTCAAGAGAAAGAGCTACATTATGCTTAGCAATGAACTAATTATTACAAAATATACACTCATCCCAAAAGAATTCTAGCCTACTGTTTAGTCCATTTGATAATTCAATTCAAATGCAGACAATATTTGAAAATTACATGAACACACTTGCACGTAAAAAGACAGCAACTGTGTTTAATATGGACAATTAGTGCAATTACAATAATTTCTCATCCAAGTTATGTGTGCAGTTGATTCTGCGTGCATCCCTCAGCATTAGACCTGCTGGACTCCCCCGCTCCTCCCGCAGCACATGAAGGTCAGCTGCTTTTAATGCCGGAAATTTAGTGAAACAGCTTGGTTTGTTATTGCATTGGAACTGGTTTTAGCCAGGGCAGCTCGCAGCTAAATGGCAGGCAGAACAAGCAAATTCGATTAAAATAGCTCTGAGGCAAAAAGGAGATGAGTGTATTAGGAAAATATAAATGGGATTTAAATGGGTGCTACAAGAGCATGACCAGCCCACATCACAACCCTGTCTTTCCCTCTTTCATCCTCATGTTTTTCTCTAACAATGAAGGATATTTTTTAAATAGATTGCCCATTTCACAACTTTATCTTATTTCGGCATGCAGCAAGCAGGCACAGAAGAGCCGGGTTTTCACCAATCCTGCCACACCAATCCTTCCCTGTGTAGGAGAGCTTTTCAAAACTCATAGTCTGGAGCATCCCTCTTTCCCAAGCTTATTTTTTGTCCTCCACCTGGGAGAGAAAGCACACAGAGCATCCTTCCTGCATGATGTCAGGCTGAGCACAGGCAGGGCATGAGCTGCCACTGGCCTCTGAGTGAAGAGTAGAGGAAGAGTAAGGCACAGCCCTCACAGCTCCAGGGCTGATCTGCCAGGAACTTCAGAAATTAGCCTGAAAGTTATTCAGGCCAGCAGAAACATTGCCAATATTCACAGATTCACACAAATTGCCACAGAGTCTTTTTTTTTTTTTTTTATTTCCCTTTCTTTAAATCATTACAAGACATTGCTCCATATGTGATCAAGGGTAGTATAACATTTTCTTGGGCTCACAGCTCAGGATGGGAGCAGTTTTGGGTCTATTCTCTAGAGCTCACTTTAATCTAAAGAGTCCTAGAGAAGAACTTCACCCGTGAACTGTGCAGCCTCCCCAGGAGCCTTGTCTTCTGTACATCCATGCCTTGCTTTGCAAGTACTTAATGAAATTCCTTCCCTTCATCATTGCTTGTGGCACCACTTTTATTTCCCAGCTGCAGAAAACTATCTAGATAAGGGAGAATCAAACCCTTTTTAGTCTTACCAGACATCAGAGTCCTACATCATACAGAAGAGCAGCAGGAATAAAATTAACATTTTTATATTCAACTACTTCTGTGTCTCTCAGTGAGTGCCTCTCTTATTTTTTATTTTTTAAATCAACTGCATATGTGTTTGCATAACATCTGCCCTAGATCCTGACAAAAGTTTGTTTTCAAGGGGTCTCTGTTGCTATAATAGCTGTGATGTGCAGCTACATCCTTCTGCACCAGTACTGGATCAGATACCAGGACTCATCCAAATTACCAATTCAGTCTGTTTCTGTGACAAGTTGAAAAAATAGTCATCAAAGCAATGTTCAGGTAATGCATGTTACGTAAGCTCAACCTCAAAGTTTTACTCCTTAGAGCTACCTAAAACCAGGTGTTTTCTCTGAACTAATGTGAGTCAAAGAAACTTGTTTGTGGTTGTTGTTTTGCTGATTTTTTTTCCAATTTTTTTTTAAAGTAACACATCTTCAAGCACAAAAGTTTTATTTTTGCAAACCTGGCCAAATTTTCCTTGTGGTTTATATGATAGCCTTAATAATCAGTAAGCTAATGAACTTGGGATGAATACAGACCTCGGAGGACAATGAATAAAATCTTTTCTGTCCTTAGTACTATCTACTACTAGAGCCACCTTCTTTTTAAGAAGGATAAAATCTTTTTCTCTTATATTTTATTTTTTTTCCCTCACACCCAATTTATTTCACAGTTTTAGTGATCTCTTTCAGATGTCAGTATGAAAACAACACATAATACACATAAACAACCATTAGTAGACATAAAACCACTTCATTAATTCTTCTCTTGCAGCATCTCAGAACTCCAGGCAGTAAAATGAGCTAAAGCACACTATAACCTTTACACATCAACAACAGGTAACCCTAGCTTTAGACAGCCACGATTAAGACTAGAAACAGTACAGAAGTGAAATTATTTTGAAACTAAACCCCCTTTTCACAGTGAATCCCAGCAATTTCACATTTCTTACAAGTAATTATGTTTATGTTGTGTCTAGAGCAAATGTAGCTTGGCAGGAGTGCAACACTCAGCAGACAGATATGGCAGCAGGAGAAAAGATAGCAACTCTAAAAATAAAGTCTCCAACAGTATCACAAGTAGGAGCCAAAATTCAGAAGAAATATGTATTCATTGTCAGTGAGGTTAAAGAACTGTTGGAAACCTGTGCAGCAGAACAGTCCACTCAGTCTCTGAAAGACAATTTTACTTTTTCTTTAAGGGAACTAGACAGGACAACCTGGACTTCTCTTTTTATATCAGTAATGCTGAGTAATGCAAGCAGACTGAGAAACTTCAGAAGAATCATTAGGGCCAATGCTTGCAACAACAACAGCAAAAAAAAAAAAGACAAAACTAATAGGAATACAATTGTATAGGTGAAGTCATACACCAGAATATTGCATTATACAGGTCAATACTTAGAAATGCCAGAATTAAGTTGCCTTCTATTGATGGGCTATGTTCAACCTTCATCTTTTTTTTTTTTTGGCCTGGAAGGAACTTCTGCCGTATCCAGTGGAAAAGGTAAAGAGTATTTAAGGAGTTGAGTCATGAGGACAGAGTTATCAATTTCCTTGCTTTTTTACTTTCTTTCCTGTGGTGCTTAACTCTGATAAACGAGCACTGCAAGAATAACCATCAATACTGATAATCACCATATTTCCAGCCACATTTTCTACACACAGGGCTCAGCCACACACATTAATGTCAAAAGCATCCATCACTTTGGGATGCCCAACTGGTGCCACCCGGGTGAGATCATTTACACCACATGGTATCTTCTAGCACAATCCCAATATTCTCAGCTGCAGCTCATCGTTTTTGCACTGGGATTCTCAAATCACACCTCAAACCTCAGAAAAGGGAAGATTCAGATAATTGACATAGCCTCACTAGGGATCTTCAGGGTAATGGACAGGACTGAATGGATCAGTCCAGTCCAGCCTGACACTTCATCACCCCCATGGCCTTGCCCTATTTATTGCAGGCCTTCTGCAAAATATGAACAGGAGGCTGGCCAGCTTCTGAGCACACCACTAAACCAGTCACTAAACTAGGACAAAGCAAAGATATCACTCTCTAGTCCCTTCCCCTGACTTGTTTCTGTCCTGCTTCCTGATTTTCCCCTACTTTCTGATCTTCATCACACTCTCTACTCTGAGGTTTCTCTTCCATCCATCCCTAGTCTTACCAACTCAAATCCTCATTGAACATAAAGTTTTTATGCAGTACTTCACTCAGTCAGGCATTGCCAAAAAGCCGTGCAGCCTGCCAAGCTAATAGGCTTTGCCTGAAAGCACAAGAACAACAGAGCTTTTGAGAAAGAAGAGAAAAAAAAATCCTAATACACGTAAAACAATATATTATCCTTTCATCCCTAAAAACAAATTTAAGATAATTTTGGCTTGGGAAGAAACCCAAACGTCATCTCTTCCCCTCCAGGTGAGGCATACATTCCTTTTGGATAAAAGAGTTAGCTGAAGTATTTCAAATCAGGAGTAATTATGGGATGAAAAATACTTTCCATGAGAAACACTTGACTAACATAAAAAATGCTAAATACATGAAAAAAATATGCTAATAACATGATAAAAATCAAAAGAGTTAAAAAAAAGCATAGGATTTTAATTAAATCATCGAATAATTATGATTGGAAGAGGCCTCAAAATCATTAAGTCCTTGCTGAAAGCAAGGTTAACTTCAAAGTTAGATCAGACTGCTCAAGCATTTGTTCTGTCAAGTTCTGAATATCTTCAAGGATGAAGACCAAATATTCCCTGGGCAACGTGTGCTGATATTTGATTATCTTTACCATGAAATTTGGTTTTTTACACCTAGCAGGAAATCCTGCTGCTGCTGTACACTTTGAGGATGAGGCTGATCCACCTGATTTATAAACCATTTGTAAGATTCCACTTTGATTAATTTCTTCTCTGGAATACATAAAGTCGCACTTTCCACGTCTCTTGGTCCTTCATTTCATTCTTCAGCCGCCTTGCAATCTAGATAACCTTCATTCTGAAAATGAAAGCCTTTCTTCCATGGGAGTAGGACCCAAAATTGGGCACAGGACTCCAGATATAACCTCTTTTGCTGACTAGAGGGGGGGACTTGGCATTCCATCTGTGCTCTTTTTTAACCATGGACATGGTTTAGTGGAAGACTTGGCAGTGTTATGCTTATGGCTGGACTTAATAATCTAGAGGGTCTTTTCCAACCTAAATGATTTCATGGTCTGTGATTCTGCTGTTGCCCTTCACTGCTGACTTATTTTCAGCTTGCCCATCAAAAGGACTCGTAGGTCCCTTCCTGCAGTCCTGCTGCTGAGGCATCCATCCCCCAGCCAGTGCTTATTCCCTCCTAGGTGCAGTTCTCTGCATTTTTCTTTGCTGGGCTTCATAGGGTTCCCTCTTGGTCCACTAGTGCAGCTTTTTGTGGCTCTCCCTAACTCCTAAAAAACTGCAGTTCTCTGGAAATGGGAATCACACTCACCAAGGGAAAAGTCTTTGGAGCATAAAGTCACCCGGCAGGATGGCCCATCCAGACCTGGATCCTAGCACGTTTTAATAGCTGGTGTCCAAGCCTAGGATTGAGACACTCCTGCTCAGTCAGGGAGCTCCTCAGTGCCCACTGCTCTCAAAGGCAGCCCCATTAAAGCAGGGCAAGCTCTGCAGGTTCATGAAGCCTTCATTAGAAAAGATCCCCCAAACCACTTCCCACAGAAGGAACAGGACATGTATCTTCCATCATCACTTCTGGAAATACTAACTGCCCTCATCTGAAGGCAGAACACAAACTAGGAAGCACTAAACCAGATATGCAACAAGAAGAAATGATGGATCTTTTGGGAAATGAGATGAAGGATGTAGAATTGACAGGTTTCTTTTTCCCCTCTCTGAGAAGAGCATGAAGCTGATGGATGATTTTTTTTTTTAAGGAACACGCTGTTAAAAAAGTTGGCAACATATTATCAACCTCTAGGGTCTACTTAATCAATTAAAATGTCTGTCTCTGGAAGAATCAAATTAATATTAGACAGAAAAGCTCAAGAAGAAGCATGAAGCTGGAGAAAGGAATAGGTTTAGCTGATTCATCCCACTGAGATTCTTGTTTAATTACACTTTGCCCACAATGGAGAACGAATTGTTTCTCAAGTAGAAAGTTCATGAAAGGTAAATCCATCCATCGCCACTGCAGCAATGTACTGATGGTAGGATGCTGTGTTCCTACAACATTTAATTGAGCCAGCAAGTGATGTGACTGGCTTCTCCCTAGACCTAGTGTATGGCCCCACACCAAACAGCTGATGGTGATCTCAGCTGGGATGTAATCACCTCCCCCACCAAGGGCATTGCAGTTGTACTGCTTGTCTGACAAAATACTTCAACAGTGTCCCTGCTGTGGCCAGCTTTGCTTCCTCATCCTCTGCCCCTTCCCAAACTATTAAAGCAGCATGTGCTACATTCCTAGGGGGTTTTTGGTGTGATTGCACTTAACATCTCACCCTCTGCTAGAGTGGTGTGAGGAGGGCTGCTACAATAGCACATGAACTACACTATTTGTACTTGGCCAGATGTTTCTACTGTGGAACAAAAACAAAAAGAGAAGTTGCTGTTTGCTAGCAGTTCAGCTCCACTTGTGGTTACTGGATTGTATGTCAGGGTCAAGAACTAGATGTGAAAAACACAGATCTGATGCTCTCTGTAGGGAGCCAGTTTCTCATCTGTCCCAAGCTGGCAGAGCTCCACATTGGCAGTCTGGCTCCCAGTGTAAATGGGCTATAAACATGGGCTTTTCTTTATCTACGAGGCTTGGGGTATCTTAAATTTTACAGTCACTGAATGAAACCTTACTCTGAAGTTTAGAGGCAAATTATTGAACTGACTTGTTAAATTACATTTCATTAGCTGTAGGAACATTACAATTTCAGCCTTTGTTATTTGAGCCTTCAATCTGATTTTGTCAAGACTCTTTCTCTGCACAATTTTCTAAAGCAAATTATTCTGAAAGGTTGTGCGAATGGCATAAAGAGCAGCAATAGAGTAATGACTTTTCTAAGCAATAGCCAGGGGTGGTGGGAATTCATTTTTTTTACATAGTAAAACAAAAATTTTATAAGGCTTCTCAGATCAACAGTTCTCAATGACTTCATATTCTCAACCCAAAGGTGTAAACCCCAAGGAGCACGGCAATGTGAGAGCTTTGCACTCCTGTTTGTGAGTAGCCTCAGTCAGCTGAGATTTGATATGCATCACAGCAAAAGAATTGCCGGCTGCCAGCAGAAAAGGAAAAGAATTGGAAAACCAAGTTTGAATTACTTCTGTAAGTCATCAGGTAAGTATTAAGGAAAAGAAAAGAAGAATGCCCAATTCAAAGCCTGTGAGGAATTACTGGGTTTAAATTTACCTCTGGAGAGAATGAAATCACATCTGGAGCTCATTAACTTTTTCCACAGAAGCAGAGCATACTTGTGAAATCTTAAACAGCATGAAATGATAGACATGTAAAATAAAATTTTGAAAAAACAGATTGCAATAAAAGATTTTGAAAATAACAGCTTTAGGCATCATAAAGACTGTGGTCCTACAGAAGTTATTAAAAAATTTTAAGAGTTTATTCACTTCCTATTATTATTTTGCGTATTCTCATATATGATCAGGTTTTGTTTTCTGCTGTACTTGAGAAGAGCAGTCCCCCATGGCAGTTTTAAGCTGCAGGTACTAAAACTGCCTGATGAACTTCAAGACCATGCTCTGAGCACAGCCTTGACTTGGGAAGTTTTCAGGAACAAGAAGAAATGCAGCCACCGAATTAACACGTGATATTTTGGATCATATTACTTATTACCAAGGATTAAAAAGATTTGCATTTGCTTTTGAGTCACTTCAGAGACTAATTCAAAGAGACAGGCTCAGGTTTCAAGAGCACTACTCTTAGGGAACCTTAGCCAAGAGGATTGCCACCACAATCATATGTGACCTCACAGAAGGTGCTGAAGCTCCATCCCTGTGAGCACCACTCAGAAAACATAAAACACAAAATCCCTTCAGCACCCCAAATCTTTCCTGCTTCAGACTGATATCATTGCTGTGCTCAGGCACTACTGGAGAACAATGCCAAGGACACAGGGGCTGGGATGCTGGCTCACATTAGTTACAAATATCCTACAGAACCTAAGACAAAGTTTTCCATTCCTGGACCTGCAATGCAAGTGAATGAAATCTGTGTCGAGGTGAAACATATCCACAAAAAAGCCAAACCAAATGTCCAAAACGTACCAAGGGCTTATTTCTCCTGACTGATCTGCATTTACTCCTCCCATTACTGCTACTAGCACTGGAATGAGGTATTTAGGTAGAATAAAAAACAATAATAAAAGTGTGAAAACCAAGTCTGAAAGCCTTTGCTGTGACTTCTTGGGGAGGGAGTGGAGTAGGGGGAACCCCTAAACTTTAATTTTTCACTCTAATTTGAATTTGGTACAAATAAAGCCCTGGCCAATGATGGAAATTTATGGTGTAAATGAAAAATTTCTGCAAGCGCCAGACAGCCCACGAGGCTCCTGCCCTATTTCAGGATGCTCTGGAGCAACCCACAGCTGTATTTGACCTCAGCTTGGCTTGACCACATCAAACAAGGACCTCTTCCATTTTTGCAAGTGTGTGTTTCTCATAAGTAACATCGCTGAACACCAGAGGAAGCTTTTGGTGACAGTGGACAAGAGGCATCAGATGAAGCCATGAAATCATGGAAAGTACAGTGTATTTAAGGAAGTAAAGGTTTATAATTTACAGAGATGTCACTGTTGGATTTGGAGCACAGGAGGTTTGTACAGCCACAGCCCAGGCACCTGCTCTCTGCACAGATCCCAGAGCTGCTGTACCCCATTCCAAAGCAGCTGCTGGATAAACAAAACAAAGCATCCACATGTTGCCATGCCCTCACATGTATTTCATCTGTGGTTTCTGCCACCTGAGAATGTCTCTGATTCACAGCAGGGAGGCCTCACTGAGCAGCCAAAACACTCCAACTGGGTCACCAGCACTAACTGAGAGGAGGAAAAGAGTAATTTTAAAGTAGCATAGCCTAGAAATTTAACCCAAGCCTCCAGAGTAGGGTTAAATTCTCTAGGAGAATTATTTCACCTTACCAAAACCATCTTTGTTCTCCTGAGTGCTTCCTAACCCACAAAGCGTGTAAAATATTCTAGTCTTATAAGCATGACAGAGTTCTCTATTAATGACAAACCACAGCCCATGCTTTCCTCTCCCCCACAAAAAAAAAAAACCAAAACCAAAACAAATCAAAACAAACCTAAACCCTACCTAGTAAAGAGCTCTGCCATTACTGAAAACAGAGATAACCCAACCCTACTCACCAGTGACACCCACACTGTGGAAAACTTGAAGAACTCTGAACTTTTACACTATAAGGATGAAGATTATAAGCTCAAGGTGATCTCTTTATTTTATTATATTTATATTTATTTATATTTATTTATATTTAATAAAATATTTATATTTTATTCCCATTCCTCTTAGTGTGTTGATTAAAAACACCGCTTGTATAGAGCAAAAAGTCAGGCCAGAAAATTCTACATGCAAAGTGTGAATAAAGCAGACCATCATCTAAGTCATTATAGAGTTATATAGAGGGGAAAAACATTTACATATAAGGAAAAAACTAATTTCTGCAATGTACTTGGGAAAGAACTGGCATTTACCAGCTGTTAGAGCTGTTTCAAATTTACTTTGGGTTTTCAGCAATATTCACGTTCTCACATTGTGAATTTGAGAGGAACTTGAGAAACAAAAATTATTAACGTCACAAAACAAACTACAGAAAAAGACCTGCACATAATTCACATTAGTGCGTTAGTGCTTTTAAAGTATAGTCCTCACATCTCACAATTATATCTTATACACTCACTTCCCTTTCCAAAATTTCCAATACCAAGGACTGAACACATATCAATATCACGGGAAAAAAACATTGCAACATGCTTTCTTTGGAGAAAAGGTAAAATTAAAAAAGCATGTTTAACTTCTTCCCAAAGGATCAAGAGTGCCAGGCAGCAAACACGGCTCACCAGAGCTGCCACAGGTGTAGGGGTTTTTGAGGATCTGCACCAAACCTGCAGGAATGAGAGAGCCATTCCTGTAGCCAGCTGGCTGTCAAACAGTGATGGATTACTTACTCAGCCAAATTACAGGAACAACCAATTTTGAGGCGATTTGTTAGATTTTAAATCTTGATTGTAACTCAAAACAATCACCCTTAACATCATCCTGGTACCACTGTAAGAGAATTCATTAGGATTTTTGTTTCCATTAGGCAAAAAAATGCAATCAAACTCTCTAGTGGTGCTCTGCAAAGAGCAGCTGCACTTTGCCAGGACATATTCTGTACCCAAGATTAAACCAGAGCCTCTATCCACCCTCACTGACAAAAAGAGTTTCACAACAGAAGTAGGAAGTAGAGAAAAGTCTCCATCTGGGCTGACCTATGGATACTTTTCCTCCACTCATATGCTATAATATATCCATGTATACACAGCTAGAGCACAGTATTGGAGAACAGGACATTTTTTATTAGTTCTTAATGTTTTACTATCTGTTCATGCCAAGATAACCACAGATCGTATCTCATCAAATCCGCAACGAGCCACATTGTACTCTACTACTGTAAATCAGTGCAGGTCCATTGATCTCATTACAGGACAGCAATTTGCACTTGCAAAGAGGTGGGGGAACATTTCTAAATGAGGAGAGAGAACAAATCCCTTAATCACAGGAAACCTAATTGAGGAACAAAATGCCCACAGATCACTGCCCATTTTTTTCTCAGCTGAACAGCTATATTTATGCCAAATATTCACACTCAAGAGTTAAACAGTTTTAGAACAGCTTACTGAGCTTCAGAGACTTCGAGGACTCTCTGCAGTGTTTGCAGAGTTGAATAAAAGCAGTTTCCTTCCCCTGCAAACCACCAGCGCCTGGGACTCACTTGGCATTCCTAAAGCATTCCTCCCTCCATCCCTTAGCAAAGATAGCCAGGGCCACTGACCACCAGCCACCCTATCCACCCTCTCCTCAGCAGCCACCTCGGGGGACACTGCCAAATGCAATGCAGAAACCAGAGCAGCACCTCTGCTACTGTAATTGCCAAAGTGTCTGGTGAACTCTGTGCATGTGTTTTATAAATTTGGGGCAGGGGGAAGGATTCAGGAACAAATAAGATACTCTGATCTCTCTGCCATTCATTGTCTTATAAAAGCTTCTAAAAAAAATAAAGAAGTAACACTTTAAAAATCAAAATATCAGTGGACTTTTACTCTATGAACTGATGATTTGTTTACATTTCCTCTTGGCATGTGTTAATATACATCTTGCTACAACGTAGGCTAGGCAGGAAAACACATTTCAACATGAACTTACAGAAACTGCTTGTAAGTGAACTATCTGATATATCAGAAAATTACCTATTTTCGCATTGTGTATTAATAGTTTTCAAGCACATTAATCTAAAAGTATCATTTTAAAAATAGTATAATGAAAAACTATTCCTATTAAACTTGGTTATTTAGTACACACAGTCTTACATGGAAACTTCCAAACCAGCTTGATAGAAGTTAGTTAACTCTAGTAATAGCATCAAGTTGAAGGACAAAAAGAACTAACCAAAATGGCTTCAACAGGTATAATGCAGTTTATTTGGCAGAAGTAACATTTCACATATAATATTTTTTAAAAAATGCTTATACAGCTGCTTTTGATTCCATATGCAGCTCAGAAAAAGGCTGAGAGGATGCTGAAGGAAGATAATTAACTAGGGGGAATCTCTTCCAATGGTCCTCCCAGACAGTTGTCACTAAAAAAGAAAATTTTTCTCTGCTAAGCAAGAGGCCATAGACATCATCCAGGATCCTATGGCTCTCTGATAGGATACCTGTAAAACTAGCAGTACATTTTGGGGGATTTCTTGGTTTTTTTGGATTTGTTTTTAATGATGTATGCTGGTAGTGTTTTTCCATCAACTGCTGTTGCTCTGACCAATGGGTTATGTTGAACTATTACTTTCTGAGACCCACAAAAGAAGACAGGATGGCTTTCAGCTCCATACCAGATAGAACCCAGTCCAAAGGGAGAGAAATTTACCTCTCACAAGGCTCCAGCAAAAATAAATATTAATGTTAAGATAAGAGCAGTCATCATCACTGGACTCAAAGAACACCATCCCAGCTGGGGAAAGCATGTGGAAGAAGCTGCAGAGTCTGTGCAGAAAAGGTCTTTCTCTGTCATACAGAAGAAAGGATAATAGATCTCTCCATATAAAAGCCCAACCTCCTGCTGGCGGAAGTAAGGATGTTTGGATTTGATTAATAACTGCAAAATGCTTTTCTCTACTTTACAAGAGCTTGCTAATGGTATATTACTTTCATTATCAGGAGGAGGTATGTCACTGTAGGAAGGAACAGCAGTTGCATCCCTCCCAAATGCTGCTTCAAGGCAGAGATTGCAACTGAGGCATAGGAATGGAGCCAGAGCTGATTCCTGGGACACAGCAGGGCAGGCAGGAGAAGCCCACAGATGCCCAGCAATCCCATAATTAGCAGTCACTGCTTTTCTCTCAGTGTCACCACAAAAGGGAGCTTTAAGAAAGAGAAAAAGCTCACAAGAGCCATTTATAATTTTGAGGTACTGGTCTGAAAACGTGAGAGCTAATGAAAGTCCTTTTCTGTCTATATTTTGTACAGAAACTAGGGGTAAAGAAGAACCTAGAGAAAAGCAACAGGCAAGAGAAATTGTTTAGTAGGTAAAAAGAAGACTTAAACATAGAGGATAAGAGGGCTCTTCTGCATTTTATCAACTGTCATTCTAGAAGAAATGTCCAAATGAAAGCTGAGGTACTGCAGGGAGAGGGAGAAAAGGAATTGGACCATGAACATGAGATGATGATGGCAGGAAAGAGTTGAGAGAAGGATGCTCTCCTGCTGGATTGGCAGAGCTCCAAGCTAAAACCATGATACCAGAGGAGGAGAGAATTAATTTATCCTGAAGAGACAAAGTGGTAGTGCACTATCTGCCACACACACTCTGCAGCACATTTGTGTTATTCCAGTCAGTGATGACATTACACCTAGGCTATCTCCAGCTGCCATTCAACCATGGTTGTGGGAGCCCAGGGCATACCCCTGGCCTCCTTGGGGGTCTCAAAACCCCCCTGGCGAGGGTCCCAAAGACCCCTGA
>JAOTQP010001286.1:100913374-100928374 GCA_026413545.1 Cichladusa arquata | reverse complement strand
AGGAGGATGGTAGCATCTCTTTCCCAGCTAAGAAGAAAATTTAATGATAAAAGCAATAGTTTAGGTCATGAAACCAATCCTCACAGTCTCAGGACAGTAAAGTTGCCTTCCTTATTGCTCTTCCTTCTGTTTAAATGAATGTCCTTTTAGCAGCACATTTCTGGCTCATAAATTTCCAATGTCACATGCTACCATGGCACAGACCCAACAGGTTATGCAGATACCAAAGATATCAATCCCCAGCACAGCGAGCAAGGAGTTCAGACGAGGTAACCAAAACCAGTGCAAAACTGTAGGTGCTAGCTGGGTCCAGCTCCCAGGCCAGCAGACTCAAGTCTGTGTGGGGAAAAGGGACAAAAGTGGGAGAGAGGTGAACATACATCTCCTGTGACACAGGTGCTGTGCCCACCATGCTGAGGAATATTAACAGTCAGGACCTGATCAGCTCTGAAATGCTGGTTGCAGATGGTTTATGTTGGAAAAGACCTCCAGGACGATGGAGTCCAACTGTTAACCAAATCCACTGCTAAACCACATCCCTAAGTGCCACAAATACACACCTTAAAAATATCTCTGCTCTACATTAAGGATCTTAGCACTCTTAATCTAATTAATTCATGCATTAATGTGTTCTCTCTGTCTCTCAAAATACACTGCCCAACACATCAATTAGCTGATGCCAACTGGTTTCCTTACTATTTACTTCCACAGTGCACTGTGTATTTGTTACCTCTACCTTAAAACAGAATAGGTAGATGACAAAGTATTTTATTCCATAATTTTACTTGGAGACACTAAGTCTAAAATAGTTAAGTTGCCTTAATAGTCAACTGCTTTCTCCTCCTCATCCCAAACCTTTTATTTATAGCTTTCTTTTTCTTTCAGTTTAAACGGGTTAGGAATAATTACATCATCCTCATGACCTGCACTACTTCAAACCATGAATTATTTCTACTCTTTTCCACTCCATCTCTGTTTTAGCACTTTACTACTCTAACAGTGCAACATGAATGATCAGAAAGCTCCAAACCCAATTTTCATGCACCAGAACGGCCTTTCCAACCTCATGTTCTCAAGACATTGCTTTTCCTTTTCAATTCCTGTCACAAACTCTGCAACAGCTCTCCAAGTACAGCAGAGCATCTCTCTTTCAGATTACGCTCAGTTTTGCCATTTTTGCAGAGCAGAGGGACTATCTGGCATTTGCTTTGTTCCCTTAGTCTCTTCTATGCTCAGCAGAGGGACCTGGTGGGTGCAGCATCAATTACAAGCTTCCCCTGGTGCCACCACCACGGTGCCTGCTGTTCAGCGTTATGACTAAACGCAGTCTTTCTGAGGTTTTCCCCTCCTCCATAGAGCTTTACCATATACTATCTTGGACTCAAACAGGAAGTAATTGTGCCATGAAGCCATGCAGGGGAACAAGGACAACTACTTTGAGACCTTCTCACCCCTGCCAGCAGCAAACCATCTCCCTTGGATATGAGACACAACCACTGCAATCACAGTGTTGTACATGACAAGCAGGCGTTCACAGATTCAAAGCAACAGTGTGAGTGAAGTGTCCCATCCTGTTACCTGGTGAGTGACAGCAAAAGCCACCTTTGTAGGACCTTTGTGGCCAATTTTAGCCTCAGCTTGAAGTGCAATGTTGGTTACCATGCAAAGGGCGTTTGTAAACACTGCTTTGCCTGTTTGGTCTGCAAATTTACAAATACATTTTAAAGGTAGAGCAGCAGTTTAGATTTGTCCCAGATGTTTGAAGTGACAAAAGGATTTAAGGGAATTTAAGGTACTTCCGACTTTTGTTTAGAAATTGAAATATAACCACAGCTTCTACATAGATAACTAATTAACATAAAACCCACAAAATATGTAGCAATTGTCTGGATTGCCATAAAACCCAGAAGCTTCAAAGGACACATGTTTTCTTTCATTTTCCTTCACTTCTAGAAGTGTGAAATTAACTAACATGAAAAATGAAACTAAATTTAACAATGTAGTATTTTATATTTTTAAAAAGTTCAACAAATAAAGAAATGTTGGTTTGCTTTTTTCTTTTCCTACAGAAGATAGAATTTAATAGTAAAAGAAGTCCAGGTGTCTGTTTCAATGTTATCATCTCTTGTGAGGCTGAGAGACCAAGTTTACTCGTAGGGGGAAGTTTAGAGGTTGCAAAGTACACCAGTGTCTCAAAAGCAACAAAAGCAACAACAACAAATTATCAGCCGTCCATAAAGTATGTATATTATAGGTACATAAACCATCCCCCCACAACTTCTGGCTGCCTTCCTTAGCCAAATGAAACCAGCACAACCCAACAGTGGGACGCTCCAAGGCTTGGCAGTGGTGCCCCATGCCCAGAGGGGTTTCACCACCCACATCCCACTTCCATGGCTCTCCTCTTCAGCCATGGCTGCTAATCCTTTTCCCAGCACTGCAGACACATGGGCAGCCCAGCACCCCACCACAGCAGCTGCCCATTTTCACATGGCCAAGGCAACATCTCGCCGCTCCCTCCTGGCACCAGGTGCTTCCCATTAACTTTGTCCACACTCAGCTCACAAGTGTCAACTGGAAAGCCCAGACCCCAAATATTTCACAGATGAAACAACAACAGGCTCATTGCCAATGACTCGGGCCTGGATCCCAGCCCCTGCTCCACACTTCTAAGGCAACTGGAGGAAAATAAGCCAAGAGCTGTCTGGGGATTTGCATGGGGATCTCCTCCACCTCGCAAGGGCAGCTCTGCAGCCCTGAGCATAAACAAGAGTGGGAGCAGCACTCACAGCCCCACCGTGTCTTTGAGGAATGGCAGAGTCTGCATGACCCCCCTGCAGGCAGGGAGGGAAGGGCTGGTGGCTCAGGCAGGCAGTCACACTCTGCCCAGCCATGGTGCCCACCTGCCTCTTTCCTCATCAGTCTCCAAGTGCTGCCAAGTGCCAGACTGCTCAGGGTAAAAGCTTGTTTAAGTGGCCCCAAATGTCTCCTTAAAGAGAGGGAAAAATCACAACTGGACAAAACCCCACTGTACTAATAATTAAACAGTCCTCAGACAGCTCAGGTTTTCCTCTCTGCAGGTTTGCAGTTGTGCCCTCTTGACCAAAATTCTGAATTCCAGCTTCTTCAGTATGGAGTGCTATATGTAAATCTGCATTCATTCTTAAGTATTCAAAAACTTTCTGAAGTTGTTCGAGTTTCATAGATACAAACAAACAAACAAAAACAAACTTATTGGTGCTTCTTCTCTCTGTTTCACAGCACTTATCAGGGCACTGGAGGCATGATAGATTAACTGTCAAATACTATCCTATTTTAGTTAAAAATAGTTCAGAATGTGATATCCTTTTTAATTAAAAAAAATAGCATTTGACAGAGGGTTAAATATCACAAAAAATGAAATACTGAGAAAATAATAAAAATAAAGTTTGGAATCCCATATGCTTCTTTATGGAAGCATTACATATTGGAAGTTATTCTGTTGACTGGATATTAATACCAAACACACATTTCAAAATTTGTTACTTCAGAAAAGAACCCCACAATTAGTTTTCTAATTTTGATTTTATAGGCAAACAGGCTGGTTTCCAACGTGCCACATTGAACACTGTGAGAGGGACTAACCACAAAATATTCCAGGATCACATAATTGCCATGCTGTTTTAATTTATTTTTATCCACGTGCTATTTAATAAGATAATTATTTTAGTTTCATATGCATGTGTAAAACAGATGTAGTGTTTCAGGTTGCCATTCCCATACTGACTGTACTGGAAAAAGTCTCACTCTAAATAAGCACCAGTGGAGGTAATGCCTATCACTATTTCTCCTCTGTGTCCTTTATCCTCAATGCAAGGGCGTTTAAGAAAAGGCACTGGAGTCTAATCTTTAAATTAGACACTAGATGGAGCCCACTTCCCAAGACTGAAAAATGAAAACTCTCCTTGCAGCAAACTCTTACAGCCTATTGCAATATCTGGTCATGCATAAACATGACAGGACTCAAACAGCTGCAGTGACTGTCCTTAATGCAAAAATATATGCTGCCCAGCAATTATGTCTCTGCATAAAGGGACAGTCTTCAATACCAGGCAACTGCAAAGTAATTTTTATTCCTTTACAGATATATTAGTTTGATGTAAAAGACCCACAAGACTTAAAATAAATTTGTCACACATGGATTTTTGTAATACCATATGACAAACATAATGCTGGGTTGAGAGAACTATGGCTGGTTCTGACATCTCTTTATTTTGACAATAAACTGCACTGATTCCAACTGTATGAAAATTTTGCATATGTAAACTAAAATTAAATGGGAAGAATCTTTTTTCAGTTGTTTTGAATAAGCTCTAGCAAGAAGGCTCATTTGTGACATTTGATAAAATGCCTCCTCTCTCAAATGAAACATACCATACATTCAACGAGAGATAAGTGAGCTTTGGTGTTAAAAATAGGATGCAACAACACCAAACCACAGCACAACTATTCTGGTAAGAAAGAAAAAGGAAACAAAAAGTGCTAAGTAGCCAAGATCTAAACTGAGCAACCTCATGGATACTGGATAAACCCATTTATCTCAGGCTCCACCACAAACAACTGCCAGTTCTGCAGTATTTTTTCCCCACTCTGGACTGGCTTCACAATGCAAAGGGCAGGCAGAAATTGCAGGCAGACAACCCTTGGCCTTTCCTTAACTTGCTGAAGGACACGCTCGCAGGAACAGCTGGAAGCCAAGCAGACAATAAAGTTGTGCAAAGCCTCAGACCTGATTCCCAGCAATGTAATTCTGCTGACAGCCAAGCTATCACTGATTGCTTTAACCTTTGCTCAGTCCAGGCCACTGCCTTCAGCTCATTCCTTCCCAAGAAACCTATGGTAATAGCTTCATCGAGGTTAAGATAAGCACAAAGGTAGTTACCTTTACCTCTGAAAACTACCTTTTGCTCACAGTGATCCCGCCTGTTCAAACAAAATTAACCACAGTAACCCAACTTGCCTTAGGGTGTTTTATGAACTGGCTGGGAGGAGAGACAAAGGGAAATTGTGACCTACCACCAACACAGACCCTAATGTCTATTTTCAGAAGGGGATATACAGCATCTGTGATGATCAGTGGAAGTTTTCTTTTTTTCCTAAAAGGTTCTACTTACTCCTCACTTCTGTGAAAATTCTGCATAGAGCATTTCCTTGGTCCCACATCCTTGTGGATGAAAGATGGTCTTTGGGTCTTGCAGATTACTGCTGGGCTGCTCTAAAACCAAGCAAAGCTCTTCAGACATGAGACCTGCTGCTAGGGGATCATGGCTTGTGCTCACCGTCACGCTCAACCTCACGAGGAGCATGCACAGGATGATGATCACATCTGTTTGTCAGAGCTGGGGCTCGTGAGCAAACATTCTGCAGCCATGAAAGCAATGGGCTTTGCAGCTGTAGCAAGCACACAGCCAGCTCAAACATTGATACTTCAGTCTGTGAATATCCTGGTTCAGTCCTATTACATTATGTTTGCCTTCCAGTATATCTAAACTGGACACGTATCTGCTCCCAGATGGGAAGATTGATTTGTGTCTTGGTTTTGTTTATTAATTTTTTTAACAGTGGCAAAGCACCTAATAGCAAGCACCTTACATTTCCTTTACAAGTAAATCTGAAAATAATTAGCAATTGTTTCACTCTTGACCTAAAACCACCTGGGAGAACACACCCATGTACTTCCACAAGCTTCTGGTTCAATAAACCAGGGACTTTATTAGCAGGAAGAATATCTCACCAACCACACAAATTAAAATGTCAGCAAAAGGAGCAGACAATTGAAGTACCAGCCACAGTTGTAGGTTTGACTAAATAGCAATGTTTAACTACTTCCTTATCACAATCTTCCTATACAACTATAATTTAGGAACCTTTGCCACTGTAATTTTCCCTGCTTCATTTTCTTTACAGCTATGCTTTCATGTGTCAGACTAAATACTTGTTCATCAGCACTATTATCCATGCAACAGCTGAAAATAACCAGCTATCGGAAAAACACAGAGAAGAACAAATACAAAGGTTTTGCACATGTATAAAAGAAATTAAAAGAAAAGGCAAATTACCCAGTGTAGTATCTGATGCTGCAGGGAAAGTGGACACAAAGCCACAACAGTTACACAAGTGTAACTGTGAAAACACTGTGCAGACACACGACGGAGAGTGGTTACAGACAAGGTAATGTTAAGCCTAAAATCTAAAGCTTTCAGTTTCTCACAGCAATAATCCCAATGGCTTTCAGTCTCAGAACATGAAAGGGATGAAACTCAGGCCTTGCTGGGAGCTCACCCACTGACCACATCCCATCACAGCTGTGGCATGACTGGCAAGAATGACAGTTCTCTAAGTATGTGGGTGGGAGCAGATGGAATAACGGCTTCAAAAGTTCAACAATAAGCAAAAGCTTTTAAAATCCCATTTGGAATTACTAACTGTTGCTTTCCACATTCACCTGTATTGCCTCCAAACACAAAGGAGGAAAATCTATCTGTAAGCTAAACTAATGCACTTCCAGGAAAAAGAAAAATTAAGCAAAAAACCAAAACCAGACATTTTCTGTTTGCTTTCAAGTGTTTGCCAAACTAAGTCCAATGTTGCAGGCCATCTTCCTGAAAACACAGAGGAAAACACTCCTGGAGGGTTGTGTATACCATTAGCAGTGCGTTGGTACTCCAAGGGAGCTGTGGTCACCTCTGACACATCTACACTCCTTTTTACAAGTTCACCTTTTTCATCCTGCAAGGTTGTGCCTTATCCTTGACCACTTTTCTCCCCCTCTACAGAAGCACTGTTTGGATTCACTTTACCACCCATAAGCACTTACATCACTTTGAGGAGCTGGCTCATGTTCAGTCTGATCAACCCACAGATTTTCATCCGCCTCCTATTTGCACTCCTACACAATTTTTGAAGGAATGCAAATAGCCAAATATCAATCTCTAAAAAAACCCCAATCAATCAACTAAACTAAAAATCATTGAAAGACTGGAAGTCTTCTTCATGAAGAGTTTACTTCTCCTGAAATCTCTTCCCACAAGGTAAGTGGTGTGTTAACCAATATAAACAAAAGTCAACTGGTTGTTTCCAAAATTTTAGAGGTTAGTTATACAGCTACTGTTGGCCTAAAACAAAGAGCATAGAGCTTCTTCAGAAGCAGCAAGAGTCAAGTTTTAATTGCTTTGCTCAATTAAAAACCAAAAACAACAAACCTTCACATCCCCAGACAGCACTCCAGAACAAGCCTGGCCAGATGCTACATCCCTTTTCATCTTACAACAGCCACCAGCAGTTTGCTGTTACCACAACACCCTCCGTGACCATGCCACTTAACTCTTCCAGCTTTACTCTTTTTCCCAGCATAAATATCCCTCTAAATTCAAGTGTTTTTTAATGGATCACAAATCAGGCTAGGAAGAGCCTCATGAGGTCTCTGGTCCAGGTTTCTGCATCCAGCTCAGGGCTTTGTTCAGTCAGGTCCTGAAAACTCCCAATAATGGAGACTGCACAGCCTCCTCAGGCAACCTGTGCTCCTATCCAGCTGTGTGTCCTCAGAGGGAAAACACTTTACCCTTGTAACCAGTGTGAACTTCTCTCATTTCAACTGGTATCCACTGTCTCTTAGCATTCCACCACTGAGAAGAGCTTGCAATGATGTCACTCTTTTAGTGAAAAGAAAGCACTCCTTATACTTTTAGCTCTGCTATTTATCTGTTTATGCAAAGTACACTTGCTCTGTGATTCAGATTGCTGTTTCAGATTTTAACTTTTCTAACAGCATTTGCCAAAAATTCAAATATAACCAAATCAGAGTGAAAGTGAAAAACAAATCTAAGAATAAAACTTGGGTGGAAGGCTCACCCATGTGCTCACATCAAACTCTCCCTGATGTGCCATGGTGATGGCAGCACTTCAGCACTCATTACTGCATTTCCAGATATCGAAGAAGCATCTCTTTATATAGGTGCAACGTGAGAGCCAATTATTCATGCAGATTACAAAATAGGCCAAAAAAGCAAGATATATGCCGGAGCAAAGCTATGAAGAATGCAGTCTGCTAGTTTTCAGAATCAAAGAGTTTTAAGCAGTATGTCCATCAGAGTAAATATGCATTGCTTCCTGGGCCCAGAAGCTATAGCTCTCTCAGGCTCCTCAAGGCTCCTTTGCACATCAAAGGACAGCAATCCAAAGCAGCAGCCTCCTTACAGACCTTACTGCTACTCAGCCCCAAATTACCGAGTACCACTCGTGCAGAAGGCTTCCTAACTGCACTCTCAAGCCATGCAGCTGAGCAGTAACAGACACAACCAGAACTAAGAGTGAAGATAAACGCAGCAGTGCCACAAATGTTCATCCTGCCTGAACAGCCACATGATATGTGATTAATGCCATTATCCTCCAGGACTCTGGAAATTGCCCTGAGACAACAGCTTTCCAGCATAAGCTATGGATCAATAAAAAGGATTAAGCAGCAATACTTCAGAAATGCTCAAAAGTAAACTATCAGGCTTTATCTCAAATTTTCTCTAAATCTGTCCCTGATAAGAAATCCTTAAGCTCGATGTCCATCTTTTGGTCTCAGGCTCTTTGCACCAGTGCAAGAATGCAGGTGACACAGATTGTGCACACTCAAGAGACTGAAAAAGAAGGAGAGGGAAAAGAGCCAATGTCAACCTTCCCCCCTCCCCCCCAAGGGGTGTGTACCAGCTAAACTCAGCCACAATCTGTCAGCAAGTGACCAGTGCCAGCCCTACACTCACTCCCACGTCTTGCCCAGGACAGGGCCACCACCACACCAGGGACACTCGCCTCATTCTGGGATAGACAGGCAGCCAACCCCACTCCCAAACCACATTTGTCTTGTCCCTCCCAAGGCTCTGCATAAGCGAGGTTGTCACCACACAAGTGAGAGGTGAAGCAAGTTGTTTTCCCTAATTAAACCTATTAGTAGTAACGAGTCACTCCTGCTAGGTCTAAATAGCTCAGAGATAAATCCCAAGGCTGCTAAGCTGCCAACCACCTCCCCTTAGTGCTCAGAGGCAGCTTTTTTACTCCTACAGACAACACTGGGTAAATACTGCCTCCTCCGACCATGCTCCTGGAGCAGATCTCCAGGTTGATATATTCAAATGTTTTCCCTGCAGCTGTCCAGTCACCTTCATTGAAAGCCCAAAGTGCCAAAACCTCCTCCTCAGGGAGCAACAGCAGATACCTCCAGGAGAGTATGCTGGAAGTCAGGCATCTGCACACAAGTAAACAGTATGACCCTGACAGAGCCTTGTGGGTTTTTTTCTAATTTTAAAAAAAGAAGCCTCACCAGAGACTACTTGGGATGGAAGAGCTTTTCAAAGAAAATTCTTCTACAATATTTAATGCAAACACACCATCAACACATCATCTCTCAAAAGTTCACACTATAGGCAACACCAGTATTAAGAACAGTAAGGAGAATGACACACTACTTTTCTAAAAAGCCATCCAATGAATCTTCTGTCTGAACTATTTGCAGAAACAACTGAATAAGCCAGAAAAGAAAAATTAAAACGTTCTAAGCTGTTGCTTCACAGCATGTCTTACAGAAAAATAATTTAAAAGTTATTACAAAGGCAATAACACTCAATCTCATAACATGACACTATTTCAAATTAATCCAGAGCATGTTAATTCCTTCATCTTTGCCAGTGAAAAAACAGAATAAGGAAAAATTAAACCTATGCCATCAGAAATAATTTGAAATGTAGTAAGCTTTGCCTGTTGTATTAACAAAACCAACACTGCAAAAACAGTCTTAGCCTTCATCAAGCACAACTTCCAATGCATAACATTCTTCCTCTCCCTCCCAAACAAGCAGAAGTAAGTGAAACTTATTTTGCAGACTCACCAAAATTATCCATGTTCCAGGAGGCAGTCGTTCATCCAGTTTGTGAAGTCCATGGTTTCAGCAGTCATAGCCACCAGCAGGAAAATGAAGGGAAAAAGAAGAAAAAAAAAAACAACCTTCTTGAGATTCAATGAACAACACAACACTACTGCTTTCTGTTTAATCTGCATTTCAAAACAGTTTCAGGTAACTCATTAAATTGACTGAATATAAACAACACCCCACTCCCCAATTTACTCGAAAAATAAATAAAAGACCCCAAAATATTAATGTTAATAAAAGAATAATAATAATCACAGTCTAATAAAGATCTGTCAAGGATGACCTCAGAAGGGACATTTTGTGAGGGGGGAGAAAATGTATTCTTAAGAAAAAAAACTACATTCTACTGTACTTCCCCCATCAGGCAGTAACAGGTGTGCAATATCACAAATAGAAGAAGGTATAATATTTTCTCTTATACTGCTGACATTTTGAAATCCTTAATGAGGAGATGTAACATTTGGCAAGGAAGTAAGGCAAAAATACCACAGTGACTGCTCAGTTTCAGAACCCCCAGTCAAGGATGGGGGATTTGTAATTTATTCTTTGCAATTAAGGGGGCCTTGCAGCCTACCCCACAGCTGAGTATCTACACACTGTTACACATCTGCAAGCCATCAAGAACACCCAAGCTGAAACAACTTTTTTTTTTCAGTTTGGACTTTGAACAGTGTCTGAGTGACCAAACTCAGTGTGTGTCACTTCTCTCCTACTAATAAAAACCCAAGAAAGAATTTTACAGCTTTCCCAGGCTCAGCATTGATTTCTTTTGGCAACTGTTCCAAAACAGTCGACCGATTTAGCGTTTGGGGTTTTTTTGCTCTTCTGTTTGGTTGGGTTTTTTTTTCATTATTATTCCTTTGGAGAGGAAGAGCTTCAAAGAGATCACAAAATGCCAATTGCTATGGGTTAACCTAAACAACTGCACGTGTGTATGTAAGGGCAGACAAAGGCATGCTCTTCTTTTGACTAGGGAAATCAATTGCATGTGCAAGTTCAGGAAGTGCACAAGGTCCTGAGCACAGACAAGCAGGCAAGGAGAGTGATGAAGGCTGCAGTGGAAGGAAAGGAGGCAGTGAAGGAAATGCTGTCATCAGTTCCCAGCAGCTCCGTGACCATCAGATTGACCAGGCCCAGGCTGACAAGATGTCAAAAAGCCAAAGGCCATTGCAAAGTCTCTTCCAACAGATTGGGGTATGTCTTCTCAGTCCACATGTTTCAGCCATCCAAATTCTCCAAAACAATTGTTCTCAGGAACAGCCACCCTCCCAACTCAGTGCTCTTCTGCTGGGTCCCAGCAAAGGGGCCTGAGGCCAGAGCAGCATTTTCACCTTCATAAATCTCAAGGCAACTCAGGAGGGCAGCAGGCCACCAGCACAGCCCCTGATGTGGTTTCTATTTGATCTCTGCAGAAACTATGCCCATACGAAGGTAAATTTATCTGTTGGTGTCAAAAAAGAAAATGAAACTGGCGCAAGCAACTAATTTGCAGCTCCCCCCTACTCCATGGATAATAGCTGATGAGTTACCTCCTCCTCAGCCTTCACGGCCCATTAATAAGACAGCCCGAAAGGCTGCAGAAAAAGGAAGATGATTGCTCACATATTTACCACTTTGCCAGCAAACAACTTTTTGTTGTTGTTGCTATTTTTGTAGGAGTGTTTTTACAGTAGGAACCTTTCCAGTGCCTTCGCGTGAAGAATATTGGGGAGGAAAGGGAAAAGAGATTGCAAAAGATTTGCCTTCATTTCTGACTTCTCTTGTCAGTCTTGTGTGCCTCAGTCCTTCCCCAGAGCTGCAACCATGCACCTTTACTGTCAGTGTGACTGTAGTTACAGATTGCCCTCAAGATATCACCTGTCTTTTACCTCTGCAAGGGAAGCTGAGATTACTGAGAGAACATTTTTACTGGAGCAGACAGAACTCCAAGGTACTCCCAAGGACTGTAAAGGCCATTGAGTCACCTGATTGGACACAGGACTTCATATCAAGGAAAGTGAGATTTTGATGGTGGCATGGATCAAGCTTAACATTAATGAATTTATCAGGACATGAGAGGTCACAAGAAAGCAGATGTTGAGTAGGTGGGAATGGCGGGAAACATGGTGTGCAAAAACACAAGGAAGGAACAAAACAGAAATGTATGGATGACTCAGAGCTGGCAGAATTTGTGCAGGAGAGCTGCTGAACTGGTTTATTTAGAATAGGGAGGGGACAGGAGAGCAGCATGCCCATTGACAATACTGCAGATGCACTTCTGAGCGAAAACAAGAGGTGGTTGCTGAAGTTTGACATGTCATAAGGGGCAGATTTCCATTATCAGCTCAGAAGGTTTGTGGGGGGCAGGGGGGAAATCGCAATATACCATAATGGGATGGATGAATGAATGAGATGTAAATTGCCTTGAGCATTGCAACAGCATCCACTGCCTACACTACATGCCAGTTGCTTGGGTCAGGGGGAGGAGAGATACATAAGAGCAAGACCACAGGGACATTCTGCATTTCCCCTGCTCCTCTTCACATACTATTTTTGCATGACACTGGTTATGAAACTGAAAACGTTAGTTCAGCTTCAGGCAGCAATTTTAGGGTCAATTGCTTCTTCACCAGACACTGAAATCACAATTTGTCAAGCATCAAATTAACTGTGAATGTTTTAGGGGACAGTGAACTGGAGTTCTGCATTATTATTGGGCCCCTTCCTCAAAAGCCTGTCTTGTAATCCCTCTTGATATGGCAGGTGCCTTTTCTTTTGGCTAGAATCACACTTTAAGATGAACTCTGCAATTACACTACTTGCTTTTTGCTCCATCAACTTATTCCTGACTGTTATGCACTCCCAAAAGTACAGATCTCAAGTGGAGGAATAAGCTTTCAAAACCATGTGAAGTGTTTTATCCATTTATGACAAGAGTATATCAATATAGGTTTTCCAGCTGGAAGCATTTGAAAGTTTCCTGAAAACTTTTATAGTTCAACTTGGACTCACTCCTAATCCATAGACAGGGTAAAAGACTTATCTGGCACCAGTACACCGCAAAACAAGAAAGCAATAAAGCCTTAATGAGGTTAGCTGTCCAACAAAGCCCCAATAGCCAGGGCTGCATCTTTCCCTAATGCTGGCAGTACAGCACAGAACAACTACAGGCCTTGGTGCTGCAATTGATATCACTCTGCACCCAGCTGAATCAAACTGGTGTTTAAACATCACTCCAGCCAATGCCCCAGCAGGATAGGAGAGGTGGAAGCTAGTGGAAATTGGAAAGTCATTACTGGGAATGATGTCAGATTTGGATTTATTGTGTCATCTTCAATAGCAATTCTAGGTCAGAATCAAACCTTCATATTTTAGTCTTCTATGCAAATGTTAGAGAGTGAATATGAAAAATGTATTCTTTAAGACAGAAAAAAAAGTTCAGCAATATTCTGCAAATTCTATAGGTCTTCAGTTAATTTAAATGAGAAGTTATATTTTGTATCCAGGAGGGATGCTCATAAGTCTTTTGGAAATATGTGAGTTAAGATGAAAAAAAAGAGATGAAATCAGCAATGCTATGAAGATTTTACATTTAAGTGATACATGACAAAGTTGAGTTTGGTTTGTTGGGCCTCCATTTCAGGTCTACCTAGCCTGCTATCCACTGACCATTGAGGTGCTTGTGAAAGCTTACCACACCACTAGCCATGAGCTATACAGCTGAAAATTCACACTTGCCTTCAGTAAAACAAAGGCAGCATTAAATGCCAGTAGTATCAAAATTTCCCCTCTACCCCTGGAATACAAAGCCCGAGTGCCATTTGAGTAACAAATAGGAACCAAATACAAGCTGTACTAAGTCCTCAGAAGGTGAGCAACTGCAGGTCTTAGAAGGTTTCACAATTGCACCCAAGAACATGCCTGTGGAAAAGCTGTACACCTGTATGCAAATAAACACTTTCACAAACATAGCATATGTATGCAAACAGAAACGCACACATACACATGAATAAATGATGTATAATTGATATAAAGTGGCTCATCACCCAGCAGGTGGCACTCATACCCTGAGCTCCCGAGGCTGGGACTCGGTGCTGCTCTACAGGAGGCACCATCTTCATGAGAGGTAAAAACACCATGGGCAGGAAAGTAATCATCTCCCTTCTGCAAGGCTCGACGTGTCAAGCCCGGCATCTGGGCCAAAATCCCATTTAGCTTACTGGTCAGGCACCTCCTCCATTTATTCCCCTGCCAGCTGCAAGACCCCCCCTTGACTGCTGCTGATTCTCAAGTGCTCTTGCAGCCTTTCCAGAGGAGTAGCATTTTGGGGACTGAAAGGGTCCTAGAATATTTTCCATATGGAAGCATCACATTCTGATATCAAGAACAATACAACTAAATGTAAAGCTTCCTTCAGACTTCATCACTTCTTTTCTCCATTTGACACACCCAACTAGCTTTCAATTAGTCCCACTAATAATTTGGGCTTTTGAAGATCTTATGAATGAGCAAATCAGAACTGGCAGAGGAAATGTTGTTTTCCTTTGATTAAAATTAAAGATTTGTTTTTACCCTAGACTTAAGTGTCACTATTATATGTACATTCTTAATACACCTCCTTCTAAAGCTGAGTGGTGCTTCAACTTCAGCTGAGTGGGTTTGTTTTTAAAAAAATATTTTCCTTTCCTATTCAATATTCCACCCATCTCCCTTCCCTCTTTAAAAAAAACAATAAAATCAGTTTAGAAGCATCAATTTGAAAATATCAGCTCTTCATGGAGCAGTGCTGCTCCCCGTTAAGAGAATGCTTCGTGTCAGATTGAAAGATACCTTTCCAAGGTCATTTCATGTTCCAATGGGTTTGTTATGAAGTTGTGGAATGGCAGATAAGGTTGCATGAGATAGTAAAGTGCCTTCCTAAGCTAGTTCTGGGCAGTAATGTGCAACCAATATTTGAGCAAGGGACTTCATGCGCTGAAATAAATGCTGCTGCAGGAAGGACAGAAGTAGTACTGAGATAGTGATAATCTGCTTCCCAATAAAAAAAAAATTAAAAAAAAAAAAAAAAA
>JAOTQP010001286.1:100864107-100913028 GCA_026413545.1 Cichladusa arquata | reverse complement strand
GGGGAGAGAGAGGGAAATAAAAGTAGCATAACTAAGAGCAGTTCTTTGAAACTCTTATAGTTACAAGTGTGAGGAATGATGATCCAGTATTTTTAGATTGCTTCTAACAGATCCCAAAAATGGAGGAAACCATATAACAGTATCCTCTTAGCAAGCTTTTAATACTGCCTGAGCCTATCCCAAACTCTGCAAGAAGGTAAGCATCTGGCAGCACACTGAATTGCGTGCCACCATTTCAGCCATCATACTAGGGGCTAAATCCTTCCCTGGAAGTAACAGAGGAACACACATGCAAACTCCAGAGAGAAGGGAGGAAAAAAGATCCTCCTCCAAAATTGTTAGCTACATCTTAACGTGCTTTAAAGCTTGATGAAGCTTCCCGTCTGGGATACAAAAATACAAGTATTTGGCACTGAAATAACCCTAACAAAAGGGTAGAGGAGCCTGAGGGGGTGTTTTTTCAAGTCCCAAATGAGCATTTTGGGGGTCCAACAGTCTGACAGGAAAAAAAGATTAGAAAAATGGCCACCCAGCATTGAACTATGCACAAAATGCAGAGTTTCGGCGCTTCCAGTTCTGCATTGCACCCTGTGCTCCCAGCCCCCCGCACTCCCACAGGCTCCCAAACGCTCTCGGCTTCCCCACGCCGCTGTCCACTGCCGGGGAGCGGGGGAGGGGGGGTTACGGTCCCTCGGAGCTATCTGCAGCCACCCCCGGGGCTCCATTACTACTACTTTTCATTTTCCTGCTAGTATCACTTTTCTAATGAATTGCTGTTACTACAGAAATGTAAATGTCGCCTGCTGAATAGTTCAGGGTTTTTTTAAACATCCGAAAAGGTAGGGGAAAGGGGGGGAGGTGGGGAACACCTCATTAATACCCACTATTAAACATTTCTAGCGCTAAAGCAGCACCGACTTCGCCGTCCGCAAAGCTCTGCGGCTTCATCAGGACCGGCCCCAAGCCCCAAAAAGGGGTTTCAGCGCCCCATCAGCACCGCCTGCGCTCAGAGCGGATGCTCCCCCGGCCGCGCTCCGGCTTGCGCAGCGCAGCGCGGCCGCTCCGCGCCCCCGCAGCCTCCCCCGCCCGCACCGCCCGAACTTTGCGGCGTCCCAGCGCCCCGGCGGATCTTCCGCGGGAGATGCTGCGGGAAGGGCGGCTGAGGGACAGGGTCCGGCAGGAGCTACACCCCGCCTGCGGCATTCCCGCACCGTACCGCCTGGCGCCGCGCATCCCGCGCCGCACCGCGGGCAGCAAGTGCGCCCCGCCACCGGAGCGGGGGCAAACCCTGCCCGGGGACCCCCGCAACGACCCACAGCCGGGATGAGCGGGGGCACGGAACAGCCAAAAGGAAAAACGCGGAGAGGGGAATGGAAAGAGGCGGAGATGCGCCCCCGCGCCGCAGCCCCTCGCCCCAGCCCTCCCTCCCCGCGCAGCGGCGCGGAGCGATGCGCAGCGCGCCCCGCGGGGGCAGCGCAGCCCCTCGGCCCTCCCCGCTGACCTCAAGCCAAGGACAGCTCGCCGGTCCCGCTGCGCATCGCGACCCGCGGGCCCCGCTGAGCGCAGCCAGGCCAGGGCGGCAGCAAGGGCGGGCAGGGAGCGAGGGGAGCGGGGCTCCTCACCTGAACCTGTCCCGGGAGGTGCTCTCCCTCTCTGCGGGAGGTTCGCGGCTCCTGCCTCTCTCCACAAGCAAAGCTGGCGCGGACAGCCCCGGCCCGGCGAAGTTACGCGGAGCCGGGCTCCCACCTGCAGCGCCCGTCAGACTCCGGCAGCCGGCACGGCACGGCACGGCTCGGCTCAGCTCGGCACGGCTCAGCTCAGCTCGGCTCGGCCCGCCCCCCTCCTCCCCATTGGAGCTGCCGCCGCCCCGCCTCCGCCCGCCCGCACGGAGCGCCCGGGGGCGGCGGTGGGCAGCGCTGCGGGACCCTCCTGCGGCGGGGCTGCGGCCGGGACAGGTGAGGGGCTGTGCGGGGCATCAGCTCCTCTTGCCACCCCACCCCCGTCCCTGGTTTTGTTTTTTTTTTTTTTTTTTTTTTTTTGTTTTTTTTTTTTTTTGCATTTCTGGGGGAAGAAGGAAAATCCTAACAGCGGGTCCGTGAGGTTACTTTGTGCCGATGTTTCGCGCTGTTAGGCTTACGTGGAACTTTGATGCAGGCGCTGCCTCCCGGTCCGAACCATGTGAACACGGTCACTAATGCCCCGAGCAGGCAGCGGCAGCTCAAGCAGGATGTCACAGGGTGAGTAGTCCGTGACAGATCCAGGGAAACCACAAACTTCTGTGCAACAGCTAGAGAACAGCTTCCCGAGCAATGCTGCCCGCAAAAGACCTGAGTACCTCATCCTTTCAGCCTGCTTCCCTTAACACCCCGCAATTTCTGGCTTTTTCGTGTTGTTTTGCTTTTCTATTTAAATTATAGGTAGCCCCTTCACAAATGCGCTCTAGACACATAGAGGAAGAGCATGTAGGAGCTGTGGGACAGAAACAAGAATGCAGCTTCACTGGCGGGAATTTGAAAAAGCAGTTTCCAATTAGTGGAAATTCCCCCTTAGATTTGGGAGCAACCACCCTGAAATTCTGGGGAAGTGAGGTCGCAGTTCCTAAGAACGCAGCTGTCTCAGGATGGGAAATTTTCAGCCACATTTGGAGGTGACGGGAATACCCATGCAGAAGTGAGAATTTCCCTGGACCAAAGCATACCGGAGAAGAACCAGAACTACTCTCAGCTGACTTGTTTTTTTGGCAAAATAGTAGTGAGATGTCCTCCCAGACAAGCGGAATACTGTTCCCAGACCAGGAGGTTTGGGTGTCATGCCTAAGTCATTAACACCAAGATTATACCTGACCCTGCCAAGGTCTGTAAATCACGCCGAGGCTGACTTATCCGCCGTGGGAGGCAGCCAGAATTGCTGCATTTAGAAAGCCTGCTGGCTGCGCAGCGCCCAGCAAATCCCTGTGCTCGGCAGCAGGGAAGGCCGTCTCCCTTCCCGGAGGCAAGCCAGGGCAGGGAGGGCTATGTCCCAAAGGCCACTGTGCAGGGCGGTAGGAAGCGCTGCGGCGTCCCTTGGCGCTCGGCCAGCAGCCCCTGCTGACTCCTCTGCCTGAAGTTTGCCCGCAGCGAAAATAATTGCTGAGATCCATCACATGTAGCCTTGAGAGTACAAAGGATACCCGTGGGTGAGAGCTCCTTGGGAGGCGAGGCACGGTGTGCCAGCTGCCGGTGGCAAAGGTTGACGTTCCAATGGGGAAAGTTTCGTTCAGCACGTGAGATAATTTTCTGCGATAAGTTATGCTTAGGTCGGCGCAGAGAGAACATCCTGCTATTGAAGGGAGCTGTGTGGCAAGCAAATTTCCTGGGCGCCTGCATTTTTATTTTTTTTTCTTAACAGTGGATCTATGTACAGCTATTGACTTTTACAGCTCTGCAAATTGATATGCAAGATGTGCACAGGACAAGGTGAGTGAGTTGGGACACGACCCCGGCCGATGCATCAGCAGGAATCCAGTGATGTCAGCGGAGACGCGGCTCCAGCTGGGAATGGTGAGGCCAGGCTGCCCAGCAGGAGCAGGGCTGTGAGGCAAGCAGTGAAGCTGTGAGCAGGAAAGCGGCTTTGTCATGCCACACACTGGTTATTATAGAATGGACTGACAGTGCACCCCACAGTATAAGGGGTTTTTTGTCCCTGCTAAGGCTCAGGTGGGCTCTGGGAAGGAGCCACGTGTGTAGAACTAGTGCTATGAAGTGAGTGCTAGGTTTGGGAAGGATCCTGCGGGAAGCTGGTGCTTTGCCAGGGTGGCAGCAGATACCTGAGGCTTTAGGGGAACTGGCTTCAGGTAATTCATAGGTGATCAGCCCTGGGACAAAATGGCTGAAGCGTACTTTGTTCCGCTGATGTGGGAAAAGGCCGCGCCAGTCCCTGTTGGAGAGGCATTAATTAAAGGAACTAATGGCGAGTTCCTAAAATATCTATCGGAGTGATCAGGATGTCTGCTGAGAGAAATCTGACTTGCTAGGCTTCAAGTTGTGCCAAGTCATTGTGTTCATCAGGAAATGAGGGTGTTCTGGGGCAGGTAAAACAGAAATAAATCATGCTGACCCTCCTCGGGTGTTTTCTGCTCCTCTTTCCAAAGCCGCGTTTCAGGAGCTGGTTTACATACATTCGTTACATCGTTACTTAATAGGATGTAACAGCTCTAAGGCTTTTTTTTTTTCCCTTATATTGTGGTTAATGCTTTTAGCGCATTATATAGTAATCTCTCCTTACTAAAATTACCATTCTACGCACCCCTTTCTGAAACTCCCCTGCCAAGTATTCCCTGCAAAGTCTGCATTAGAAGAATGTTAATCTGATTTACAGTAACCTGACATGACAACTTGTGGTAGTAGGCGATAAAAAGTTGAAACCTTGCGAGAGGACGTTCATCTCTGACCATGACATGAACATGGGATGCCCCAGGGGGCTGGCTCAGGATAGCACAGAGCCGGTGAGCACAGGGTGATGAATGAAGGGAAGGATTTGCAGCATCACTCTAAAGAGCCGTTTACACCAGAGAGCATCATTATTTCCACACATTTCAGCAGTTCCTAGTGCGGGCTGGCCTCATATATCCAAACTTCTATGGGCCCTCTGTATTATTTGTGCGGCAGTGGTGGGTTTTTTACTTTAAATGAACCCAAGTAATAATGCTTCATCTGTCACTGCTTATTAACACACATCTGGGAGATCAAGTGGTGAGAGGGGGGCTGGTGGCTGAGCTGAACTCCATACTCTGCAGAACGGGTCCAACACTTTACTGAGATGTGTGCTCTGAAGGGTGAGGTCAGGGGTGCAGATTTGCAATTAAGTTTAGGTTCACATAAAAGTGGTAATGAGTACTGTAGCAATACACCATTCTGATGGTGTTTTCTCTGCAGAAAGACCTTCCTGGATAATCTCTGCATCCCCACCATCACACCCCCTGGCACATCAGCCTGCAGCCCTGGCTATTGGCATCCTCTGGCCCCAGGGGCATCCTGCAGGCCTTCCACCATGGCACTGACCCTCACTGCTGTGCCATGGCAACATGTTCCTGAAAAGTATCCTGGTGTGACAACTCACCTGCTTGCAGCAAAATCCAAGAGCACTTGTTTAAAAGCTCTGTTTCCAGTAAAGGAAACTCTACACCACAGTAGCAGCTTTGTCCCTGCCTGGTCATTTTAAACTGGGGTCTATTAGACAGACCAGGGCAGTGTTTGTTATAATTTGCCAGTCCCTGAGGATTGCTTTCAAATTGGAGACCATTATTACCTGAGATTTTATTTTTATACTATCATCTGTGCACATGATGTTTAAAGACAAAAAGACAGGAAGAGGCAGCATCCCTTCCCCAGCTAATATATGGTTTGGTGACTGAAAGAGATTTATTGAAATCAATGTGCACTTTACCATTGATTTCTTTGTGCAGTGAGGCCGCCTTTAAAGCTTGTCAGCTTTTTCTTGTAAAGCTGAAATGAGACTAACCTGATGTATCAACAGTGAGTAGTTTGAAGTGATACTTCTCTTTCTCTCTCTTTCTCTCTCTCTTTTTCTCTCTCCAGGCTTCTGAGACACCACAAAATAACTTTTATTTAAAAATGTATTTATCACATTTACTGAAGGTGTCCAAACTGCCTAAACAGATAAAAACTGCATGCAAAATTCAATTTAGCATTGTCTGGGGATTTGACCAGATGATCTAACTGGCCATTTGTAGCTAGCTATGACTATAATTGCATGTCCACATCATGCTGTTTAAAATTTTAAATTCAACCCACACTATATTTTCATTCAGTGAAAGGAATTTACTTTAGCATCATTCTTTGCCGGTGTCAGGAGAGCAATTTTTCATTGCTGATAAGAAAATGTCATTTTTTTGTTTAAAATTGCTAATGAAAAAACCATTTCTATGTCTCCCGAGCTTTTATTTATTGATTGTCTCATTATTTAGTGAATAATTTCAATTAATTTTATAGTAATAACAATCTGTAGTGCATATTTATCAAATTGTACAGAAAAGGCTTTAAATAAACTATTGTGAATTATGATCTTGTCATAATGTCATGAAATGCTGCTTTTTCAGCCTCCGTAGCTTGACCCCTAAAAAGAATACATTATTTGACATTTTAAGTGGATTGACAGGCTTCTGCAATGAGGTGACCTGCTCAGAGGATGAAGGGAGAGCAGTGGACATTGTTCACCCTGAAATATTTCAAGGTAAGAAAGGCATTTGACATTATTTCCTGTAAGACCCTCATAAATAAGCTGCCAATATATGCCTTAGGTAAAAGGACAGTGAGGTGGACTGACACCTGTCTGAATGACCAGGTCCAGAGTGTTGTGGTCAATGGCAGTAGGTCCAGCTGAGGACAGGTCCCTAGCAGTGCACACAAGGGCTCAGTGTTGGGGGCCACCACCTCGTAACCTCTTCATTAATGATTAGGATGATGGGGCAGAGTACAGCTTTACAGATGAGACAAAACTGGGAGGAGTGGCAGATACACCAGAAGGTTGTGTGGCTGTCCAGAGGGACCTTGGCAGGCTGGGGAAATGGGCAGGTAAGAACCTCATGCACTTCAATAAAAAGAAATTGCTAAGTGTTGTAACTGGAGAGGATCAACCCCAAGGGCCAGTACAGGCTGGGGGTTAATCAGCTGGGTCAGCATGGAGGTGCTGGTGGGCCTGGAGGTTCTGATGTGTGAGCAGCTGGTCACCAGCCAGTGTGACCCTCACTGCAGCACCCAGCCCTTGCTGCAAAGATGGTCAGTGGCACCTTGGGCTGCATGAAGAGGAGTGTAGCCAGCAGGTCAGGAGGCTGATCCTTCCCCTCTGCTCAGCACTGGTGAGATCTGGAGTTGGAGTGCTGGGTCCAGCTCTGGGCTCCCCAGCACAGGAGAGATACAGATGTACTGCAGAGAGGTCCAGCTAATGGCCTTAAAGATCATTAATGCATCTGAGTTTCTGGGGTGGGAGGAGAGGCTCAGAGAGCTGGGACTGCTCAGCCTGGTGAAGAGAAAGGGCATCTTGCATATGTATGTCAATACCTGATGGGAAGGAACAAAGATGAGACAGCCAGGCTCTCTTCAGTGATTCTAGTGCCAGGACAAGAGGCAGCTAGCACAAATTAAATCACAAAGAATTCCATCTGAACACAAAAACCCCCACATTTTTTACAGTGATGGCAGTCAAGCATAAGCACAGGCTGCCCAGGGAGGTTGTGGAGTCTCCCTCCTTGAAAATATTTAAAAGCCATCTGGACAGGGCCTTGGGCAATCTGCTGTAGGTGTTCCTGCTTGCATAGGGGGGTTGGACGAGATGACCTCCAGAGGTCCTTTCCAACCTCAGCCATTCTGTGATTCTGTGAGTAATTCAGACACCACACAGAATACATTCTTCCTGCTTCTCAATGAGAAAACAGCAAATGGCTCCACTGAATTTCATTTTCTGACTTTGATGAACGGAAATATGTTACGCATCATTAACAACATGCCAGCATATTAAAACCATATTATGCTTGTAAAATAAAGAGCATTTTTTTCATCCATTGCCATCAAATTTACTTCTGAGTTAATCTGAAAAATTAAATAAGTCCACATGGATCTCCCAGTTAGTGCTGCCAAGTATGTATATTCTTTAGTTTGAAATGAAAATACTTCTGTTCAAAGTTTGGGATGGAACACATACACTCCTGTGTTTCAAATTAAAACAAATTAGATGATTTTCAATTAGAAAGCTATGTCAAAGTGAAGGAGATGGCAGTATTGCAGATTGGCCACTCTACCTTATAATGGCTCATCAGTCCAGGCCAAAAGTGCAGTAAAACCAGAGAAACATCTGTCCTTGGTCTGGTTGTCGTGAATATGCAGGAGGCATATTGTGTTTTTGGACAGAACTGGTGGCTGCCTGCAAGTGTGAAGTCTGAACAATCCCAGACCACACTGAAGTGGAAGAGCATGCTGATCATCTTTCTTTTAGATGAAATGAAAGAGGAATTAAAGCCTCATTTATTTAGTGGTAATTGAAACAAGACAAGCCACCGCCCAAGGTGCAACACAATATAGGAAGGCTGGATTGGAATCTCAGCCATGTGGCTAGAGGGATTTCACTGGAAATTGGTTGCAAAACCAGGAAATGGGGCATTGATTTGGTTGAAGCTTTGCATTAGCTTGTGGGAGGAAGGGAGCACAAACCAAGCAGGCAACCGGACATACAGAGTATGTGTGTGGCCCCAGAAAGGTAGCCAAGAACAAATGACTTTTTTGTCTTTCCAACCCTGAAAAGCCCAGAAAAAGACTTCACAAACAGGAAGACAGCTCCTAACTATCTAGTCTTTCTGTGTTTCAGTGGAAAAAATATTTCTATTCTAACAAACAGATTTTTCCCAACTTGTAAGAACAATGTTGACTTGAAGCAACCATAGAACTCTGTGAACTTTGGCTTCCTGCAAGGAGCAGCCTTATCTAACTGCAACACCATATAACCTACAGCACTTAAATCAGTCTTCCATAAAGCAGGCTGGAGTCCCATCCCGCTGTCAATTAGAACTCCTCTCACAAAACAGACCGAAAAAGATGTGTATTGCAGCCTTGGAGCAATACAGCTTCTTCCACAAAGTTATGAAACCTTTCTTCCTTTAGGGATAAACAGTAAAGCAACATCTAATTTGTATGAATAACTCTTTCAGCTGCTTAAATACTTCCAGTCTAATGAATTTTTAAGCTGAAAGAGAAGTTTCCAATTTCTCTGAATGTATTAATCTTTCACACCTATTATTTTAATGCAAACAGTGGATCGTGCCATGCTACTATATTTCACATTTCCTACAGTGCTTTTTTTAAGATTTGTGATTTGACATATTTTTCAAAATAGTAAAATATTAGCCAACTGTCCTGTAGATGGTTCTCCAGGTAAGGATTTTTGTCTGATGCTCTGTGGCATGGAAAAATATTCACTTGCTGACAAAGCTGTTCAGTCTACTTATGATCCTTGTTGAACTGAGAATTTGCAGAAATGTGTAATGGTGCATGGACTACGGTTTTTTCAGTGCCAACTCTATCTCTAAATGCGATGCCATTTGTGTACAGAGCTATCCAGATGTGTGTCACAGCTTGATTTCCTGAGGCTGTCTAGGGAAATGCTTCAAGAGAAGCGCTGCTCTCTACCCCAGCAACATGAAAAATCCCTTCAGGACGCTATACACTACCAGAGCAGCAAAGCTTCATTACATTTGCTTTTTAATGTGTCCCTTTTCAGTTTGTTGAAAATCCATCCTTTCTTCTGAACATGCTCATGAAGCTGACATAAAGTGCTTTTTGTCATGTCTGACTAAACCTTTTTTACTTTGACGGTGGAAATTATGCTTCTGTACTCTTCTCTGGCTGTTTGTTACTTGGGCTTTTTCACTGATACAACAAAAATAGCTCCAATCTGAAGGTGAAAATTCTAGCCTGCATTTCTGTGCCAACACTCACAGAAGAAGTCTAGCAACACAGGGGGATACAAACATATGCCTTAATCCTCTGAACGAACAGGTGCCTCATAGTTAAAGACAGATGAATACTTATTTGGAATATTATTTGGCATATCCACTATAGGTCACTGCCTCTTACCACCCCATTGCAATGATAAGGACTCATATCCAAAGCACAGCATGGCAGCTCCCCCATTTTTGTCTTCTCATGCACCTGGTTTGTGCCAAGGGCTGAGCTGGGAAGGGTAGTTAGGTCTCAGAAGTGGGAGGTAAGCTTTGACATGTAGAGAGAGGGGAGGACAGGTATAAGGATTCAGATGGATTCAGATCCTCAGGAGTTTGGGGTGAGCCTGCAGATTGAAATCTAACAAACATTTGCAAGCTGCATATTATCTTGGTTTTTTTGTTTGGTTGGGTTTTTTTCTTCTCTCTTGTTTTTCTTTCTTCCTTTTCTTTCTTCCTTTTCTTTCTTTTTTTTTTTTTTTTCCTTGACAATAGGAAGTAGTAGGGCCTTATAATTTCACTTTGCTATAGCTGGGAATCAGAGCTAGCTCCTAGGCAGTGCTGTGATTTGTGGGGTTTGCCCTGCTCTGCTGAGTCTATGCTTTCCCTCTCTCAGTTCCTGGCCACATCACCCACTGGGTGTCCCTCAGAGGACAGCCTCCAGCCAGATGGGCACTGCATCTGCTGACATAGGTGGGCTAGGATGGATGTGGAGAGCAAGGTCCAGCTGTAGGTAAGGCTTGTTTTGATATAAGCTGCCAGAAGCCTAAGAAGGCATTTAGCAGACCATGCTTGTGTAGCTGCCTTTTCACTATTTTCTTTTAAAGCTTTGGCTTTTATAGTTGAGAAAATAAAGATGACAAGAGACTGAAAACATTCTGAGGATCAGAAAATTTGTAAAGGTGCTTCCTGACAGCTTTTATATTATGGCTATGTCATTCCTCAATGACACTTACAGTTACTGTGACAGTTACTATTAAAAACATTTAGATTATTGTATGTGATTTAGCAGCATGGATCATGCATTGATTGCAAAAGAATCATTGCACATACTTAAGATTCATAATCTGCAGGGCGTGTTATATGCAAAAATAAAAAAAATGTTTGAAGCAGGACTGTTTAATGAACTTACATGTGTTTTCAGACCGTACTATTATCTCTCATTAGACCACCGATTTCAAATTCTGGAGAGGAAGGATTAAACTTCCTGACAGCTGCAAAGGTTATCACAAGACAAGTGGTACATACATCACTAAAAAATTCCAGAGAATCAGTTCTGCCCTTCCACAGTAGTGACTGAAAGAGAGAGGATGATAATTCCTTAGAGAGATAACATTTGTCTTGCATCAGTATCAACATGAAATCTGTTTTTAATCTCATTTTCAATTTTAACTAAAAGGATCAAAACTAATGATCAAAATGGGACCTCAAATAGACTTCTTACTTATTACAGTAAAAAAGGAGGCCATTAACATTCATACTTAAAAAACAAAAGACTTCAAGTGAGCTGAAAGATGAAATAGGTCCTGCAAACAATAGGTAATGCATTAAGAAATGCAGAATAGCATAAATTAGTTTCAATAATTACAAATATGTTGACATATTTAAGTGCTTTTATACAATTTATTAACTGCACACGCTAAAGTCAAATGCACACAACTGCAAAAGCAGCAGAATGGATATGTCTAAGTTCAGTAATTCTTTACACTCATAGCATCATTCTTAATCATATGAGTGGAGGAAAATAGCTTTTCATAACTGAGGGCCTAGTTTTTCAAGTGCTGTTGGAAAGACAATGAAGCCATAAGAAGAGGATACAGCTTGTCCACTTTGGAGTCTCAGCCCAACAGAAGACAGCAATTAGCTTTAATTGTGATTTCTAGCATGGATATTAATGTGGAGACTAGGTGTAAAAAAATTTTTAACTATACAGACAAACCCTACCTGTAAATAGTGTGGGGTTTATGGGTGAGACTGGATGGGTACTTCTTGTGGTCACACTCCAGTGAGACAACTGAAAAGAACATATAAAGAGCAGAAGGCTTGTATTCTGGGATATTAGCAGTGCAGGGAGGGTCATATGTTTTCTGACTTCTGAGTGTTACTTGCATGCAGACTAGAGAATATATAAAATCCTTAAAGAATAAAAGTGAATATACATTTCCATACATGTGTATTATTTTAGTGAAAGGTGTAACTTTTCTATGAATTATTTATGGCATTCAGCCCCACCACACTATACCTTAGCCATGTAATCCAGCAGGCTGTCTCGCTTGCAGCGGTTGACTTGTTTTGTCAGTCTGTTATGCACAAATGAATTTGTATTCTAAAAATCTTTCCAAACTGCTTGCAGCCACACCTGCCATCCCATGTCACACATGCCATATGCCAGAGTCATGGGTAGTGTAAAGGCATGTGTGGCACTGGTTTTGGTGGAGGCCCCATGATCCACCCTGGCAGGGTGCAGAGCCTGACACCCCTGCAGGAAACTAGAAAGCCACTGAAAAGTGTGAAAAGCAGTTTGGGAAGAAGATCAGTCATGTGGTTTGTGTGTCACCATTTCTCTGATAAGCCTGTAACTGTGCCCCTTCAGAGGATGTACTGTGCCTTCAAAGTTAATGTTAGAGTAAAACTTGTCAGTTTGGATTTACTGACCTTTTATCTTGATAACAGAAACATGCACATTTTTATGTTGTTTATGACACTTTTTTAATATGTTTTACATTCTTTTGATAACATTTTGGGCAATTTTAATCCTCAAGCACCTTGCTCAGTAAAGCATCTAAAGGAGTGCAATTACTTTTATATACAAACATTAAGTGCTCCCCTCTATTAGAACATTATGGACTAAATTTCATGCCTACAATAAAGCTAATAAAGCAGGTTATTGGAACAGGATTTGAGATTTTAATTCAGATTATTATAAACAGAAGGAAAATAGCTAATGTGTGCTGACTTGCAAAGGTTACTGTGATGTCAGATAAAGACTAAAAGATAGTTCAAGCAGCTGAGGGACTTTTCATCACAATGAAGATGAATTTGTGATGTTATGGGATGTTGCAGACTAAACAGGATAATTTTTCCAAAGTCTTACACAGAAACTTTCCATTTATATTGTATTAAAGTGTTCTACATCAATGTCAGAGATTTGTAAGAATTGCATGATTTTTTCTGTCCGTTATCCTTTTAAAAGCAAGTCACTACACAGAGAGAAAATCCTATGGAATAACTTTATCATGAAGTAAGAAGGATGTTGCAGTAAAAGCAAGTAGAAGTTCAACTCTCCAAAAAATTTTGTTGTTGCAGAAATGGTTTCTTTTTCCTGAAAAATGAAAGTGGTCATGAATGAAATGCAAAATGGAGAAAAAAATCAATAGCATTCCTTGGCAAAATCATTCCTTTTATTAATAGGGGAGAAACATCTCAGAATTAAAAATTTGACAACATAGACTCAATACTCTTAACTTCAGAATTCTATAATTAAAACTGTAGATTTATAACCTCTGTCCTACAAACATATCTATAGAAAATGCTATCAAAAGGCAATACAATAAACTAGGATAATTTATTATCTGGTTTTATCTGTCCCACAGTTTAACTGTATTTTGGTCTAGAAAACATGACCATTTCAAAATTAAAAGATTGCCTCGGAATTGTAGATATAATCTGTTTTTTCTTCCTTCTCGGCAGAAAACCATCAGCAATTGTTCCTAAAGTATTTCAAATTTTGTTCCAGTTGGTGACTGGCTGATGCAGACACCGATGGCCGAGTTCAGACTTGAGAGAGGTGAATATTGTGTTGTCAGACTCAAATGCAATTTCACTCTCTGTACTCCAGAGCCAAACTAGGCCCCAGTAAATAATTAATCTCGTGGAAAACTCTAAAACTTCCAGGATGTGAGACATGGGTTTGGATGTCTCCAGTTTCCTTTGAACAATAATCCTTCAGGATTTAAAAGTAGCAAACTGCTTGGCACGACCAAATGCATCCTGGAGGTTGCAGATCCATATGGGTGTAACAGGAGGGGCCATTTCTCAATTTCCACATTGGTATTTGGGACATAGAGAGATAAGAAATGTTTCCAAACACAGTGAGTGTTTCCAGTAAAATGGAAAACTTTATCTTCTCTGGTTATTAAGCAAACAGCACATCTGAGTAACTTTTACCAGGCTGATGATGACCCTTGTGGCTGGTTCTTATATTTTGGGGGGTTTTTTCTGAAAAGGAGTAAGGCTATTCTCACTAGTCTTGATTAATTCAATCATGTAAAAATGATAAGGAAATAGCATTTGTTAAGAAATAAAAGTGAATTAATAAAATGAAGAAAATATATCTGAATCCTCTTTACTAGCAGTTTAGGAGAATACTGTGGGGTACCTAAGAGGTTTCTGGTTCTTAGCTATTGCAAATACTACTGTTGATTTTTTCAAAATTACTTTCTTTGAAAAATTTGCAATACTTATTTAAGAACTATGTTTTCATAAAAAATTCCGCCAGTGAACTTTGGTACTGCTGGGAAACACAAACCTGAGGTTTTTGGGGAAAATATTTTTCTTCAAAGACCAAAAAATAGACATTGCAATCCCTTATCTGTCCAGACATGATGTGCTTTTCCTTTTACTAAAGTCGACCTCATCCAGTTCTGCACTGCAGTTACCTGGGGTAGCTTTAGAGCTGCCTACAATCATCTCTGGGTGTCTCCAGCTTTCAGGCTGGCAGAGGTTAATATGACTCAGCTACTTCCTGGCCAGCATTTTTTGCTCCTTGTAAAATAAATAATGCAGTAACCATATTAATTCCTCTAATTTCTACATTTAAGCAATTTTTTCCAGTTTGTGTTTCATATTGCATATTTTATTTATATATTTATTCAGATGGAAAGAAAGAATTGAGGGGAAAAAAAGTCCCTTTTATAGTAGCTGAACAAAGTAAAAGTACAATAGCATACATGGGTAGAATAAGAAAGTTCATTCATTTTTTATTTTGATTAGTACACCATTTGCAGGAAGAAATAATTTATTAGAGAATAAGCTTTATCAGGTAAAAAATACTTTCTTGGTTAAAATTTTCTCCTATTTTCAATGAAAATAGTTTTCAAAGTGGAAACCTCATCATGTTGCTTTATGCAAACTATCTGAGCCAAGGAAGGAGTTTTCTAAGTCTCCAAATACTTTTCCACTTTAGCAAAGACCTCTACCATTGATTTGATACTCTCTCTATGGAAGAAAACCTTATTCACAAATGAGAAATGTTTCCACTGAAATCACTTATCAAATAATAAGCCATTAGCATGTTTTCTCTCTGGAAGGGATGATGCCAAGTAAATTACTTTCATTATAGGTCAAATATCACCAGTACTAAGAGCCTTGGACATAGTTTTTAAATGCTTTGATGGATCTATATCAATGCACTTTCTACCACTGAGGACTTCTGAGATCTCAACTCATCAAAATGTATTTATTCAGCTCAGCATGCCCAGTCAGCTCCAGTTCAGGCCTCTTCTCCACAGAAGAACTTCAGTGAACACGGGAAAGAGGACATGGGAACAAAGAGAAGGGTTTTGTTTGTTTGTTTATAGTTTTCCTTTGTGAGATCCCCCAGAGCAGGAAAGAAAATAGTTCACAGTCTGGTAAGATCAGAACAGCAAAAGTATTTGCAGTGTGGCACACAATAAAGCATTGCCTGCTTGGAAATACTGCACTTCCAGCCAGCACCATCCTGTGAGACTCACAGACGAGCTCCAGATCCTGCCACAGACTTGCTCCAGGAGCTGACATTCCACTCACCTCTGGAGACTATTTTTCCCTGGAGAGGCTTAAGATCTGACCCACTATAGAATATCTGGTTATTTTTCTAATTTTTTTCTCTGTGAATGGGTAGCTTTTTAAATGGTGTTTTAAAATTTGGGTTGGTTTTCATTCTCACTGACAATGCTCATATCCAACTAAACTTTTATTTATTTTACAAGTCTGTTTTCTTTAATCTTGTCATGGAGCAGACCACTAATTCTCTCCTTCTGAATGGCTGCAATGAGACCACACACTCTCGGCTCTGAGCATCAGCAGACTGGAAAGAGATGAAAAGACATAATAAGAACAAAATACCATTAGAAATCCAATGCTGTTTCCATCTGAATTGTTCTCTTATGGTTCCTCACCAAGTTCCTCAACAGAGAAGTTTGGTCTCCGTGGACTATTAATATTTTTTTTTTTCTTTTCCCCATTGGTGTATCATTCCATAAGTGATGGCAAAGCTGCATCCAAAGAACTATCAATTAGCTCTTGGAGGCAGCCCCAAACAAGCAGTAGCCCACACTATACTTTTTGGTTGAGACACCAAGTTCAGAAAAGGAGGTATTGAGCTGATCAACCTGAGTGAATAGAGGACCTCTTTGGAGTAGCAAACAAGGGGATTTGTGAAGTCATATGACAGTTTTATGGGAGATAAAGGCCCTATGCTAACGTGCTCATTGATTAGTTGCTTCCAAAATCACAATTAGCATCTATTTAAAGTCTACAGTGGGTACCAGTGAAAACTCTGCCTTCCCTTTTTCAAGCAAATTGTTGAGTTGGAAAACTTTGGGACAACTACACAGACTGCAATGGTCTACATTTTAAAGGGAATTGCAATTTGAATCTCAACTAGAGATTATTCTGAGAGAGCACTGATGTTTCCTGATTTGAAGCTATGAAATATTCACTTTGATTTTGACAGCAGTGGTATTATCTAAAGGACAGAGAGAATATGATTAGTACAGCTGCCTTGACATAAGAAGCTCTCTTTTATCTTTCTGTCCAAGATGACATCATGAGGGAGACCTTTTTTTTAACCTGCATCTCACCTGAACATCTGGAAAGAAAGCTATAGTTCAGAGACCTGGTGGTTCATTTTGATCCATTTGCACAATTCCTGGGGAAGTTGTTTGTACATCTATTGATGCTGAGACACTGTAGAATCAGTCTAAATTGTCATTGAGTGCTGCCATCTCTGCAGACCAGCGTAATTCACATTAAATATGTTTTGCCATCAGGAATTCAGATACAGCCTTTCTCATCAGGACTGCAGCTCTAGCCCATAGTCTTACCTTAAACCCATGATCTCAAGAGATAAATTCTGTGATATATTTTGTTATTTTAAGGACATTGCCACCACCCAGAGAAGCAATGGCAACCACTCAGAGAGTTAATGGCTTGCAAAGGAAGATACCTATGGTGATCAGTGGAGGACCCATGAGGATGGATGCTCTGTTCACAGATTCTTCAGGTTGCAGTTCTTACTTTGGACACTTTCCTCTGCCAGCAGCCAAAGTCAGGTGTCTGTGCCTTTCCTCAAGCAGCCTTGGCTGCTGCTTCTGGATCTGTCTCTCCTATTGACCAATGTTTTATTTGTAATCAGATCTGCCTGGAACAGACAGACATCAGCTTGTGTCATAGGCAGAATCGTTCACCTGCTGGCTACAGACACGTTTAGGAGCTGTGTGGGAGCTCAGCCTGCTCCAGCCACAGCACTTGCTTTGACACATGAGCTATCGTGCATGGGCACACTTTGGGCATGGCAGCAGACAGAAAAGCCAGAATTGTGCACCTCCAACCACAGGGTTTTCAAGGGAATCCAACTCTTCAGCAGCTCAGAGCCTTACTACAACAGTTGTACATCAACCCATTTCTTCAGCTCTCAATTTTTCGTGCATGGAATGTGCATTTAATAATAATAATTTTTGTCCACACTTTGAGCATACAAACTCTAGGTCATTGCAGGCTTGCTGCTCAAGGCCTGTCTGTCTGTCTGTCTGATTTGGGTCCTGTAGAAGCTCATGGAGCAGACCATCTTGAATGCCATGTCGTGCAGGACAACCAGGGGATCAGGCTCAGCCAGCAGGGGTTTGTGAAACACAGGTCCTGATTGCCTAACCCAGTCTCCTTCTATGAAAAGATGACCTGCTCAGTGGGTGAGGAGAAGGCTGTGGATATTGTCGACCTATTGACAGAGTTTCCTACAACATTCTTGTGGAGCCACTGACTTCCTATGGATGAAGATGGGTGCTTCACCACCTTCACCAGCTTCATTGCCCTTCTGTCAAGACTAAGTCCTGAAGAACTACAGGATGGGGCAGAGTGGCTGGAAAGCTGCCTGGGGAAAAAGGACCTTGGGGAGCTGATTGAGAGTGGCTGAACATGAGCCAGTGGGGTCAGGTGGCCAAGAAGGCCAATGGCATCCTGGCCTCTATCAGCAGCAGTGTGGCCAGAAGGACCAGGGCAGTCACCATGCCCCTGTACTGGGCACTGGTGAGGCCACACCTCGAATCCTGCGTCAGTTCTGGGCCCCTTGGTTCAGGAACGACATTGAGGGGCTGGAGCATGTCCAGAGGAGGGAAACAGAGCTGGAAGGGTCTGGAGAAAAGTCCTATGGGGAGCAGCTGAGGGAACTGGGATTATTTAGCCTGGAGAAAGTGTCTCATTTTTTTCTACAACAGAAAGGAAGTTGTAATTAAGTGGTGGTCAGCCTCTTCTCCCAAATACCAATCAAAAGGAAAAGAAGAAATGGCCTCGAGAGGTGCCAGGAGAGATTTAGAAAAACTTCTTCACGAAAAGGGTTTTCAGGCAGTGGAACAAACTGCTCAGGGAAGTGGTGGTCACCTCTCTGGAACTGTTTAAAAGCTGTGTAAATGTGGTACTTGAGGACGTGATTTAGTAGTGGGCTTGGCAGTGCTGAACTAACAGTTGTATTCAATGATCTTGAAGGTCTTTTCCAACCTTAATGATTCTATGATTCTGTCATAAGTCTAAAAGTTCAATTTTTATTTCAAACAGCCATTTGATTCAAATGTTTCAAGCAAAGCTTCTTATCTTCAACAAGAAAAAAAAAACCCTTGGGTAAATAGTGAAATAAATCACAAGTTTATTTGCAACTTTTTAACAGCCATTTGCTCAATATGGCCTCTGGCACAGCATATGCAACAACCAGTGAAAAGTGCTTGTACTGAGGAACCGGCAGCAACTATTCCTCTGACAAATATTTACCCTTATGTGTTGCCTCATTTTTCTAGCCAACATCTTTGTTACCAGCTCCTCAACAAACTGGAATGAAACTGTCTGAAATGCCATCAGATCCTGATGAATGCAGTCATGAACATTTTACTGTGTCAAACTGAATGCTAAAAAATAATATTAAAATCAGTATTATATTTGATTAAATTAGTATTATTGCATGCAAAGGGTTCTTTGCTGTCTTAATTTCAACACCGAATATTATTTACCTGCTCCTAAGCTTTTCAAGATGTATCCCAGGCTATCAGATTGGCAGTGCTAAATTACTTTGTAGTAAAAATTGTAGGGAGGAATCTGGAGGTTTTGGTGACTGGACAGAGGACAGGTGGTACCTCTGGTACACAGTGAAAAATATGGGAGATGGTTTGGGAATGTAATAAGGGCATATTATCTGAATGTTTCTGTTAGAGTATTCAGTAGAAAAATATTGAATGTTGCTGACATTTAAATTGTGATAATTAGATTTCCTAGTTAGCACCACATTGAGAAGAATGGGAACAGTTTATATACTGCTCAGAGCTATTATTTCAGACTGTCTACAAACTTGGATTGGCAAGAATGACCTGGTTCACATTCTATTTATATAGGAGTTTTATTTTGGCATTAATGAAAGCTTAGCTTTTGGATCACAGTCCTCTTCTATTATGTGGCTCTGTGAGCATGGGAATCACAAAAGGCTTGCTTCCAGCCAAGCTTGGATCTCCTCTAATGAGATAGCCACACAAGGCATTGCCTCTGCAAATACTGGTCTGCAAATATGGTCAGGACACCTCTCTTTCAAGGAAAGGGAGGTTATCTGGGTGTCTTAGAAGGTACACTGGGCATTTGAATAGAGAACATTTTCTTTGTAAAAGGACTGTGGGAGAAGTGGAGTAAATGCTTACCATTATTTCCTCTCCGAGAGATTTTTCCCCTTGCTGGCGGAGGTTTGCCGCAGGCAGAGCAGAGAACTACCCCCACCATGACACAGACTGACAGTCTACATCTGATAGTCAGTTTTGCTGCCTTGCACTGTAACTGTGGGCTAGCAACCCACATAAAAAAACATCTTGTGCCAGCTGACTTGCCCCCCCTCCAGGGTTTTTGCAACAGAACAGCTTTGGTAGATGGGATGAGGAAAGAATCTACTTTCCTATTCATTTTAAAAAATATTATGATCATCCTCTTATTTTTCTCCTATGGGCAGGGAACTGGCCTCACCATTAATCTCACCATTAACTCACCAACTCACTTGACAAATGAATTATTTCAATTTAGATGTCTTTGTCACATCTTTGTGGGGGCAGCTTGTCTTCTGATATTCTGCCTGCAGCCAACTTACTCTACAGCCAGGTGTGGCTGTGTTGAAGTCAAAAACCTGTAAGCAGGAAGCTCCTCACCTTGCTGTGGGGGTCCTGCCAGCTGAAGGTGCAGAAACCCCTGCCTGGGATTGAAGGTAAGAAGGAGCACTAAAGGAGGTGCATCTGAGGAAATGCCAAGGCTGAGGGAGGATCCATTTGTGGCAAAAGAGGGTGAAAGTTGGACCAGAGAGGCAGAATAGGTGCACATGGGATAAATATTGTGACACTGGGGTGTGTGGTAGAGATGGATGGATTAAAGACCAAATTATGTGGGTAATAGCAAATGGAAGAGAGAGATCTTGGAGGCACACAGTCTGTAGCCACTGGGGTATTTTGCCCTCCAGGAAGGCAGGTTGATCCCAGAAGCACCTCCACCCTTCTGCTGTTGGTCGATATGGAAGAAATCCAATAACAATGTGTCAATCTCACCTTCCCTCATTTCCAAACAGCTGGTTTGCAGTCTAGCACAACCCCCACTTTTCCAGAAGCAAAAGTGATCAGGAAGCCAAGATTTATGCTGTATTTGTGAGTATAAACAACACTGCTGCTAAAGTTTGAAAGATGCATGCCTCTTTTTGAAGAAATCATTAAGCCCTTCAGAGCAATTCCAAATAAGCCTTTTTAACTGGGAAAAAAGAAAAAAAGTACTTCAGAGCAAAGTACCCAAAATTTAAGAAAAGCATACAGACTTAAGAGACTCAGAACACTCCATATGTGTGCTCCATGAGACAATATTTAATTAGGTGATCATGTTATATTTCATCCACATGACCTTTGCCTGATCTCACACACAGGGCAATGAGTCCTTTGCTAAGTAAATTTTTTGCTGCTCTTGTAAAGCACATTTCTGTAGCAGACATTTTGTTTTGCTGCACAGCAATAAAATGTATTTATAGAGCTGTAGTAGGTTAACAGAACTATCTGAGGAAAAGCAGAAGGGTGGAATAACTTGATGAGTAACTAACCACTCATAAAATTCTTGTAATGACAGTTCTTACAGGTATTTCTGAATTTGTGAACTACCTCATCTTCACTGTGTGTTTTTTTTTTTATTTGCTTGTTTGTTTGTTTTTTTAAAGTGAGCAACCCAGTTGTGTTATTTAGTGTTATTTACTTTGTCTGGTATAGATCTATATAAGGGATATAATTACCTAGCAGCCTTCCCCTTCGAGGATGCACTAAGATGGCCTTTGGACCTGTATCTCAGTTTATTTTCATGAAACTTTCAGGATGTGAAGATTGCATAACTTTGGACCTGCTGTCAGATCTAGCCAGTGGCAAGTATGTGAGCTGAGACCAGCTCCCCCAGCCCACACTCACACTCACACCCACAGTCACTCCATCAGTCACATGAGCACCCAAACCTCCTTTCTCCAGGCCAAACGGATTCATTCCCCATATGGCAGCCTGCAGAAGTATTTTTTCAGTGTTTACAGCATTAGAATTGCTCAGAAAGGTTTGAGTCCTGCATTTTTGTGAAGCCTTGTTCTGGGTTCCTGGGCAGGGAATGCCTGGCCACATAAAGAGCACTCGTGTTGCCAAGCCAAGTTTGCAAGTGAGGGAGGCCCCAAAATGCAGCCTGTGAATCCCTGCTGGGTGAGGATCACCAGCTGCACAGCCTTTAAAACCAAGTGCACTGTTTCATTAGAAAGAATACCTCTGACCTTACGCATTCCCTCGAGCTTGGAGAGTCTGCAAACAGGCAATTTTCTCACAGTGTGGAAGCTTATCATCAGGCAACTAATTCAGCTTTCCTCCACTGGGATAATAAATTCTATTTACTTACCTGTTATCAGCAACAATAGTTGTTTAGAAAGAATGAAACAGAACATGATTGATTAGCTCTTTCTCCAGCTCCTCGTGGATCCAAGGTGATTTTTTTCATCCATCATGCCACATTAACACAAGCACGATTTCTTTCAAGGTAGCAGTGTGGCTATCATGGTAACGGAGTGGATTATTCAGTGACGTGTTCAGCAAGAGTAGCTGTTTTTCTCCCATCTTCACTGCAACATGCATTTAAGATTTCTGAGGCTACTGTATGCTTACAGCTTTTTCTCCCATACTGTATTTAGACAGGAAAACCTGTTGGTTTCTGTATAAATTTCAGTGTCTAGAAATAAACTGCAATCCTCTGAACTAAAACAGGAGTTCAGATATATCTCTTTGCTAGAAGAAAATAATTAAAGGATAGCTATTATATTTATTTATTTACTTCCTTATCCTTTATCTGCATGGGCAAACAGTGAATTTTCTCTTCTGCTTTTGCTGAAAAGTCTCTTACCAGGGCTTAGGTCCTCTCTTCTCCCTTGGGCATTCTCTTCATGGAACTGCAGCTGGTGAAAATAGAGCCAGCAGAACTACAGCCATGCCTTTGCTTATTTGCTTGCAATAAAGTCTGTCGTTGGTTCTACAATAGACAATATGATTTCCCACTTGCAACAGGTGGTGGAGCAAATGCAATCCAGACAGGCACTCACCCAGCACAGCAGCTGTGGCTTTACCTCCCCTGGGACATGCCATGAAAAAGTTAATGCACATACAAGGCACGTTTTTTTCCTAAAAACTGTGTGCCTGGATAGGGACAATCTACACCTCCCTTGCTCTGTCCTCACCCATTGTCCTCCATCTGTAATGCTCACACTCTACCATGAGCCTCTAAGCCAAGGCTCTCTCTGCCACTCACCATGGATCAGCACATCAATGCTGAAGCAGAAGATAATCCCTCCTTCAGCAAAGTGGTAAAGCTGTTTTTTTGGTTTTTTTGTTTTTTTGTTTTTTTTTTCCCCTCCAAGGAGTCTTAAGGGATGGGACAATGCTCTGTGAGTCATTTCTTTTGGCAGTCAGATTCTGAAGGGGTAACACCAATCCCATCACCCTCTAAGTCTTCTGTCTTTCTTTCCTTCCTTTGCTGCCCCAAAAGCTCGTTTGCTCATTCACCTGTCTCATGGACTAGGAAAACTGGGGAGGTAAGGGAGGGAGGCAGAGAGGGTAAGAAGGCCTACAGACGATCACAGGACAGATTCTAAGTGGTGCAGTCATATTCCCTCTTTTTAGAAACACCAAATGTATGCTGTGTCTTCATGTCTGGCACTCATGAAGTGCTCATCTTGCCATTCCTGATCAGCAACAGGCATTGTGGAAGAGTACTGACATTTAAACTTTCAAAGCATGTCCATACTGTGTGGACTTCACATGGAGAAAGAAGACCTATGGGGGTAGTTCTTGCCTTGAGTGATGGAGGATTATTGTTCTTTGTGGGGGAAAGGTGAGTATATTACTCAAGAGCTCCACTGAAAAAAAAATAATTAAGAAAGATAAATGGCTGTGAATGAACTTGACTAAAGCACTCTGAGGCCCCAGCTCAGTTTTCAGCTGAACTAAATGTAAAAACATTTCTTAACAGATTTAATTTTAATAAAGTGAGAGGACTGACAGGAGTCTGAGGGGAAAATTAAAGAAATGCAACTGAAGAGGAAATCTGCAGATGCACTGGCTTCATCACACCTTGCACTAATCCATTCCCCCCTGCACTGTTGAGGAGGGAGAAGAAGAGCCTGGCTTTGCAGGCAAAGCTGACCCAGCACACTTCGAGACCAGGGGATCTGCACTTGTGCACACCAGGACCAGCTCTACCCAAAGTCATACAATGAATGTTGAATAACAAGCACGAACTGTCCAGGCTGCCCCTTCAACACAAGGGGCCAGAGCAAGCAAGCAGTCCCATGGACATGGGCTGTCAACTTCAGCCCCTTCAGGCTGAATCCAGAGTACCAAGCTGGAGTGTGGAGGAAGCCATGCACTCCCTGGCAGGAAACCAGGTGTTCCTGCTTCAGAATCTGGGCTCCCCAGGGTTTTCCTTGGGATTGCCACGGCAAGCAACAGCAAGACTGCATTGGGTTTTCAGGACTGAGCCCTTAGTCCATCCTGCTTAACGAAATCAGCTCCATGGAGCAAAAACAGTCCCCAAACCCAGGGAGATCTCCATATCAAAGGGATTTCAGGGTATTACCCTGACATACTAAAATAATTGACTGTAATGGGAATGCTGAAGAAGATGATGCCAAAGCTACTGTCAAGAATGCTGAATATTGCAGAAAAAAAAAATGGTTTCACATAATCAGAACTACAGACATTTCTGTTTGAAGGTGTAAACACACATTTTCCAAACTAAGGTTTTATAGTGGTCTTTTAAAAAAAAATCCTTTGCTTTATACCTATAAAAATATCAGAGGGTACTTAACTTGATACAAAACACTTTTAAATGCTGTCCTAACATCATAATTTCTGAGCAGTTTGTGCTGAAGATGTAATATCTTGGTGCTCTGAGCAACAGAAGACCAGAAATACTGGAATGATAGTGATCCTAGTCTAAGGAAAAATTAGTACTTAGCTTTTAGTAAAAATCTACTTTTTTCTTTGTCATTTACAGTAATATTTCTAGTTCCATGTTCTCATGCTAAGAAATGTGAATGAAATCAGCTCTGGTCTTGTTGCTGTTTTCTGTAAAGATATCTGACGTGGGACCTCTGGTACAAATGGTGTTTCACATGTTCCTGGATCTGTGAGATTCAGAAATGCCCAGACATATCCTGATGATTAAAAGTAGCTACAAAAATATGGCTATGTCTACAAAATAACAAGTTTTCCCAAATTACCCTCACAGATTTTAAACATGCATTTTGGAAAAAATGCCTTAGCAGTACCTTCGTTGAGTCAATTGAGAGTATGAGCCAGACTATATAAATCTAGACACAAACAGATATTAAATACTAATATTTCTATTAATATTAAGTAGCAGAGACCCTCCACCTATATCTGCATTTGGCCCCCAGTTATTAAAGTAATTGTGCATATTAAAAGATTAAGCCTTTTGGAAGCTGCAATGATTTTCTTCCAATTTATTCTATACTGCTATATTTTTAATGAGGTCATTTACTGGAGGGTTTTGGGATGAAATCCAGAGTATTTACAGATTGGCATGGATTGCCAAGAACAATTGTGGATAAAAATAAAGTGTATGACTTTTTCATACAGGGAAAACTGAAATCTGTAAACTCATTTTTAATTAAAAGGTCCTTGGTCTGGGAAATGCGTGATGTATTCCAAATCTAATTAATGATTATGCATTTTTTACTATATTTATTCATTCTTGAACAGTTTTCAAATATTATTCTGTGCTGTTAAATACAGTGGGCCTGATGCTCCTGAACAATAAGTTTCTGTCCCCTTCTGACAGCTCAAGAATCCCTGAAAGTGAGCAAAACTGGCAAGAGAATTTTGCAATTCTTTTTCATGCTCCCATTATTTCAGAACAAGTCCATTGTAAGTGAGAATAAAGCTATCTTTGCTTCTTGGAAGAGAACAGGCATATCCTTTGCACAGGAGCCTTATATGTCTTCAGCAAAGCTTTGGTTTTTGCACCAGTTTAGGTGGGCAGATAAACACTCTCTACAAAGAGGAGCACTTGAAGGTTATGTTTAGCTATTCTAGTTTAGTTAGCATCTGCCAGCAGCCAAATTATCCTAAAACATTGATAAGTACTCCAAGAGATGAGATGTATCCTTGTTGCATTATTTTATTTCTGCACTAGTAGCAATGGTCTGAAATACGAAGGTCACTGACTCTCCAAAATTCCCACTTCAGTGTGACTATTCATATTATGCCAGTTCAAGTCTATATCCACAACCTCATAAATGAGGGTCACTCTTGAGACAAAAGTAGACCCTCTTGACTACTTCTATCTGACTCTCCAGATTCTCATTTAATTTATATAAAGTGAGATTAAGCTCGTGCTTTAAGGTTAATGATGAAATCTTGACTGGAATAAGTTTAATCCAGACACTCTCAGTGTCATCCCTATTATAACAACAGAATTCAAGGCTTTTTATTTTTGCATATCTGTCTGCACATCCCAAGATTTTCTTGAAGGGGAGCTTGAGTTCAGTTAGCAGGTTTAAATTGACATCTAGTTTGATGCTGATAATGTGTGCCTATGCACAAGTTATTTCAGTAATATTTCCACCTAAAAATTCCTCTCAAATTGATTAACATGTTTCCAAACTTATTTTATGCCTTGCCTATTAACCAGATAGGCTCCATTGTGGTCTGCTTAAATCTTCAGTATGGAAAACAAAATTGACGGATAAAGAAAACTGGGAAGAAAAGTAATGATGAGAGTTGTGTGCTGTTCTCTGTTAGCACAGGGGAGATTGATGAACCACCCATAGCTCTTTAAGCAGGCAGTGTCGATAGAAGGATTGGCTCTGGTGCCTGTGCAGCATTGACTGGTAGAAAGTAAATCTTTGCTATTGCTTGCAGTGCAATGCCTAAGGCACAATGCTGTATCATAATGGGGAATTAGAGCCAGACTATGAAAAGCCTTGTTGCCTGCAACTAATCTACAGAATGACAGCATTTTAAAAAATGGATAAATGCTACCTGAGCAAAGGGGGGAAATTGCAATATCAGGGAAGACACAGCATATTTCCCCATCAGCAACAGAGGATATATCTCACAGTGCTCAATACACTGGCTGTTGTAATCATACTCAGTACACCATGTGATTGTTTTATGTGGTTGATTTGCTGTTATCTTTAATTAGCCACAATTCTGTCTTTTTGAACATTAAATGAGTTTGGTTTAGGAATTCTAATTGTAAAAGTCTCTCAAATTAACAGAATGGAAAAAAAATACATTTGCAATGAAACTGATTTTTAGATTACAATAAGCTATTACAGGGAACAGAACAAATGTGTGCGGGAAAATGATGAAACTGCATGGAGTTCTCCATGCTGTACCACAATCCCCCTCCTTGCCCATTTTGGTTCCTCTTCTAGGCTCTTTCAAGCCCAGAGCTTTCCTCATCTACGTCCACAGTCAGTTTGTTTCAGTGGAGACAATTCCTGAGCTGCAGCCACCCAGTCAGGGGAAGGATATAAGCAGACTCAGAATTTAGATCATAATTTTCAAAGGCTAGAGCGACTGGAAGATTTTCTGCCACTTAATATAGAAATGGGTGTTATCTTCCAAAAGAAATTTCACTCTCCCACAGCCTTGTCTTGAATCTTCTGTCAAAGGAAATGGGTTTATATATTGCTAAAATATCTTGAGCAGTTTTTGACACTTCGAAGCATCAATGTGCTCAGCACAACATGGACTAGCTAACAGTTCCAAAGTGACTGTACACTGAGGATCACACTGCTTTAGAGACAGACAAAATTCTTCCAAAACAGATGTCAAAAGTGACACAGCAACCATTCTGCTGTGTACTCTGGCTGTCACTTTACTCATGCCTGCCACAGGGCAACTATCAGCATATTTGCTATTCAATACATGTACTTGCAGCTCTTTCATGATACATTAGAAAAGTACCTCTGCGAAGCCAAGAGGACATGTGAACGTAATTTTTTGTTCCACAAAGCATTTGCTATGTTCTTCGAAAGGTTAACCCACCTTACTAAACTGTACAAACATTTTTTCACTTTTATTGACACTCTTTTCAGACCATGAAATGACTTCAGTTTTAATCTACTTTTATTCTTAATACTGAAGGGAACAGACTAATTTAATAAGCTTCACACGCAGAGGTATTTCAAAAACATGTTTTCCAAAGCTTATGAAGTTGCAAGGGGTAAAGGAAAATGGTGTGTCACAAAGAAGGTGTTATTGGTGAGATAAATAACAGTTCTGTTTACTGGGCTGGTATTAGTTTGTTGGGTTTTTTTATTCCAAGATATGCATAGAGACCGTGGCACAGTTTTTATACAGGAAAGGCTCCACGCTACTGTCATTGCAAATAGCAAGGTTATATGGTCTGATTATCTTTTCCCGGGGGGGGAAATATTGCTATTAAAATAAAACTCTGAAAGGATGATTTCATCCTTAGCATAATATTCTTTTCCCAAATATGATGCATTGCCCACTTCACTTCTCATGGTGTGTGAAAGCAGAAGGTGGAGCACCTAACAGGGCTAGCTGCTCACTGGGACACTAACAAATGTGGCTTCCAGTCTGGTGCTGCATAGAAGGAAGATGTAGGCAGCAATTTGGTCAGGTCATGTTGCCATATAATTTACAGAACCAATTTTCCAGACTGTGCCTAGGGGGAAATAAAAGGTCCCAACACTCCTGAACATGTCTGTGGGCCTAACTGCAGAAGCTGATTAAACACCACTATCATTATAAGCAGCATGCCCAGATGAATGAGCTGGCTGGTGGAGTGGGGATGGGCACTAGGTAAACAGCAATCTTTGTTTTCAGCAGCTATAGGTCACATGAGATGGCTCCCCCAAGGCTGTGTCCTCTCAGGGAAATGGGATGTCCATCCAATACAACTTCACAGTGGACACTTCTGTGGAAAACCAAAGTAGTGTCCTATTAATGCTCTAAACTCTCAAAAAAGTATTTTAGAAGTGTGGGACATGGTGATCCTACTGGTAGAAACTTGTCTTAACTGGGAGTTCCACCCTTCATTTTTCTGAGGGGGTTGTCAGCTCAGGGACAACATACTGCAAGTGCTCCTTTCAAATTCAGTAACAAATTTGAACACGTGCTTGAGTAACACAGCTTTGATCTGAAATGCTGGATTTGACTATCTGCAGACTCTCATGTTTTGTGGTTCAAGAAATTGATTCATGTAGCAAATATTAAGGATCTCATACAAATTCTAGTATATATTGATTCGAGAAATGGCACACAGCATTAGCTAGCAGTTGCTTCATATTTAAAATGAAAAAATCCCTCAGCAGTTCAGACAGCTCTATAGTTAGCCTACAAAGAATCCAACTTCTTGAAGACCAGGCTGGTCAGATTGACCAGAATAATAACTTCAGTTCATATTAAAAATTCCAAGTACAACTAAAGAAATTAGGATTTTGTTCTTGACAAAACAATCAGTGTTGAAATCTGTAGCCCTTTTGTTTTTTCCTCCGCCTATTTGGGCTGAGTATTTGGGCATTACTAATCCTTAAACAGCAGCAAGTGATCTTTATGATAAGAAGAAAGACTGTCCCAGTGCAGCTGCCTATCAAAGGTTTCTGCTAAAGAGTCTTTGCCAAAGTGATCAGCACTGGTGAGGCCACAGAAGGAGTGTTGGATCCAGTTCTGAACTCCCCAGTATAAGAGAGAAATGAACATACTGGAGGCTTCAGCAAAGTGCCACAAAGTTGAAGGTACTGGAGCATCCCTCCTTTGAGGAAAGACTGAGAGAGCTGGGGCTCCTCAGCCTGGAGAAGACACAACTCAGAGGAATCTCATCAATGTCTCTAAACACCTGAGGGGATGGTGCCAGGAAGGTGGAGCTGGACTCTTTCCAGTGATGCCCAGTGGCAGGACAAGAGACAATGGGCACAGAGTGAAATACAGGAGGCTCCCTCCGAAAAGCAGGAAACACTTTTCCACCCTGAGCACTGACCCAGGTTTTCCAGGGGGGTTGTGCGTTTTCCAACCATTTGTGGATTTCAAAGGCCATTGGGACACAGTGCTGGGCAACTGGCTCTCAGCATCCATGCTTGAGCAGGAAGGTCAGACCACTTACAGGGTTCCAGAGGTCATACCCAAAATTTCTAGAACAGCCTTAGGTTTTTCGGTCTTATGCAAATTTTTACATATTGCTAAAACTTTGTATTAAATTTCAGCCAGTGACTACTGAAGCACCAGTTTCAAGAACCAAACCCCAGACCAGCATTCATTTTGGGTGTCAAATCAGGGAAATTTTTGTCTTTCAGTCATCATAACTTTAATTGACTCAAGATTTACAGAAAATTTTAAAAAAGAAAGAAGGAATAAAAGGCAAAACTGAATTCTTTTACTTCTATGTACTCTGTTGAGTTGTGGTGTTTCATTAACATCCGTAGCTTCAGGTGTCATGACAGAAGATTAAATAAAATATACGTTTAACAATGTTATATTTGTATTTTACCTGAAAAAGTCCTTTCCAATATCTAGCCACGGCACTACATACCATCCACAAGACCTGCCTTGGTGGACAGCAGAGAACACCACATGTTCTAGGAAAGAAATAGAGTCTTATGTCCAGTGCACGCATCAAACTGAATCCTGTGTTAAATATGAAGATAATCGTATTTTCTAACAACTGCTTTACTGACTTGTTACATTTTTAGGGCCAGACTCTCTTAAAAAGAATTATTATAACTAAAACTACCCTGTAAATTTGAGATATTTCTGGAACTGTAAACAAAGCTGAAACTTTTCCACTTTCTCATAAAAAGGAAGTAGTTTTTTTTTGTTTTTTTAACATAATAGCTTAAAGTTTCTTCTGCAGCCTGGAATGGGTATTTTAAATATTGTTTCTTCCCGCAATGAATTAAGAATTTTATTTTAAAACTGCTGTATACATTTTCTTTTATCGCATTTTAACCCTTTGTTTTCCTTGTCTGAAATTCCTCATACTCCCAAGTACAGACATTAGGCCATGCAGTCATCTTTTCTTCCTTCATCGGTTTAGATCTGTTGTGGATAGCTCAGGGTCGATTTTTGCCCAGAAGTATGTTTTTGGCAGTTTTAAAAAGCCAGACCTGTGTGTGAAATACGAAAATCCCAACACACTTGGACAGCTTGGGCTCTCTCACCAAACATTAATGTTCATAGAAACAGAAAGTTATATACTTCTTAATAAGTGGGACATCACCACAAATACACAGAAAAATTATACAAATATGAGATCGTAAGGTACTCAAACACAAAAGCATAATGGCAGTTTTAACTCTTTAGCTGACGAGTGTTGCTAACATTTGGTTACAAGCACATAGCTGGGGAGATGTGTATCATATTGTTGAAGTGATTCCTGTTACCTTCACAATTAGTTTGAGTAGTTGCAGTAGTTAGACCAACCAAGAGAGGGAGAAGAAGTGAAGAGCTACCAGGCTGTATCAGGTGGTGAAGAGAAAAAAGGTGTAGAAAAGAGAAGGTATCATATAGACTGATTTACAGAATTCTTAAAGGTTTTGGATAACTGAATATTTCAAAATGTTATTTGTATTGAATTCTGTGCTAAAAATCAAGGTAGACCTGTCTGACACTAAGACTTAAACACTTTTTATATTCTGTTGCTTAGTACCAAAAAATAACGGAATTGGTATAAGTTACCAAATATATTTAATGTAGAGACTGATGTTTTAAAGTAGTGACTAGAATAATTTGTTAAACCTGAAATTTGAAACTATTATTTTTTGAAGTTAGGAGGAGAAATAAGCATTTTTAATCTCTTTAAGAATATCTTTTTTGATGGACTATCTCATTTTCTACAAAGTCAAAAGTTATAGTATTGTACAAGCTCTGCACATCATATAAGTTCTACTTCTACAAAATCTGCTGATTTTCTTCGGAGGATTCTTTCATTAGTTCCTGGGACTCAAAGACTAAGCAAAGGCATATTTAAGTAGCAAATAAAACAATTTAGAGGTTTAATGGTCTGTCACTTGGAAGGAAAATTATCTAAATACAGGCGGCATGTTTCACTGTAACCATTCCACTTTCAGCTCTCCCCATTACTTTAAATTGCTGTGCTGCAGTTAAAATAAATTAACAAGAATGTGAACATGGCTAAAGTGAGAATTTAACCTGGCAAGATTCGTGGCTTTGTAAAGTAGATTTTATTAAAAAGTCCTGTTAAGACAGACAGAAATAATTTGGTTCCATCCTCCCCTGTTGTATTCAGCTGGATTTGAACAGCAGCCATTCAATTTGCATAGGAGCTCATATTACTAATAAATATAACAAAACATGGCATTAACTGCAGTTGGAAACTTGATTTCCTCACATGTATAGGGAATGGGCATTTGTTCCCTACTTAAAATACATGGTAGTAATGTAGGAAATATTCCTCTTGTATTGTTGCAAGCAGTGCATGAGAACTAGTGAAGAAAATTTCCGTGTTTACCTTTTCTTTTCAGAAATCAAATCAGATGTGTGAAATTTAGCAAGAGAATGTTAAAGCTTCATTGTAAATTCAGTATATTTTTAGAGATGTGCTATCTGCTTTAAATACTTTCTAATTTGGATCTGAGCAAACAAAATCTGCTGGCTGAGATAAATACCTATGTAGGATGGAGAAGATTTTGGCTGGGATATATGCAATCAAGCATATTAAAAACCTTTAATAAAGCATTGAAAATCTTTGCAGTGCTTTATCAACACATAATAATATACAATTTTAGGATTCAATTTTCACTTACATTTCACAAATCAGAATTAAAAAAAATATTCCTCCCTTGAAAAATGGTGCATTTCAGCATGGATACTGTGTGTATCCATGCTACCACTGCAGTGGTTTTCCCCCACAAAATTCAGTGGGGTATGGAACTCCCCAGCAAGAGTTGAGCAGATAGAGCCCACATGGGCATCTCTGTGTCCACAGCAAACACTGCCCCAAAAACTGACAAAGTGGTTCAAGTGCCTTGTCATGGATGTTCAGAGTTCACTGGATTTCCCATAGGTTTCCTCCTCAAAGGCCTTTCCAGCAGAGTATGGGATTCCTGAATGTCACGATCACATCACTTCTACCTGCCTGATGCAGATTATTTGGGTACAGTCAGGCACCTGAAAATCTGAGTTTAGGCAGCTGACTCTCATCCCAAGCCCTCTCTAATTTATAGGACTGAGTACCTAAATTTCTTCAAATATCTAGGCCTCAGTATCTAAAATTCGGCAGTGGCACCAAATTCATTATGTCGCACCTTACCGCAAATTGTAAGGACATTCTGACAGCTATTTGTAAACCCACTGCAAAAACCTCACCAAATCTGCATATTTTAAAGCTGATTTTGTTAAACTCCAAAGATCTCTCTTTGGTTTTACTGTAACCATTGTTGCTTATGCTAAAAGCTGTATGTTTAGCTACAAAAATACATAATGATCAGAGCACATTAAACACTCTGCTCAACAGTGTTTCCTTTCTCTTGGGCTAAGTGTTTTTGGATTCTTATGAGGTCACTGCAGGAGCATGGCTTCTCTAAGGCTTAAAGGCTTGTGTTACAGGTAGGGGAGAGAAAGTGGCAGCATTACGTGCTCCCATCCATTCAGCCAAACCAATCTGCTGTGTCAAGGGGCAATAAGTGACCCTTCTTTTTCCTTCTTCTCCCAACAGAACCCACTCTCCTAGGCAGTACCTCACTTTCTAAATCACAGCCCTGTTGGGGTGGGGATCCCCACTCATCTCCCCTCTCTGGTCTCAGGGTCATTCCAACTCTTCTGTGATTGCCTAGGGCAAAACAGCCCTCCAAAAGCAGAACTTGCCTGCTCTCAGCTACATACCACAGAGCTAAGAAAAGTGGAGTCAGCTTCCTTAAGACCTCCCTTCTGGTTCAATGAATCTTGCCCTGCTGTGAATCACCTCGTATGCTTCCCTCAGGCACCTAGCCTCAAAAGAGGTCAGAGTCCAGCCTTCACTCCTGTATTAATCCTTTCCTTGGGCTGGCTGGAAGCAGCTCTTTTCTCAGTGAGTGGTTTTAAATCATCTCCCTTGGTCCTTGGATTTCATTGCAGTCAGCATGTGTCTGGAATGAAGAATTGCAGCATCGCAGTTATAAGCACCCCAGGCTTTTATTACCTATAGTCCTAACAACCTAATTCTGTGGTTTAATAATTAGATAGGTCTTCCTGTTAGAGATCAAACTTCAGTCTTAGGTCAAGTTAACAATGTTTGTTTAATAAATGTTCCCCCATACCAAACCATGTACTGTCAGAACATTAGTAATCACCCACCACACCGCTTGCCTTTTGCATCTCTTGAGTAAATTGGCTTCAGAAAACATCATAGTCAAGAAATGTTTTTTTCCATTAGCTAAGATAAAAACTCACATACTAGAAGCTACAAGTCATCTTAGGATGTAACAAATACCTGAATGAAATTTGTCTCTCTTGTGAATGAAACTCATCTCATTCATGTCAGAAGCAGTGTTGTGGTAGTAACACCATGAGCCTTGTAAAAAGTTTTACATAATTATGATAGTCTTCCACTATGCTTTTGGGAGGAATACCAGAGCTCAGTTGTGGCAATATTTAATGCAGTCCTTTTCTTCTATGTGAGTTTGGGACACATGGAGATTTTGTTTTGGGTACAAGAGCAACACAGAAACCAAGTATTCTTGTAATTCTCTGAAATGACAAAATGACAAAAAATAAATGTCAACATTTATCCCAATGTTAAGGATAAAACAATGTTACTGTAGGGCAATACAGATAGCAACACTTCAGCTACTCAATATGCAAAGACCAGATTTTCAAAAGATGTTTGAAGTGACCCAGGAGTGCTGGAAAAACTCTGTCCTTACAAAGTTCAGTCTTGGACTCTTGGCAGCCAATATTCCTCACAATAGGAGGGAGATTTGCCAAGGAATTTTGGATCAGGTCTCTTCACTTACTCGAGACTTTGAAATGTGTTTTGCAACCCATGAAGGAAAAAATAGGGAGAAATTAAAACTGTGACTCAGAACCATCCCTAGAAGGTGTAAATTAAAGGGTTAGAAGACATCTCACTTTTAAATGGTGTTCACATTCAATAGAGAAAAGCACTCCTTGATGTTGCACTGACTTTTTGATTTAGAGCTCAGTAATTAAAAGCAGCTATTTTTAAAATGGCTGTTTGTTAATCCAAGATGCTGTTACTTTGCATTTCATTCCAGGCAGCACTTTTATAAGTTTGCTTATAAAAAGCACCCCAAAAGGACTAGTTTTAAACCAAAAAGCCTGTGAATATTTATCTTCTGGATTTAAGACGTGATGAATTTAAGAAGCTTAGGAAAATGCCAGCAAAAGTCCTCCAGTGCTTTCTAGCACTGCAACTGATGCAATATAAATTGGAAATTAACTTCTTTCAGAAGAGAGGGCTTGAATTGGAAATAGTACTCTCTCATTGCAGGTCCAAATGAAGAGGAGAAAAAACTTGTGATTCTGCCATGTTGGACCCCTCATGGCTGACCATCCCAGGGGAGGGAACTGGGTATTCTGCATCCCCTGGAGGAAGAAAATTCTTAGGCCTTAATTTTCTTTATCCAATTGGATCAATATGAATGGTCATTAAGGTTAGATTTGAGACTCAATGGTGGCTTTTTGTTATCCAAAGAATGCAGTGACAGCTTGGTATTTTAGATAATCTGTGGAAAAGTATCATGAGGAGAGCTAGTATGGATTAGCTGCCTTTAACTTTTAGCTCCAGGGTCTATTCTGTGCAGCTAAAGCTGGGTATGTGAGATTATGAGTTCTGATCACGAGATTTTGAAAGAAGACTTGATCCCTGTCTTCTGAGAATTCTTTGACTTTTCTGCTTAGTCTTAATTCCACTTTATTTTTCTTACTTTACTCCACTTACTTGTAAGTTCAATTTTCCTCTATTCTCATTCCTGTTGAATTGAGCTGTAATATTTTGAAGCCTTCCTATTATAGAAAGAAGCTTGAAAATGAGACTATGTCTTTATTTCTAGTAAAATCCAAGTTTCCAGGTGCCCAGATAAGGCTGGTGTCTTGCTCAAAAGTTCATGGTTACACCAACCTCTAGATCTGGAGTCTGAAGAAAATTTCCACATCTGAACACATCACCAAAGGGGTATTAGAGATCTGGTTTCACTGAATGTGGAGCACAGAGTAGTTTCTGACCAAAGGCCTTCAGACAGTAAGAAATTTTCTTCCATGGAACATGGAAACACACATGACCCTAGATTTTCTTGGTCTCATAGCTGTATTTGCAGGTTTTTTGCTCAGTTTGGTATGGACTGCAGAGAAGTTACAGAATGTGAGACATCAAGGGCTGCATTGTCCTCTCTGCCCAAACCTAAAGACCAAGCTAAAGATGCCCTGGAGCAGGTCCCTCAGCTCTTTTTGATCTGCCAGTGAAGAATCCAAACCTGCTGGTCTTGTGTATTGAAAGCTTTCCAGAGAGATACCTCTGTGACCAGAAGATGCCAGGCTGGAACTTAAGTGATATTACTCTGCAAGTATGTTTGCAAAAGTCAACATGACTGTAGAAGCATTTGGTCTGAGAACTTCAGTAAGCAAGCAGAACTTCATCCAGAAAAATTTTTATAGTTTGAATATTCCCCTTCTTCTGAGCCTATATTTTGTCAATCTTTGACAAATATCATAAGTCATTTGTCAATAAAAATAAGAAAAATTTAAGTTCAGAACCATGTCAACACCTTCTGTTTTGTCATCAACTGTGATAAGGTTAACCTTGAATATTTTAGAATTTATTTGGTAAAGAAGAAAAATGACATCTGTTTTGTAACCTCACATCTTCCTACACTTTCTGACAGCATGCTGAATTTTAACTGAACTGTAAGGTTTGTTCATGAAAGCTGAGCTAATCAGAGGTGGCTATCCAAAGTTCAGTCAATAAATAACTTGACTTTCTAGCTTGTAATATTATAAAGGGATCAATAATAACTATGAAGATTATTTCTCCATTTCCTTCTGCTTCATGTTAAGCCGGCCATGAAGGACAGATACTTCCCTTCTACCATTTTTTTGTCCTTAGCTATTATGCTGCACCTGTTCAGGGGATAGAAAGAAGTGTAATGTAAATACTAGCATCTGAATATTTGCATATAAGTAATACATTCCTAAACAATACCTGTTTATTATAGCCTTTGCATATTTACTATGAAATCAGAATGTTTCATTTAAAAAACCATGTAATTTTAGTCTTTAGGATGTACATGATCTTTTTGTCACTCTTCTTGCAGAACTGGCTCAGTTATTAATATTTAGACCAAATCTCTGTCATGAAAAATTAAGATCACTACTAAGAGCAAGCTTTTGTTTTGAAACATAATTTCTACCTTAACAACGTATAGCACAGCTTCAGTAATGTCAGCCCACATGAAGTTTGTGAAACATCCCTTATGTCAGATTACTTTCTGGAAAAGACTGTACTGGAACAGTGAGGAAGTGTCCAGTCTGAATTGAATATCAATGTGCATATTAAGCATTGACCAATGTGAAGTGAAGGGTATTTCTGAGGAAGAACAGATAAAGCAAAGGTCAGTAAAAAGAAATACAGCTACACTCTTAATATAGATTGTATGGAGAAAAAAGGTAAGAAGAAAGATCCAGGAGAACCAAGTCAGTTTTAAGTGTTTACATAAACAACAGTTATCTACAAAACCAGTGGCTTTTATGTTGGGATTTTTTTTAAGGGTTAGTGAAAGTGAGTGTGTATCTTGGATCTGTATCTCACCTGCAATTAGGGTTATTTGTGGCCAGACATTCAATGACATTTTGAATGGAAGACTAAGATACTGGCCATAATCTGGAAGAACATATTTAATACTCATAAAGGGTTAAAAGTATTTTAACTGTCAGGATAGCTGAAATTCCAGGAAGGAGTCTAGGGAAATAAGCCAAAGTAATCTTGGAACAATTCTCTTCGAATATTCATTGAGGACAAAGAAGGTCTGAGAACAGGAAAAGTTCAGAATGCATCTCTGAAAAAGAAATCTGTGGAACTAACCAGAAAGCTTAACTTTAAGACTTAGGAAGAACAAGTTAAAGTGCCAAGAAATGCTGGGGCTTTTTTGGTCTTGGTTGTTTGCCCTCAGTGCTGAAGTGGTCTGTTATTGCAATTATTGCAACTGAACATGTTGTTAGCTACAAATTTGGTGTTGTGGGTACACCATCCAGTATTTCTGTTAATAAATTCCATCTCAAAGAAGGATGAAATGCCAGTTTGGGGCACTCTGAAAAGGGTACCTCAAACTCTACAACTTTGAAAACAAGAGATAACTGCCTGAAATTTGTAAAATTAATTGCAATCCATGAAATTGCAGGGGAGTGAGGGAGGAAATGAAAAAAAAATCAGAGTATGAATCATGAAGCCAAATATCACCACTACAGAAGCTGACCTAGCTCATACAGTTGATCCCTAACTACATAGATGCTGATGATGTGACCTTACTTTAAAAAAAGAAAACAAACTTTTATATCCTGTAACCTAGGAGCCATACCTAAGTTTTTAGAAGCAGGTTGGTTGTTTTTTTACCTCATATGGTGCCTAGGTTCTGTAGTCAGGGCCTAGTCTCCAGTTCTGGAAGCCACCAAGTGCAGACAATTCCAAGGAGAGAAAAGATATCCAGGAAAAACCAGTTTAAAACACATGGTGTTGAAAGGGTGAAGGGATTAGACACAGCTGAGAGATACGAGACATTATCATAACATAAAGATTTTGCTAAATAGATGTTCATCAGCAAATGTTCTGCATGCATTTTTAGACTACAACAGGAAAGAGTAAGCCCTGATGTTTAACATTTTCCAAGGATGGAGTCTGCTCAGACCTCCTGGGCAGCTTGCTCCAGAGTTTAACCACTGGGGTTTACAAAGGCTGCAGCATATTCTGTTACCCTGTCACTATATACTGCTAAATCTATCCCCATCTCCACTGTGACCAGCCTCATGGGTGGTTGTAGACAGCAACTTACTCTCTTTGCCCTTTGCTTTTTAGGATTGAAAAATCCAGTTCCTCCTCCTCTCCTACATCTCGTGCTCCAGACATCTTTGTGACATTCTCCAGCACATCCATGTATTTCACTGTACTGGGGAGGCTGAAACTGGTCACAGCTCTCCAGATGTGGTCTCACAGTTCCAAGAGGAAAAGAAGAAGCACGTGCTCTCCCAGTGCATGTGTGTAGATGGTTCCCATTGCCATAACAGCATGTGGCTGACTCATGTTAAGCTTGTCTGTCAGGATTTCCAGGTCCCATCCAGCAGAGCTGCTCGTCAGCCAGTCAGCCCCAATGCATGTGATGGATTGTCCTAGATACATCCCAGATACAAGACTCCATGCTTGTTTTTATTGAGCATCATGAGGCTGCTGTCAGTCCACTGCTAGAGCTTGCAGAAAGTCCTCAGCCTAAGAGTCCTGCCTTCCAGTCCTTCAGCTACTTCACTCCAAATTTTGTATCACCCACCAATTTGCTAAATGCACACTCCATCCTCTCATCCAAGATAACTGTTGCATTTTTCTTGACCTGAAATTAAATTTGAGCTAAATCTAGTAAGAAGGTAATATAAAAGAGGATCTTTATTTGAAGGCCTTCAGAAGTTATGGAAAGATGTCCATAAAATCCACCCCCCTCCAGGGGTGAGTACATTTTTATAGGTTCTGGGAAATTACCATAATTGATAAAAGCACCAATTAGGAGGACAAGTGGTGATGCAATTCCCTCCAGGTCAAGCCCCTTCTCTGGAGCACCCCCCTTCAGCATTAGCTGTACTTTATCCTTGAGAATGTACCTCAAAGAGCTGTTCTCAGCATTGGCTCCCAGGAGGAACCCAGGTAGCCCTGGAGCCTTGTACTTCCAGGGCTTGGAGCTCTGGAATTTGTTTTGTCTCTCTTCTTAGAAAAAGGCCATGCAAAAGTACTGGGAAAACTAGCTACTAACACAATAGGTGACAGAGCGACAAATATATGTGGGAAGAATACAGAGAACATAGAAAAAAAGGCAAAACTCAAATGGCATCATAACCAATAGAGATACAGTCTGATACCTGAGAAATACTACTGGCACACAGCTGCCCAGCCTTTCAATGACTAACTATTGCTGTGTTAGTCAAGAAATCCCAGTCAACTTTTTGTCTACCTTGCAGCGGATCCTCACAATTTGCCCAGTTTGCCCACAAGTTTACTATGGAAGAACCTGTTAAAGTCAAAGTAAAGCTATGCAACATCCACTGTTCTCCCTTCATTGACAGAGCCCCACATTTTTGCTGCAGAATGCAATCAGGTCAATCAGTTTCCATTTGCTCATGATAAATCTGTGTTAGCTTTTTCCAAAAACTTGCAGTTCATCATGTACTTGGACAGGGCTTCTGTGAGGACCTGCTTTGTAACGTTCCTGCTTACTGATGTGAGGCTGTCCAGGAAGGTGTTGTTTCTTCTTTTTTTTTTTTTTTTGTTTTGTTGTTTTTGTTGTTGTTGTTGTTGTTTTCTTTGGATTTGTGTTTTTTGGTTTTTTTTAAAATGGAAATAAGATTCCTCTTTTCCCGGTGATGAGAAACCTCTCCTGAAGTGTGCTCACCAAGAGCAATTTTGCATGACATGAACCAGCTCCTTCAGCTCCATCCTTGAATTCATTTCTGCCCTGCCACAGCAGGGACAGGTATGTTCCTCTTCCTCAGTTTTCTAAGTGCTGCTACTAAGAGCAGAAACTGTGAGGTCTGAGATCAAACCTTGCTAATAAAGAGCAAGGCGAAGAAGACCTTGATAATGAAACCCTCTTCAATGCCCTTTGCCATTAGTCTGTCTGCTCCTAGACAGCAGTACCATATTCCTTGGTATTCCTTTTGCTGCCCAAGTACTTACAGAAGGTTGTCTTAGCCTTCATATCTACATGGTGTCAAATCCAGTTGTGTTTGGCTTTCCAAACTTTCTCCCTGAAAGTCTGGAATAATTCTGGGTGGAAACTCTAAATTTTCTGTGGATTGTCTGTCCCTGCCTCCAACTCTTGTGGCTCGAGCTCGTTGGGAGTTGCACGCTCAGCCGAGCTGGCATCCTGACACACTTTCATTTTCCTGAGCACAGAAACACAGCCTTCTTACCCTTTAAGAAGGTTGCTTACGAAGGTCAACCAGCTCTTTTAAGTTCCTCTGCCTTTCAGGGTAGTATCCCTTGGGGCTGTGAGGCTTCTTTCAGGCACTCAGCTTTGCTCAGTTGATCAAATCCAGCAGCAATGGGGAGGTCCATAGCCAGTTTGGGTGACTGTAACCAGGCTGGATGGAAACCACTGTTGACACTTATTTGCAATTTCTTTGAAAAAAACCCATTAAGTTACACAGGCTTGTCTTTGGCCATGCTGAGACAGGAAAAGCAATTCAAGCTTTAGCAGGAAACATGGAAGTGGCGCTCCAGCAAATCCATAACATATATCCAGTGAAGCCAGAAAAACATTTTCTAGGATTCTCCCTGCAGGCCTTCGTCTTATGGAAAATCCCCAATTAAACACTTCCCAAGCTAGTTTGACATCTACTTGCCATTAATAAGTTTGATTTGCTCCTCTTCAGCAGAAAGACTTGCAATCTGCATTTAATGGTACACAGTGTGATGAGCAATATTAAGTGCACCCTTTTGTATGGTGTAGTCAACCTGATAAAAATAGAAGCAGACCAAAGCCTAAGGAAGGATTTCTTATTCTCCTACCATCAGATGAAGCTCCTCAGACCCATAATTTAAATGTTTGTCTCATTGTAGAGGTGCTAAAAAAATGTGTCAAAAGACTTCAGCTAGTTAGTCTGCAATTTAGCTTGAAAAGTTTGTTTCTTCCCATTCTTCCTAGTTTTTGAATAAAGAGATAAGGGAAAATGCCTGCTTGCCATGGTAGGTACATGAGCTGTAATTTGCAATGAAATATCATGAACTGTGCCATACTACAGAAGCTTTAATTAGAGTAATTAAAACACATTGTAACTTACCAGTGATTTTGCATTCAGTATATTTTAAACAGCTGAGCCCTGAAAAAAACGCAGTGATTTGCTCACTACCACACATCAATGGGTTTCTGCAGCTGTGGAATCACACTCAAATTGAGCTTGCACAGGCAGCCAAATTATTCTTTAGGAACTGGAGAAAATCAGAGAATGATATTCCTAGAGACAGACCATTAAAGAAAAATTAACTATTAGATCTCCTATGTGATTTTTGGCTCTTTGTACCTGGATGGCAGACTACAAGGATCTTTTATATTTTGTATATATCTATATATATATAAAAGTTTCCCTGCAGTTAGCCAAAGCAAAGAGATATACTCCAAGAGAATATGTTGTTGAGAGTACTGTGAGCATAATCTCACAGTAGAAAGGAAAAGATACCAGGTATTACTGGCTGGCAGTTTCACACCAGCTGCTTGTTAAAGGATAATCTCACAAGACTGTAATTAAGAAATGAATACGCTTTTGAGTGAAGGAATGAGGGCTAGGAATTTTTTTCCTAACTGTTTCTTGGCAATTACATTAGCTTTGTATACATCCCCAGTGTATTTTGTTGTGTAGACCTTTACTGCTTCCAGAAGCTAGAAAATATAAAAAATTTCTGTCATTCCTTGCAGAGATGCTTAAATAGAGACCAGCTATGGGTAGGAGACATCTAATTTGATTGTGCTTTTACATATCCTGCACAAGTGCTTTGTGGGAAAACACGTAGGAGATTCATCATCAACATTCCCATCCCTGCTACATAGGGCATTGCATTGGCTGGTTCATGCTGTGTACCTGGTGCAACCCAAAGTCCAGCTTTGTGCCCAAAAATGCATGTTCTACACACAGAAATCCCTAAGCTTAGGCCACCAAGCCTGTGTGGAGAAGCAATCAAGCCTATCCCCAGTAGGGAGCAGCAAGAGAGACTGGTGAGTCACAGCTCACTGCACATCTGCCAACAGCTGTTTCTGCAGGCCCAGTGTGAGGACTGAGATGAGTAGCTGGGGATCACCTAAGTAAAAGTGCTGACATCATCCTAGCCAGAACCCATCAGAGGCTGATTTGGACAGAAAAATGCCAGCTCAGGCACCAGATGAGCAAAACCCTAAAGATTTCCTTTGAGGAGAGACCAGTCTGTAAACAGAAGACTTTTACACTTCAAAGTTTAGTAAGGTTAACATCTCTGAGATTAAATGTACACCACAGCATCTGTAAATGGTAGAGAAGGGTATCAAATCCTTAAAGGTCATGCAATCTCCACACAAAAGCAAGGGATTCCTATTAAAACAGTCTCTCCGGTCAAGGATTGTTCTGATATTTTCAAGACAGCACAACAAAACAGCTAATCATTATAGTTTCCTGGAGGACACCCTGCATGTTTAAACTAAACCACAGAGAAACAGAAACACTTTATTCCAACACTATTCATTTTTTTAAAACAACTTTTCTGAAAATGTAATTGAGTCAGCTGTTCAAGTGACAGCATTCACAACAGGGAAAAGATGAGTCTTCAGTGAGTGATTAAAATCTGAAGCAACCAATTTAGATAATCATAAAAATATTTTATTGCAGATTTAGTCCAAAATGAAGAATATGTTTGTCATGGGATAAAAGAAGAAGAATAAAATAGAAAGAACAATCAATACATGCCTTTGGAATGTATTTATTCTTTCTTGGAGCTTTTGAAAATTGTTGGCTATTTCTGATACAGAAACTTGTCACAGGACATCACTGCCTCTCACTGCCCACCAGGCTGTCCCTTCTTGCCTCTTGAAGCTGTGAGTGCCTTCTGCCCATGCAGCAGGCACCCAATTTCATTAGTGTGCTCCTACAGGAGACCAATTAGCAGGGCTGTGACTGAGCTAGGGGCACATATGAACCTTTGCTTGCTTCAAATACTCGTTTGTCTATAAAACAAATAAAAAAATAGTAGTCAAACTTCACAAACCAACAATACTAAAGAAAACACCTACCTGAATAACCCTTGATAGCACTCACAAGAAGTGATGCCTCTCACTTGCAGAATAAGCCATTATATCTACAGGCCATGTATGGCCCCAGGGTGGTCATGGTGCCCCTCTCTGCCCCAAAAAGAAACCAGGGGAGGATGCCCTGGCTTAGGGCAGTGGTAGGGCTAAGGTCATGCCAGCCACACTCCAAACAGCAGAAGCTTTGTCTCAGGTCCAGCAATGAGGGTCCAGTGTTTCCTTCCATGAGGATCTACTCCCACAAGATTTATTTCACCATGTAGGGTTTGTACCACCAGCTCCTGTGCTGACCATTACAGGGGTCATCCAGTCCTTATCCCTTGTCTCTGGCAAGGAGTAGGGTGCTGAGGGATGGTGGTAGAGACTCCTCCAAAACCGGGGGGAAAGCCACTGAAGGGATCAGGATGACAAGAAAACAACCCAGCTGTGGCCTGCATAAATCAGCTGGGACCACAAATACAGATAAATTCTGTCAGTATCTGGACTTCCTTAAGAAAAGAACTTAGCCTCATTTTCTGGATATATTGTGTAAGAAAATTTCAGGATCTTCCTGTTATACTCGTCAATCCGTCTTTCTGTCAGACCCATACCAAACCTCAAATAAAATGTTTTTTCATAAAGTGCTTGTCATCACTGTATAAAGACATCAGTTATTGTGACCTAATGGCATGCAATGTAATTTTTTATGATTAAAAAATGCAGAGGCCCTAACATAGTTGGGAGAGAGTTATCAATAGAGATTTTAGTACAAGACTCACTAGTGTCTGCAATGTAATCTGCATTCTCCCTTTGAACCATGATTTGAGAAAAGTCCATTTGGTAGTACCAGCAAGTTGTGCAACAGCTGCTTTAGCTTTCTTGCCTTCTCAAAGGTCAGACTACTCTTCTAATAATTTTTTATCTAAACACTCACTGTTCATCCAATCATACTGGTTGCTTAGGGGCACATATTTAAAAGTAGTCAATTTATTAATTTTGAAATGCTGGAAATGCCTCTATTCAAATCAGTTGGATCCTTTTCTTTAAAAGCAACATACTAAAGTAGGCACATTGCCTACAAAGCTTTATCACACACACCTTAACTTCATCTCTAAATGCCACCAAGAATGTCTTCTCAGCCAATTTCAAAGCACATGCAGAGCAGCAATAAAAAAGGTAGAAAGCACGATAAAGGAGAAGCTTTTTACAAGTAGGTCACAGCCAGCCCTAGTCATTTATTCATTAACAATTACCTGAGAGTGTCCAAGACCCTCAGGTGTTCTGTGTAAGAAAACAGGTCAAAGCAGTAAATCTATTAAGGAAATATTTGGTATTTCTGCTGTATCTATGTTTGCTCTGCTGCCTTCCCGATTCTATCTGATAAGCAGCAACTTGTAGTAAGTAGTTCATCTTCAGCTTTAATCACTTTATCCATCACAGGTGCAGATGAGTCACACTCATGAGAAAGCCCCAGTCATGTGAATTGAATTTGGTATAAAAACCCGTCCCAGAAGTGTCTGTGTTCTCTGTATAAGCAGTGAAAATTTTAGCTAAAAGATTTATGTCTAGTATCAGAGTTGTTACTGACCAAAGTACTTTAAAGGGCTTTCATGTAAGCTGTTGGTATTGTTATTTGCAGGTAGGTAAATTAATAGATGGTAAAATTTTACTTGGTAACTCTTTTCACAGTTATGGTGTTGCAGTTTGAAGAGCTGCATTTGATTTTAGTTAAGTAAGTGTGCTGTGCACTGAGAAATGGAAAGTTATGGTTTCTGCTGATGTGCTTAAAAATAGTTAAGGGTAATAGGCCTTTGTAGGTTAGGAAAGAGGACAGGTGATGGTGTGGTCTGAGCTAATTTGATATTATGGAGGGTAAAAATGCAGCTATTATAAGCAGAAAAATCTAATTGCTCAGCATGTTTGCTTTGTGGCTTTTTATGATGGTTCTGTACTGTACCTTATGACCCTGCTTTTACTTCTAAGGGGATCTCCCTTTGAAATGTGTTTCTTGAGGTATAAAATTATTATAGTGCTGTCCATTAGTGCTAGCTTATGTAGCAGGAGGTAGCAGTCTGCTATGAACTTGAGTTATGAATTGTTTATACATATCCTATTTTAAATCTCTATTCTTGGATTTTTTTTTTTTTTTTGCTGTCTATTTGTGATGCTAAAGTGATTGGAAAACTAAAGAGGAGCAAACCCCAAGTCTGTTTGAACTGAATGTGTATCCTATTCTTTAGGAGAGGGGAGGAAGTTATCATAAAAACTATTTCTTTTTCCCTTTATTTAATTTTTTTTCATTTTATTTAACTAATTTCTGTCAGAGCAAACTGATCTGAGGCACCAAATTGTTAGTTAATGTATGTTTGTAAAAACCTGACCCTCTAAGATACAGCTCTTCAGTGTGCTGAGGGAATCTGTTATTGTCCTTAATAGGCCTTCAAAGACAAGCAGCTCGAATAAGAACCTAAATCTAAGCTAGTTACCAAGTGTCTATGGGCCTAATCAGCTGCCACCACTGGGAATAGTTAATGACAAAAGTGTCCCACTTCTTTGTAACTTGTGTATATTATTTTTGTTTATGCTTTGGTGTTTTCTGTCATGGTGCTCTTCAGAGAAACAGGACAGTAAACTTTCTCTCAGCCTTAAGGCTGTCCTTTGGGTCTGGCATGTGATTTTGATAACAGCTTGAATTGGAACTTGGTGTTTATTGGAACAATGCCAGGTCAGTAGCTTTGAAGTGTAAATCTCCTGTTTTGTTTGCCCAAGAAGTGGAGATGAGCCCTGGTAATGCAGGTCTACCTTGCCCTGGGAGTATTTAGTGGTGTGCCTGAGGGATGGTAGCCTGAGCTGAGAGCATTTCATCACCTCTGGAGGGTTTCTCCTGGCTCTGCAACATTGCTGAGGGGCTGGGGAGCTCTGCTTGGGTGCGGGGCAATGCAAAGGGATGATCACTTTGACCCTGTGCCCTGCTGACCACGGGCTGCTCGTTCTGCCTTGCTGCCCCAAGAGCCTGTCTGTGGCTGCTGCTCCTTTTCACCTATGGAATAACTGTCTTAGATCCAATTTGCCTCTCTTCCACTTAGCTATGCAGTAAGTCTGCTGTGACTTTCTTTAGGCTTTCTGACTTCTTTAATAAGAGCATGGCCTTAGGAGATATCTTAATCTGGGATGCCAAAAGGGGAATATTGTGAGGGGAAAATTGCTGCCTTAAGTTGCTTGCTCTGATCTGCAGAGTGGATTTGTGGGTCCTCTGCAGACTGCTCACAGGGATAAGTCCTTGCTGTTCTCTGTTAGATAATCTTTCCCTGCTTTTGGGATTCTTTTAGTGCTGAAAGGAACTTATGGCTATTCACTGTAAAGGATATCCATGGTTAAGGAGAGAGTGATCTGATTTACACTCTCATGCTGACATATCAGCAGCCTGTAAAAGTAAAATGCATGTTTAGGTTACAAAAATGTATGTATGTATACACACATACTGTGTGTATATATATATATATATGTATACAAGCTGTAACTAAAGATTCTTGTTGCCATAGTGTTTAATTCTAAAAAAACTGCCTTCTCCCAACCCAGAATATTTTTTTTTCAGAGCTCCTTTATTAATCATTAGTTTTGGTGTCCTTTATTCCTTTTATTGATGTTGCATCTAATGGTGTCAGTCTGCCTTGAGATGTTAAGACAGACTATCAAAAGATAAATTTTCTGCAAGACTTAATTCAAAGAGATGTATTATTCTTGCAGCTCTCTTCCATGTTTCCAAATATGATCTCATGAATTTAAATAGATCAACTACAGTTGATGTCTCTTCTTGATCTATTTGAATTGCTTCTGAAGCTACTGATCATATGCTTTTGTCTCCTTCATGCTGGTGGCACAGCTGTCTGCTCATTCAAGGCCCAGCTTCTGAGGTTCTGGGATTATTCTGTGCCTCTAAACTGGCTCTAAAACTGCTAGCTCTTATAAGTAATCAATGCTAGCTCATTCTTGGCAAGGGTTTAATCCACACCAGGGTTTTGATGGAATGGTTCAATTACTCTTTCTCTTAAGCTTGATAGTCAGATGCAAAAGGAATAAAGGAGATGGGACAGTTTCCATAACTCTTAACGATATTGTGCCTTACTCTGCAATTAATAGTATTTATAGCTTTATGTACTCTCTCTTCTGCCTCCTTGATATAGAAAGGTGAATTACTGCTTCCTAAAAATCCATAATAAAGACAAAATAACTCCTGCAAACACCTTTATAGATCATTTGAGCAGTTAATTAAGTAAAGCATGGTTTCCCTTTTCAGTGACTGAACAAAACTCAAAGCACTTTCTAAAGAAAGTGTGAGCCTATATATATGCTGAATGTGCATTGCACAAATATATTATAATTACTTATCTTGTAACATTAGGTAATATTTTCTTTTCTTGTGAATGCTTCTGAATAATAGCCTTGTTAGAACTTCTACAGAAACAAGCTTGACATTTCAAAAATCCCCATTTATTTGTTCCCTGGAGTATCTCATTTAGCAAGTGCTCCGCATTTCCTTTTCTACTCCTGCTATTCTCTTGTGTTGGCATCACGTTTGAAGTGCAGACAACTGACCTGCAGAAAAGCTGCCTCTTTGAGCATCTCTGACCTGCCTGACAGTGCACAAGAGCACTTCAGCCACAGAAAATTACAATATCTCCAAGATGTTTGTACCATGTTAATTTTGTTTGAATGTGAGGGTAGTAATTGCTTACAATCATTCTGACATGCTGCACCAGCCACAGCATGTAAGTAATGTTTGCATAATACATACCTAGAGCTGTTGTTCCTTCCCGAGAGGATCCTAGAAAATTAAGATGGAAAACTTATCTTTCAGGATTGCCATTTCTTTGAAGACTCAACAACAATCACCAAATATATCAAAGCAGTTAATTTGTTCCTGCTGTACTCAAGTGCCTGCATGAGTCTTAATAGCTTCTTAATGGATGCTTAAGAAATTCTCTCTGTGTCCAACAAACAGAGAGCTCTCAACACTTGATGGCTGATAATTACCCATGAGTTTAGTTAATAGGGTTAATAGGCTGCTGTGAGAGGTTGGCTTTTTGCTGTCGCATTTGGGAATTTATTGTCAAAGACTTGTTACCTGAAATGTCCCAATATGTTGCTAAAAAAAAAAATTCTTGAGGAATGTGAAAGAAAAGCTCAGCATTTACTGAGCTTGGTAGTCACTTCTGGGATACATGGAGGGATCATGCCAGGACAATACACCCTGCTTAAAGGGAAACAGGACCAAATAGGTTTGCCTTTTTGTTTGTTTGTTGTGTTTTATATGATTGCCAGTCTAAGTACAGATTTCCCAGTGATAGCTGTGAGTATGTTGCCCTCAGCTCTTTTGTTATCATTGAAGGAAATGACTTTTATTTGTCCTCCAGACAAAAGGGCATAAGCACCACAAGGAGGGTTTGGTAGAAGCATGTTACAGTGTGTACTCTGTGGCATAGAAGCAGCAGTTCTTGACTCTCTTCATTGGGCATATTGCAGTAACGCAGGTGAAAATGTCCTGTCATACTACCCTGCACACACCTTTTCCACCCCACCACAGAAACCCTAAACAAACAAAAAAAATCCTGTATCACTCTCAAAAAAAAAAAAAAAAAAAAAAAACAAAAAAAAAAAA
>JAOTQP010001286.1:100816608-100864007 GCA_026413545.1 Cichladusa arquata | reverse complement strand
CTAAAAAAAAAAAAAAAAAAAAAAAAACAAAAAAAAAAAACACCCACAAAAGCAACAAAACAAACCCTCAAACAACCCAAAAAAATCCCCCAAAATCCCTAAAACAAGCTAGACTAAAACACAGGGAAAACTTTGAGAACTTCAGCAGTATCATCTTACTAGAGTGAATACAGGAAGGTGCTTCAGGAAGAAGTTTTCTTTGTACTCAATGATTATTTTCCCATTTGAGAAGAAAATTTCTGGATGACAGTCAAGTATCACTAATGCTTTTTGCCCTGCTCATTTCCCAGGACACAAAGGCAATGTATAAACATAACTTGACAGTTCATACTTGCATGATGGTGTAATAGGAATGTGTTGTGTGATTTCACTACAGTCCAGTGTGTTGTCACTAAGTCTGGCTTAAGTACAAAATTCAGATGAGCCATGTAGGATTATTGTGCTGCACAGGGCTATGTCTATAATGGAATGTGCTTCTTGGGAGGATGCTGGAAACAGCCTCCCTTCTGGTGCTGGAATATTAGACACTGTCTTTGTATCTAAATGTGGTGAGCATATGAATGTGAAATGCAAGAGGAGATTTGCCAACTGCTGATATCTTTCTGATTTCTCTGCCTCCATATGTCTTTCCACTGGCTGCCTCTAACGTCACAGTTTCCATCCCCCTGTTCAGATGCTTTTATATAATTTTTGGAAGAGGGATCTGTGTTCAGCTGACAGAAGGCATGCATAATGTGAGCTACTTATTGAAATAGAAGCAGTTTCTTGGACTGTACCTATTTACTATTTACTGATTTTTCCTGAGTCCTCCTTTGAGTGTACAGGTAGGGAGGCTGGGGGGAAAAACCCCAAAACACATTACCTTTTCATGTCTGACTAGATCTGCAGTCCCTCAGTGCAGGGTGAACTGCAAGAAGAGCATGACTCTGCAGAAGTGTGTTTACATGGTAGAAAAAAATCATCCCAGTTGTGACTCAATGGTTCATTCTGTTTACGTACACCAATACACAAGACCATTTTTATTTAACATGCTTTAAAATTTCCTAAGGAGGTCTGTGTGTAATACAGATTCTTGTTGAAAAATATGCAGGTTTGCAGTTAGGTGCATATTATATTTCTTGAACAGATGAGTGGAAAGCAGAGTCTGAAACACTCAGGTAAAGAAGTGAAAGAGTTCTTTGAAAATTAACTATTTAATCCACCAACTTAAAACTCTTGTTTAAATAGCAAAAGTGCAATTTTCACAATAATGTAAACTTTGCATAACTGAAATAAATAAGCTAATAAGTTTGCTTATACAATAGGTACAAACATGTTTATAGTATAATATACCTACTATGTATTGTGTCAAAACCAGTGACTTTGGACAGTTTTAGGTCTAGTACCTGAGTTCAATATTAAAATAATTTCTTATTCTTTATTTAAAGGGCAGACATTAATTAAAGTATATTTGCACTTTTGTTTCCCTAAAATGGCTTGCAGTCTCTAAGCAAGTAAAAAGAAATAAGTTGAGGCTTGGTTTGTTTTTTTTTGTTTTTTTTTTTTTTTTAATTTTTTTTTTTAATGGTCTTGAGAGATGCTTTCTCTGGTCCTTCAGGTGTGCTCCTCTGGAGAGGAACGTGCTGACCTTTAGCAGCTCTGTGCCTGCCTCTAGCCCTGCTTGCAGCCCAGGCTGCTGTGGGTGAAGGAGGACTGGATGCTCTGTGCTGGTCAGATATTCTCTTGCAGCATTTTCTGCACAGCTGACAGATACCCAGGCTATACTGTTTTCTGCTTGTATCCATTGATCCTAAAGGATGTCTGTCTTTGAGTCCTTTCACTCTTCTTGTCTGAACAGTGTTTGTGTAATTATCTGATTAGCAAGGCTTCAGGCAGGTGTAAACTAAGGATCTGACAGTGAGTGGCTTGGATGCTCAGGCAGGGTTTGGAAATATGTATACAAATTAAAACTTGAAGGCTTAGCTGTTCAGATACAGTATTCTCTCCCTCCAAGGCTGGATACTCCGTCACTTAAGACGGAGACTTCTTGTGTGCTTGTAGAATAAATTTTTAAAAGGAACAAATAATCCATATTTGCTTTTCTAAGTGGGTATGAGATACTTAAGAAGAGCCATTAATTTACTGTAAATCCTTTAGACTGCAGTCACTCTGGCTGGATACTGCAGGAGACCATCTTAAGCAGAAGCTGAAGTGATGTAACACAATGTATTTCAGATTAAAGGTCATCTCCTAAATTGATAGCAGGAAAGTAGACACTTAAACTATTCTGACTTGTGAAATATTGCTGATATCATGGAATCTGTGTAAGTGCAATGAGAAATTGATGTAGAGTAATGGGGCAATACCTGGACTAGGTTGTCACAAACCCACAGCTGTTGGCTTTGTAAATCGGATAGTGTCAAACTCTGCCTTTGCACACCAAAAGTGATTTCCAATAAAGATAGAAACACTTCTGCAAGAAATGTCCCTCCTGGGTTCACTTGGTCCATGGGTGCTCAGAAGTGCTGGTGCCAAAGGGTGATGGGAGTGCCACGTCTGGCTGACCTGGCAGCAGCTCAGGGTGCCCAGTTGTGGGAGACTTAACCTGAAGTTTCTGCCTGAGTGAGGGGTTACCAGAACAGGGTTGTTTTTTCAAACCAGTCTCAAGTTTAGCCCTCCCACCTGTCAGTTTAATGGGGGCTATGGTGCTGCCTTTGTGAAGGAGTAATGAAGTCAGGACATCCCTGCAATGTGTGCTGGAGAGCAGCTAATTGTTTGTAACATCATCCTTTTTAATTATAACCTCAGTCTCGGTATTTCAGTTCAGGTATTTCATGTATCAGAAGTGATGAATCTTACCTTTTTAAAGAATGTTTGCTTGCATAAATGATATGCCTACCAAAAATCAAAGTAATCTCAAGTGTGTGCTGATTATCTTATGCAAATAATTTTAAGCTTATCTTGGGTAACACACTTGTTTCATTTTAGGGAGCATAAAGATGCACTTTGAAATGCAGACAAATTTGGCCAGATTAATTATACCTTAACTGAGTTCTGCTTCACTTGGGGCTAAGGGGAAGAGGGGTAGCAGGGATTGCAATTGAACCAGCTGACAATGTACAGAATATCTGCCTCTGTTACACCTAAAAGATTAGTACAGCATCCAAGATAATTGCTGTTTAATAGCTGCTCAGAGATCCTCATAAAGAAAAGCAATGACTGGGACACATTTTATGGATGTATTGGTTTTTTGCTGCAATGTGAAAGTGGCCCAATGATTGTATGGTTCTAGTCAGTGTAAAGAAACTTCTACAAAACCTCTTTAACACGATGTATAATGATTATAACTCACAGGGGAGCATGTATTATTCGAGGGAGGATGGTTTATCTTGCATATCTAACACTTTTTGTAATTATAGTGCTTTAAACAATGGCTAATAAAGCAAGCTACACTTTGTCATTGAAAAGCTAATAATAACTGCACTTCTCTTCAGAGGAATGGTGGTGTCAGCTTTCCTTCTCCACGAGGTAGTGGTGGTTTCTGAGACACAGTAGTCACTATTACATGCATGCTGCATGCTAAATGCTGAAACCCTATCCACATACAGATGGGGTAATGGTGGATCATTAAGTATAAGTCAAGCCTTTTTTATCTTTCATCTGTACTCTGGGAACAATTCATTCAGTGTGGTCTGACAAAGTGTGGAATCCTAATGAACCACTAAGGAAAAAGCAGCTTTGGCAAGTATGTGTTGCTCCTATGAAGGGTGCTGTTTCTGCCTCTATCTTTCTACCAAACATAAATATTGTTTGTTTCAGGACTCCCATTTCTCCTCTTTTTCCCTCTCCACCCATTTTTCTTGGCTTCCCCTCTGTAGGTGAACAAGCACTTTAAATTTAGCCTTGGTAAGGAATTAGTGGCCTACTGCTAAATAGCAGATTTGCATACTGCTTTTGGAGTGCTCATTGATTACTTTGGTGACTAATTAGAGAAAAATAGGCATCACCAAACACAGTATCAGTTTTGAGAGGTGTGAGTTGCCTGATTTTGACACTTTTATATGGGGAAAATGGAGCTAATAAATGAACATGTCAAGAAACCCTGGAACTTCTGTGCCTCTTGGTTAACAATTAATGTTACACACAAATAAGGCAATTTCTGTTGATTTACTTCAGTCTAAAGGATTTGGGTTTAGACTGAAGAAGCATGTAGGTACAGACTATGGAACACTGTTTTTTGTCACTCAGTTGCTGTTATAGGTTAATTAACTACGGCTCTGTATTCTCATCTTCACCCTTCTTCCTAGCCCTGTATTAAAACTTCAGCAAAAGGCACAATGAGACAGGGCCAAATACATCTCAGTAAAGCAGTTCTCTAGTTGAAACCATATTTTACAAACGATTTTGAATCAAACTTAAACTTGTTCTTCTTTTCTTGCTACCATTTCTCATCAACTGCAACAAAATTTTCCCCTTATGAAGGTGCAGTAAACTGGCAAGAGGGAGAAACTTGGGTCAAATAATTTCTATATGCTTTTTCTTGATATAACTTAATTTAGTTTTAATTGATAGGGAATAAAATGAAGAGTGATTGTGGCATACTGTGATGACTTAAAGGATGCAACTTCATATAGAAATGTTGTTTCTAAGGGTATTTGTGGCAGGTTCCTTGACCTGTTTCTTCCTCTTCTCCTCTAACGTTGTGATAGCTGAGTGCTGAAAAGGCATCTTAGTGGGAAAAACAGGCATCTGAAATGCCCCGTCTGCAAAGCATGCAACTACTTTGGAGGGGATGGGAGAGGGAGAAATCAGGTCTGGTGACCACACAAATATGTCATAAGACTGAGGAAAGTAACTTGTGTAATTACAGCCTTCTGGCATAGCAGGATGAGGTGGATGTTTTAGGCATAGGTTGCCAGAGGGCAGTATTGCTTAGAGAAAAGACCTGGGTGCTGCAGGAAAGGTTGCTTGCTACAACCTTTTGCTTCATGTACATCAGATTACTTCAGTAAATTGTTAGCTTCCTCAGGAAGAGGAACAGGGAAGAGGCCCAGGAAGCCATTCAGATCTTGAATGGCAAAACACAAGAAGTGAATTATTACAGTAGGTGTGTGTCTGTGCTTGAGCAGGACCTTGTAGATCTTCCCCTTATCTCCAGCATTTTAAGCATTCTCTCTGGACCTGAGATGCAAGTCTGCCCCTCAGCTACTGAACTGCATCTGCATCCTGCTCTCCTGCAACTGAGTAATAAGGAGAGACTAAGTAACAAGGCCCATAGACAGACTTTTTTGGGCTTCCCACACCAGCGCCAGCAAACTTGCCTGTCAGCATCACAGCTGAGGAGTTTCTGGCCTATCTGATGAGGCAGAGCTCTGTAAAAGCTCTTCTCATGCTTATTTTCTGTGCAGAGAGGCTGTTTTGCATGCATCAAAGTGGCTGTAAGCAGGCTTTAACATCCTTCAGAGACACCAAGGCAGTGTTACCCAGTCAGCAGTTTCCTGTAGCACTTCTGTGAAGCACAAAATTTATTTCCAGGTAGATGTGAATGTTTCTTGGCTTCCAAGGTTTCTCTATGTTATGGGAGCTTAATACTGGCAATGCAGTCAGCTGGGCAAAGGGAAATTACTTTGCACTAGAATTAACATTTAGAGCAGCAGAGCTGAATTTTCTGTTGTCATCCACATTGGGCATTCGATTCTTCTGAGACTGAGGAGGTGAGAAGTATCAGACCGGAGTCTGAAGCAGCAAAGACAGGTCTTTGGGCAAATGCTGCCTACCTCTTCACGGGACAGGTCAGCTTTCCTTCTGGATGTTCCTGGATGCTTTTGTTCAAGGGTTAGGCACAGTTACTATTCCAGTTACTGTTCCCAGCCTTTGGCATGGGACTGTGCCTGGGGGGAGCTTGCATTTGGAGCTTGTGTATTTGTTTCTTCAGAACTGCTGGCTGGGATACAAGGGTCTGCATGAGCTCTGTCTGTCAAAAGGCTGAAAATGGAACAAACTATTTATCTGAAGAAAGAGTTTTCTTAGTGGTTTAAATGTTTTAGATATAGGTGGGTGGTCTTTCTGCCTTTTTCAGGACCTCCTAAGGGCACATTTCTGTGCTATAGGGGCAGAACCTTTCCTATTTGTACAGAACGCAGTCTTCAGTTCTTGGCTGCCCGACTTGCACTGAACATTGTTGTGGGTGGACAAGTACTTGGTGTTGTTTCCTGGTCTAAAAGGCTTGGCAGGGCTCAGAATAACTGTTAGAGGGGGACTTGGTGAAAGCCTGAGGCTCTCTGGGATCTTTCTAGCACTTAGCATCTCCAGTGACTTTTTGTTTTACAGAGGTGCCGAAATGTTTGAAGGACCAAGATGCTGCCACTTCATTAACCTCTGAGCTTAAGTCAAGGCATAAAAAACCTGAGCCCTTAATTCTCAGCTTGATGACAGCCCCACAATGGCTGTAAGGGCTTTCAAATAGTGTAGGGATTCCTGGGTAACAGTTGCATCTCTAGCCCTTTTAGGTGGTGGGATTATCTAATAAAAGTTTTGTGGGAGATGTGCACATATGAAGCAATACAGGCTTAAGAGCAAAATAGTGTAGGGAAAGAACTGTGTAGTATTGATGAGACTACCTTGATATGATGTATTGACAAACCACAAAAATACTCCATTATCTTGTAAAGGGCACTGATGCTTCTTTCTATGTGATTCTTCTAAACGCCACCTGAGCTGTTGCATTGTCTTTATTAGGGGGATGACAGTCTGTGAAATCCCTACTGAAGGTTATTGAACAGGCACAAATACAAGAGAATACGGTTTTGAATGTTACTTCGGGGTGGGGGGGAGGTCTAACAAAGCCAACAACAAATGTCCACCACCATGGCAGCTTGTTAAAAGTTGTTGCCTGTTTTAATTATTTTTCACAGAGCACCGTAGACTGAGTGAAAGATTTTTTTTTTTAAACTTCTGTTATGCCTCAGCTGTTCACTGCTAGTAAGACAAAGATTTCAGTGAGTATATGATGTTTCAGTGGCGTGAATCCTGTCACTCTAGGTGCATGAAACTGACTCCCCTACATGCATCTAAATTCTTGTTTACAGAGAATTTAGGTACTGCAGTCTCTGAAGAAGACTGAACTATTGTTATAGGTACTTATGAAGGCTTGCATTGGTTTGAGGCTCAGTTTATGTGATGATATCTGAAAGAGAAAAATAGCTTCCTTTCTCAAGTACCTTGCCTGTGAGGAAGGCAGAGGAGTGTAATGGTATCTTAGGAGCATTACAGGTACTTAAACTGAATGTGTGTTTTATAGCAGTTACATGGTTGAGAGGGATTCTCTGGGAGACTTCAGTATTGTTCTTTTCTTCTAGTTCCTCACTTGGACATTGAAGACATGAAAGCAATGGCAGAACTTGTTTTTGTCAAAGTTGATGTCAGAGAGATGTTTGCAAGTAAGTTTTGTGCTGTTTCAGGATGAAATACTATGTTAGATTGTGAATTTTTTGAGGATTGTTGAGGTGATCAGAGGTTCTTTATATCCCTGATTAATCACTCTTCCAGAGGAAAAGATCTTCTTTTGGAGTCCACGCCCAAAGATCATGGGTGATAGCTGATTTTATAGCTAGTTTGTGACCACAGTGCTTTGCCTCTAGAGAGATAAGATTGGTCTACTTCCATGAGCACTTGGCCTCTTACATTTTTAAAATCTTTAGTAGTTTCTCTAAGTCTTTAGATTTGACACATAGTCAACAAAATTCTTAAAGCATAATAGATTACATGCAATGTATCTATTTGATTAGGGAAATTGTGTGAAATTAATGCAAGCATTCATATTTCCTTTTAAAAACAAGTCCCTCCTGTGTAACAAAGTGCCAACATCTGAATTCTGGAAAGAGCATATAAATAGCCTTCATATTTGTTCATGTTTCTTAAACTTTTCATCTTTAGCCCACTACAAAAATAATTTGGTTTAGTTTTTTTTTTAATAAGGAGAAAACTGTACTACCTCTGTCTTGGATTGCCCAACATCACAGTATGTAGGTTGTGTGTCAATTTTTTTACACTTTTTCTATTTAGTTTTGACTTTTTTCATGGTTGTGGGTTTTGTGGGGGTGGGAAGGGATCTAGTTTTCCTGTAAAATTTGAACAAACATTTTGGTTGTCTTGGAGAGCAGATCTATGAAAAATATCTGCCTACCTCTTACCACTTCAGGGGAAAAAACTCTGTATTGCTGTGACTTGAATGGACTTAGTCAAGGCCAGTCATAACCTGGAGTGTGAAATATTTTTCTAGTAGAGATGAATCCTGTTTGGTCTGTAGAATTAATTTGCTTAGAAATCTTATTTTAAAAATGTTGTTTCTGTTGAGTCCAACTGAGTTACATTGACAAATTGAGAAATGATCTTGGTTTTTTGGGCTTCTGTGGAATTAACCTCTGAATTGAGGAGGAAAAAAATCAGTTTGCTCTTTCAGTACCTTCACTGCTTGTATCTATACAGTATGGATGGGAAAAGCATCTCCCTCTGCAACTTTACTGAAGAGTAAAAAGGAAATGAGACAGAGTGAATGGAAGATATTAAGACAAATAGGGATCTGGCAGGAGTTTGCTGTAGAAAAACTGTAATACACACAGGAAAGAAAAAAGTAGTGTGTGCAGTCTGATTAGATGGTGACATGCTGCAGTTACAGGAGACCAGAGCTTCAAGGGCAATCTTATTTCTGTACGTATTCAGCTTCAGAGTCTGGCTAAGGCTATTTTCAATCTCTGTGAGTAACTACCTCTAGGCAACACACCTGCAGTCCCTTGATAAGACCTCTGTCCCTGTGGTGCTGCATGCTGTGAAATGGTGTACTCATGCTTTAAAGCATGGGAGACCTAATCAGGGCAAGAGCAGAAGGCAAGACCACAGTATAGTCACTGCAAGCAGTAGCTCAACCTTCAGTCAGGCTCTCCAGAGGATTTTAGGCTGAGCTGTTTGACCGGGTTGAGGCTCTCCCGTAGTGAGTACAACTGCAGAGCTGAACCCAGACTGAACTATTGCAAGAAATTTTTTTTGAAACTGTTAAGCTTTTTTATTTTTTTTCCCCCAGGTCCTTTAAAAAGTACTTCAAGCCCCAAAGAAAGAGGAGGAGGATCTTGGAGGATCTCCAGCCTAGAAGAAGAAAGCTTTGGTATTACAGGATGGAGGTGATAAAACAGGAATTGAGCAGGAACTGGCATCAAGAGGTGGTTCAGGTAGATGGAAGTCCAGAGGGAGCTCAGCCTCAAGAGGTGGCCCAGGAACATGTTCAGGTGGATGAAAGCCCAGAAGGAACTCGGCAACTCTGCTCACCTGTACAGCTGGAGCAAGGAGACCATCCCTCAGCAGCACAGCTACTGCCCCCTGCTCAAGAGCCACAGGGAGGGATTGATATCCATGTGCACTCACAGGGGCAGCCAGTGCAAGGGGGCATGGCCCCAAAGGTGGGAGCGCAGCCAGCAGAGTCAGGGTGGGAGTTCCCCAAGGTGACTGTGCAGGTGCAGCTGCAGGGCAGGAGCCAGGGGTGGGGCTGCCCAGAGGTGACTGTGCAGGTGCAGCCTCAGAGACCAAGCCCAAGGTGGGAGCCCCCAGCAGTGACTGTGCAGGTGCAGTTACAGCAGCAGGGCCCAGGGCCATCTCTCCCACAAGTAACTGTACAACTACAGCCCCAGGAGTGGGGACAAGGCACTGCTGGCATCAAGGTCACAGTGCAGCTGCAGCTGGGCTGTGACCCAGAAGAGGTAACCCACCTCCAGAACCAAGGTGAGGGAGTGCTAGATAATGGAGAAGAGTGGACCCCCCCAGACAACCAGGAGGAGATAATGACAAGATCTGAAGGTGAGAGAGGTCTTGCTGTGGTGGAACTGGTGCCACAGGGGATTCTGAGCCAAAAACAGGATCAAGGAGGAGAAGTGGAAAAAGCCCTGCAGGATCAGAGCCAAGAGGAAAGAGCAGAAGTGATGGAGCTGCAGGACATGCAGGCTGGAAACAAAGCAGATCTGAAAGGGATGGTGGCAGAGGAACAGCTGCAGGGCCAGAGCCAAGAGCAGGAACAGCTAAAAGCAGACTTGTCTCTGCAAAAGGAAGACCAAAGAAGTACAGAGATGAGACAGGACCAAGGCCATAGCCAAGAAGGGCCCAGCAGAACTGTGGAAGACCAGAAGGAAGATCTAGGACAAGAACTAGCTAAGAAACCTCGAAGAGAGGCTCCAAATTATTTTGTTGCTATTCCAATAACAAATGATCAGGTACTTTGAAGTAGCTGTTCTATTAAAAATCTTGACTTTTGCCTAATTTCTTGTCTTGATTGCAAGGGCTGTTAACAAGCCAAGAGTGATCAAATTCTGCCTGCTTAGCCCTAGTGGTTTGTTGGGTTTGGGATGAAGTTAACTTCCTCATAGCAACCCTTAGGTGCTGTACTTTGTTTTTGTAGAGAGAGCTGTGTTTATGCACATCCATGTTTCAGCTACTACTAGGAAAAAAATTACTTCCGTGATTGCCACTGCCCTTACTATAGTGTCTGAGGTGGTGTCCCTCATCACTAGTATCTCCTAATCTTTTTTTTCAAATAAAAGGCCTGGTTTCATCTTGTGTTGTCCCATCCTACATTTTCTTAGGGCTGTATTTAGTGCAAGGGTATTGATTCATTTGTACATCTCTTTTTCCATTGAAGTGCACAATGGAGAATGAGAATTTTCTTATGTTCTGCAGACGATTATAGAGAATTGATCTGTTTTTTATTCACTTTTCATCCATCTTTTATTAGGACTAGTAAATTTGTCCTGAGATCCTAGATAGGTGGTTAATTTCAAGAACCCATGTGTGCAGTCTATACGTTCATACTTCAAGGTGTGCTGTATTCTGTGACTCCCATGTTTAAGCAGTGTTGGAAAAAGAAACAGATCATTTCACCTCCATAATGTTAAACCAAGGTGCAGTGAACAGTGGAGATAAAAATAGACATATTCTCCCCTTGTGGCTTTATGGGGGACCTAAAGCCTTCCAGTTAACTCAGTAAATGCTGCTTCTGAAATATATCATATATTCTTGTAGGTCTTGGCTGCTACAGGCCCTGTACTATGATCCATGGAAGTAAATACCAAAAATTATACAATAGCTGGAAAGACAAATTTCACACTTTATTTACCAGTTAGGGGCTTCAAATGAGTCTTACATAACTTCTGCACAATTCTTTGTACTTGGAAAGAAAGGGGAAGATACTGGCTCACCTTGAACTGCTTATTCCCATTCTGTTGCTATGAATATTGAAGCTCATACAAAGCCTTCTGAAAGAAGAATATGGCATGTCTCATTCCCAAAGCAGCACTGTCAGTGCCTTTATGGACAGGTTTTTTTACCCCTTAGCCTTTCACAGACAACTGTGACCTGCTGATGGCAATGGTTTTTTTGCAGCTGCTCAAGGTATGTAAAAGCAGAGCTCTCACTTTTTCCCAGTATCTGCTGTTATCCCGAGGGAGCTCGGATGGGATTCTGTTCCAGCATTGTGCAACAGCAGCATTGTGAGGTGGGACATGCCCCATGCCCTTTATCTAGGGGCAGCAGATGACTATGTACTCAAAGATATTATGAAGAGACAGACAAGCCTTGAGATGTCAAGACAATGAACAGACTATTCCACCTGACACAGACAGGCAGGAGAAAGTCTTAATTTGAATCAAAAACTACTATGCCCAGCTAGCATGGCAGAATGGAGAAACTGTATATAAATTGTGTAAATTATTAATATTTATATATATGTATCTTGGTATCTTTTCCTACAAAGAAAATGTAAAAGACAAAACCTGAATATTAACTTGTATGAACAGAGTGAAAATACAACATTCTGCTTCTGCTAGTAGTTTATGGTGCAGTTTCCAATGAACCAAATAGATATTGTTTGTTGCAATATATAACTTGATTCCTTTTTTTTTCCCCCTGGTTTAAGCTTTCATGTGGTATCTGGCATGGCTATGCTGCTGAAAGGCAATAATTAAGTAGGATTGATGTATCTGGTCTACAGAATTTTTCCTTTATTTTTCACCCAGTGTGACAAGCAGTTGCAGTACAGTAGTTTGCTTTGGCTGGCTTCTGAGTTTTTGTTTTTACCTAAGTTAAGTGTAAAAACACTTATGCATGTGTTAGAAGGAGATGTCAAAGGTGCCTTCCTCTTGGTAGGCAATTATTTTTTCTGGCTTTGTCTTGAGCAGAATGATCTTTGAAGGTTATCTGGAGGATGGCCTCATATGACTTTAGTGATTCCTACATATGACTGGCTTTTGAGAGGTGAACAAAAGTGCAGAGCACATCAGGAAGATAAATGCCAGGAAGGGAAAATAACTGTGTAAGCTGAAGACAATGTTGGCAGATGAACAAATGGGTATGAACTGGGCAAAGAATAAATCTAAGCTGGAAACTGGAAAGTTTCCTGCCATCTGAGGAATGAGATCATGGAACAGCTTGAAGGGTCATGAATGCTTAACTTATTCTGCTATTTTAATGAGATTTGAATGTCTTAATATATGGCCTGGGACCACATCCTGTGCAGCTCAATGAATGTCTTTTCCTTCTTTTTCTTTTCTTCTCTCTCAATTCTGGTCTTACAGGTTTCCCTGTGCTCATGCCAGCTCTGTTAATCTGGCTGCTCTGACATCCCTGGTTGGATGCTCTGCCCAAGATATTCTTAGTCTGTGTTCCTATTAAGTGCTACCCTTAAGGGTGGCAGTGACCTGAGACAGTCCTGTCTGAGGCCTTGAAAGAAACACTGAAGAGAGCAGCTCTGGAAGGTTGGCATGTGTGAGTAAAGAAATCATAGAATGGTTTGAGTTGGAAGGCATCCTAAAGGTCATCTAGTTTCAACCCCCCTGCCATAGGTGAAGATGCCTTTCACTAGACCAAGTTGCTCAGAGCTCCATCCAATGTGGCTGTGAGTACTTCCAGGAATAAGGCATCTACAACCTCTGGGCAGCCTGTTCCAGTACCTCACCACCCTCACAATCAAAAATTCTTTCCTAATATCTAATCTAAACCTACTCTTTTCCAGCTTGACTCCCCTTTTTCCTTGTCCTGTCACTCCATGCTCTTGTAAGAAGTCCTTCTTCATCTTTCTTGTAGTTTTGCTTCAGGTCCTGAAAGGCAGCAATTGGGTTACTCTGAAACCCTTTCTTTTCTAAGCAATTATCTCAGCCTTTCCTCACAGGGGAGGTGCTCCATCCCTCTAGTAATCTTGGTGTATCTCCTCTGGGCTGATCTCAACAAGTCCATGTCTTTCCTGTGCTGGGGGCCCCAGAGCCCAGTGCAGTACCACAGGTGAGATCTCTCCAAATGGAATGGAGAGGTGGAATCACCTCCCTAGACCTGCTGGACAAGTGTGTGTGTGTATACACACATGTACATGAACATCTAACAGTGTTTTGACAATTTTAGATGCTTTTACCTCTAAAACAGATGCTTCTGACCTCACTGACCATACAACTTGGGTATCTGCTACTCCATAGACCTTGTCTATTACAGAAGGGTTTAAAATCTGCTGTTAGTGTTTTGGGAATAATTATTTTACCTTAATTACTTAAGATAGCTCTCTAGGTGGTAGGGCCTAGGGCTGTCAACATTTTTCTCCCTTTCAAGAGGATGAAGGATCAGTCCTGTTCCAGTCCTGGTGGATGCACAGCCCTTTGTTCTTTGAGTCGAAGCAGGGCTCCAGGAGGCTGGAGTGGATTAAATCTAAGAATGTTATGGTCTCAGGCTTTCAGTACTCCATTTTAAGTGCTTCCTTCCTGCCCCTCACTTCCCAAAAAACTCCCAGCTATCCCATCACTTATACAGCATTTATGGAAGAGTGCTGAAGACAGATGCACCAAAAGAAGTGTAGGGTAGACTGTTCCCATGGGAGTGGTAGCAGGAAGTTGTGAAGGATTTCTGTGAAAGTAAGAAAAGACATTAACAATCCTCTGTCATGGTTAAATATTTATGCGAGAAAATTTCAGTCAAACTCAGCTTTCCAGATGTCTAAGCCTCAAGCTGAAATGCAAAAGGATCTTCTTATTTGAAGGATGTTCTTGGAAAGATTGGGTAAGGGAGAACAACAGGAGGCTCTTTTGTAGAATTACTGTTAATACTTAGCCTAGTCTGTTGAAGCAAAGGTTGTAGTTTGTGTGGTCAGACAGCTTGATGGCTTGATTCCTGCTCAATGTTTTCACAATCTAAACATATGCTGTAAATAGCAGGCAGCAATAAATTGTGCTTCGGTTGCAGTAGGAATTAACTTAATGTTAGTCAGTGATGTGTTTGTCACAGTGACAAATGTACCGTAAGGGCTGGTGAATACAGGGAGTTTGTATCTTCAGATAGTTATTTCAATTGTGTGTGGCTTTTATCCTCATGTTTATTGGGAACTTGCTATGCTAATCTCTTCTGATGTGCAGGTTGTGGGAACTATTTACTGGGATGAATAATGGCTCATGAAAAAAGATTGCAAAATAAAAGCATATTGACCCAGTTGTTGCCATCTATGTAAGAATAAAGGGGAGCTCTAAAATGTGTGAGCACCTAGGCATGTAAGGCAGAGTTTGGCAAGTGAGATATTTTTCAGTGTTTAATTTAATTTTCAAAGGTTGCTCTGAAAATCTATAAATGATTTCTCTGTAGCTTGGGCTTCTGCGAGATACTTAGTACCTGTGGGAATGAATTCTTCTCTCTCCTGCCTGTTCCCATGTCTGGCTTATAAGCCTTAACAGCACATCTTGGGGGGGAAAAAAAAATCTTTGGAGTCAATTGTGTAAAGGCACAGATATAGATCCACAAGAGCCAGGAACTGGCCACACAGTTCTTAGAAACACTAGCTCAGAAAAAACAGCATGTTTAGCCAGCCAATCTACTTTGTTTGCTGCTACATTTTCCTTTTGGGAAGGGATATCAGTTTCATCTGTGATCAAACTTGTAATCAGAAAATGGCGTAAAATTAATTATGGAAATGCTATTCAATTTCCACAGTCTATTAACAACTGACAACTGCATGGAGATCACATTAATATTTACGCAGTGCTGTGAGCTTTAATCTAACATGCTTAGGGTCAGAGTTACACCTACTTTAAGATCTAGGGTTTCTGGTTCACAGGAGAGCTATGAATTTAGCCTGTAGACGTTAAAAAAGGAAAACAGATTAATCAATTCCTGAGAATTTAAGTATGAAAATGAAAGTTGCCATATGATAGATCTGGGATGGGGAGGAGAGGAAGGTGGCTTTGTGGATTCCTGGCTTAAACACAGAGTTGGATTTTTGGGTGTGTAAAGCTTCAGCATTCTGAATTTTTCCAGTAATATATAGGCATTCCAAAATGAAAATTTATTTCTCTGCCTTCTGTTTACTCCACTGCAGATTTTGGACAGAATTGAAGATGTTCAAGAACTCATATTCTCTAAAGAGCCTGACCTGTCAAGAGCTCTTCTTCCTGTTCAAACTATGCACCTTACTATAATAGTAGCTCATCTGGGAACAGAAGAAGAGGTGAAAAAGTAAGAATCCTCCCAAATTCAAGAGCAGCTAATTTTTCTGTAAATGTGGTAGCCTTACTGCTGCTATTGTGAATCATTATGTTTTATTAGAGCCTACACACAATTTCTCTTGAAATTTTTTTGATCTGTTTCTGGCTTGCTTTCAGTACCTGTGGGGAAAGATCTTTACAAAAGCTAGCTGTGATGCATCAGAGATAGAAATTTTCTTATCTGCCATGGAGTGAAGAGAAAAAGCAGTGTGGTTGTAAATAGTATTACTGCTTTCTTACCGTGTTGCTAGCACAAATTAGTTCAACAGATGTAAGCTTCCCTGAGCTGCTGTCTTTTGAGAAACCACAGCTTTTCAGATCAGCCATACTTTCATCAGCTGGAAAATGTTAGCTGTTGAAATGCTGCATTAAGAAGAAAACAAAAAACAAAAAAACAAAACAATCTGCTAGTTCCCTCCCAAACTGCTCTCCTGTTCAAGCTGTGGGCTGTCACTGGGGGCCTGTGAATTAAGATGGAGCTATTGACAGATGACTGAGGAAAGCTACCCTGTGGTCAGGAAGGCTAGGATTGATAGAAAGGTCCAGAAAATAATGCCAGTCTGCAGTTTTCTCTCTAAGCCTGATCTTACTGTATCACATTGGGAAACCTGGAACTCCTTGACATGAGGAGGCAGAAAGGAAAGGTCCTTATGTGCCTGGGAAGGCATCATGTGGTAGAGGTGGGAACCTGGTGAGAACAACCCTTTCTCCCAGCACGGGAATAAAAACAGGCCTCAACACCATATGAGTGTCACACAGGATCTGCTTGGGTGTGAAGCAGAATGCCTAGCTGGAAAGGTGTCAAAAACCCCAACATGACTAGAAAAATCCTCTTCTACCCATACAGGCAGCACCAGTTAAGCATGAATTAAGATGCATGTGACAGCTTTGTATGCACCTTATTTTAAATTTGCCAGCTTTATTTTTCATTCCAGAGACTTTTTTTGGAGGGTCTGAGGGGAAAAAAGTAGGAGTGTTATATGGGCTAAGGAGACATGCAGAAGGTAGTGTGCAGTAATTCACACATAAAATGCAGTGCCAGTGCTGCTGACTGGGCAGGCTGACATCCCAGAGGATAGGAAGGTAGTTGAGAGCAGCAATCAAAATGGTAATCAATTGGTTAGGCAGGTGAGTGGAGCTAAGTAGTCTTAATGAACTTAAGAGTGGATGTGTGTCTGTAATGTAAAAGTAATGGACATGCCTAATAAAAAGCAGATCATCCTTGCCAAATATTTTTCATCCTGTATCTTTTACCCACCTCCATAGCTCTTCTAGATGAAGCTGAAGTTCCGTGGCTACTGCTCTGTGCTGTCATATGAAAGACTGCCTTGAGCTTAACTATTTCTCACTTCTCAAGCTAGCAGCACTGCTGATACAGCTGGCCCAGCCCCCCACAGTGGGAGGGAGGCATCTTCAAATCTCAGGGCAGAAGCTGGAGCAGGACTTTTTACATTGACATAGGACAAGGGGGAATGGCTTCAAGCCGGACAGAGAAATTCTTTACTACAGTGAGGCCCTGAACAGAGAGAAGTTGTGGATAGACCATCCCTGGAAGTATTCAAGCAGTTTGGATGGGGCTTTGAGCAGCCTGGTTTACTGGAAGGTCTCCCTACCCATGGCAGGAAGGTTGGAACTAGAGGATATTTAAGGTCCCTTGCAACAGAAAACCATTTGATGGGAGAAGTTGTCTCAGCAGCATTAAATTTTTTGCTTAGGCATTATAAACTTAAATGAAGGGCTAGATTAGCCATGCTTGTTAAGGTGGAAAAAATTATAATCCTCTTCAAAGAATTCACTCTTCCCAACTTCAGTCCTGTCCTTGCTATATCTTTATCTGCTGAGTCCCCATGAGTCTTGGAAAGAAGCTACTCTAATGCCACTATAGCTGAAGTAAGTCCAATGTAGTAGTGGGGATTGTTCATAATGTTGGCTGAAGTGGCCCCTGCATGTATTAAATGTGCTTTAAATCCCCTTTTTAAAGGGGATTAGTTTGTGCTATGTGGGTTTTACTGCCTGGTTTCTATTTGGATGTTACACAGGTCTAAGATTCTTAGAGAGTGGAATGAATGCAGTCAAAGCTTGCTCTAGCTGTAACAAAGTAGATGTGGCTGCAGGCCCAGTAACCTATGGGATGGTGTCCTGCAGTCCTTAGTCATGCTGCAGTTTGTCACAAGTATGAAGCCTTAATAGAAGGCTTCTGGTCAAACTCTGAAGACTGACAGGATGCCCCTTCCTGAGACACCAGGGCAAGGAAAGGCATGGACACCTGTAAAACTTCTGATGGTATTAAATTAGTGGAGTTCTTGGTGTCCACATTTAGGAGTTTAATTTTTATACTTTTTCTATGTCTTTAAGAAAAAAAAAATAATTTCAAGTACTAAAGTCTTTAATTCACTTTTCTAAGATTTCCATGCACAGCAAGGTGCATATCTAAACTTTATTGACGTGGGACACAGAGCTAAGAACATAACCATCAATTTGATATTTTGTTACCTAGCCTGGAATAGGAGGGTATAATGGAGGAACATGCTAATTGTGCTTCAGGTGGGAGAATGAATTTGTTTTAGTTTAAAAATAAAATTAGTCAACCAGTTGAAAATGACAGTGATAAAGTTTAAACTACATTACACAAATATAGGTTTAGTTTTATCCCTTTTGATTCTTCAGTAGCATATATTCAGAGCTTTTCTGGAATGTTAATATTTTGAATATTCACTAACCAAACTTGCTTCTAATGTATAAACTAAGGTTGAAGTGAGAAATGTAGTGCATTTGAAATCTTCTAACTGTTACAAAATAATTAGCAGTGAAATATGTGATACTTTGCATAGCACTGCAGAGTGGTCAAAATCAGGTATATTGACTGGTATTAAAAATAAAACAATATTTCCATATGTAAAACCCTCATAACTTTCAGCATTTTTATATTGATTATTTTTAAGGGCTGTTCTGGCACTGAAGCAAAGCAAGACTAAAGTGGAAGACGTCTTGCAGGGCAAAGACCTTAACTTGACATTCCATGGGATTGGAGAGTTTAATAACCAAGTGCTATATGTGAAAATGTTGGAGGAAGACCAGAAAATGCTTAACAGAATTGCAGGTAAGTACACAACCTCATTCTCTAGCACTTGTGATAAACCAGTTTGTAGAGTCCCTCAGCTCCCATGAGCACTGTCCCAAGCTATTGTGCATGACTGTGATGTGCTGCCTTTCCTCTCATCTCCTCTCTCTTAATTGTTAAATATGAAGCAAACAGCTGGATTCCTGCAGAGCAGTAGGTCTAAAACAAGTTGTCTGTATTGTCCTATGGGACAGGGGAGATGCACAGACATCGATGTGAAGATCACCCAGCAAGGCGAACTTAACTTGCCCTGCAGTTGAGATCTCACAGGCCTGAGGTGTGCACAGTGTTCAAAGCAACACCTCCAACTGAGACTCTGGTCATTCTAATCACCTGAAAGCCTATTAAGTGTTGGCCCCAGCTGAGTATACAAGAACTTCCTTTAAACTGGAATATGCATGAAATTACAAGCACCTCTGGGATGTGAGGTGACAAAAATCAGTGTTTGTCTGCATATGCATGTGTAGCACCAGCAAATCAGTCTCTTGCTTCCACTGTAGAAGATGAAACAGAAGTGTAAGAATAGCTTGTCCTCTGCTCTAATTTCCCAAAGCACTGATGGGTCTATGAGATGTTCCAGACCTTTGATCTGCTTACCTGCACCTAAGTGCAGTTTCAGAGGGGCTTGATACTCTTCTTCCTCCCTACTCAGCTCTGCTTTTAGCACCTGCTTTAGCCTGCAATGCAGAACCTAATCTGTGTCCTGGGCTTCTATGCCAACAGAACAGAAATAATCAATATACATTATTTTTTCTTGCTATTTTCATAGTAAGCAGAAAGGAAGCATAGCTCAATTAATGCTTTTTAAAGAGGCATGCAATACAAAGACACTGTAGACTTCAAAGAATATGATTCACAGAGCAGTATGTTTTTCTTTTTGTTATTTCTGACCTCTGGTTCTCAGCTTTGATATAAGAAGTCTGTTCTCTTATCCTCCTGTTTATTTTACCTCTTAAGTAGTCAGTGTTATAACTAGATGGGGGATGCCTTTTATGAACAGCTTCCTTGCCTCAGCTATGTAAAATTAGCCACTTCATGATCCATTACTTCTTGCTTGACTCTGGCCTTTGCTTCTCCTATTGTTCCATCCATCCCAAAGTTAATTTTGACTGAAAACAGCTGTGCTTCTGTTGAAAGTACTGATGTCGTCCCTACTTATTAGGATTACAGCCTCAACAAACTTGCCCATGCACAAACTCCTTCTTCATAAGTCTTTAACTGGAAATAATCTCGACTAGAAGTTAACAAAGTAGAAGGCAGATGATGCAATTTCCTATAAGATCACATTTGGTACATGCCTGTCTACAGCATATATAATATTCAGTGCCATTGAAATAAAGGACTGATTGGCTCTTAATGCCTTGTTTGGCTGTTTTGACAGCACTGCCTTGGCTCTTTCCTCACTCCTGAAAGGTACAGAAATGAGTATCTCACCCCTCATCTTAAAGTGACTGGTGCTCCCTGGACTCATTGTCTTGCCTAACTGAGAATTTTGTTCCCAATGAGTCATACCATACAAGGTCAATCTTTATCATGCCATTTTATCACCATCAGAAGTGTTTAATTTTGGTTCTACAGAATGTGTGCTATGATGCTCTTTAAAGATCATCTTGGACCCGCATTAGCTCTAAAAGCCATTGCAATAGTGGGTGGTAGATCCTTTATATTCTCTGCCTGGATAACTTGCATCTTCATGGTTCAGGAAACATAGTATCTAGCTTCTGATCTGAACCCCTTAATTAGATAGAGGAGAAAAAATTTGATTGCAAGCTCTGGGAATATTCTGCCAGTACTTGTGTTTTTAATGCAATGTGATTGTTCACTGATTGCCTGAAATAATTCCTTGACTGGGAGACAAGCTGCCAGTTTTCAAGCTGTTAACTCTGTTACCAATGATTTTGCTATTCAGAGGGCTGTAGCTTCCAGTATTGTTCCATTCTGCATAACTTCTGACCATTTCTAAAACTTAATGAGTCTGGGAATTATGCAAATATATATCAAAGTCTATCCTTTCAATGACATCTCCAAAGAGATAGGTTTTTGTCATCCCCTCTCTCAGCAAATTAATTGTTATATGATGAATAAGTATTTTTTTTCTCTTACCTTTTTAGTCAATATTTTTGGTTGTCATGAGCTAGGTGTGAATTTTGCATGCTGTCTTTTCAAGCAGCATGATGGGCCAATGATTTAGCTGGCAAAGGTCAAGGCACTCCTGTCAGCTGTCTCTGCCTAATCATGCCCTTATTGATGGTTTGTCAGCAAGTTTGAGTTCTGCCTGCTCTAATGAAGTCTTTTAGGTTCTGGAGTGTTCCTGACATTAGCCAGGTGACTGGCTCTCCATCTGTTTTTGGTCCTACATTATGGACTTCAGTTTCAAAGTGGAGAGTTAACCTATCTCTAGATCAATTAACTGCAATTAATTGGTAAATAATGAGCACTACTGGGTTTATCTTGCTGCTAGTGACCTCATCCACTTTGGAGAAAAGATACTGCTTGAGATGTCTTGGAACTTTTGTAGGATATTTTCAAATGACCTAGAGAAGAGAGTGTCTGGAAAACTGAGTGCCAGCTTGGCATAGGCAGGAAACACCATTCAGGAGCCTTGTTCCTATACTGGCTTCTTGAAGATGATTGCTGGCCTTGACCTTTCTTCCATCATCTGCTTTTTTGATGAAAACCTGCTCATGGCACTAAGTCCTTCACCTTGTAGTAAGAAAACCTTCCTGCCGTTCTGTAGGCTTGGTGCTGGCTGGTAACCCAGAGGAGATACCATTTTCAGATTTTCTTTCTTAGGTTAATATCTGCCTGGTTCCTTTTTATGCAGCTAGGGGAGATTATATGCTGGATGATGCATGTGGAAGGGTTTTTTTTCCTAGAAGGAGCTTAGCCACTCTTCTGTATTTACTCTCTAAGGCTTGCTGTGCTTTGACCAACTGACATGGGAGCAAATATGCAGATAGTAATATGCAGAAATTCTTCATGTTAATGTGTTCTTTTGACAAAGTACCAGGAGCACTTTAGGGGTTGCTTGATACCTAACCAGGTATCAAGGACCTAGGACCATTTTTAGGTGTCCTGAAGTATTTCCAGCACTCACACTGGACCTACAGCCAGGCTGTACCTTCTGCAACAGCAGCTGGAGGCCAGGTGGACATCCTGTAGGGAATCTAAAAGGGCATTAGGTGCTTGTTTGGGCAACTGGATCCTATTCTTTGTGTTTTACAGATGGAAAATATAAAAAGCAGTTGCCTTGGCAAAGTGATCAGACAGCCCCAGCAGCTGTTCCTTCATAAATACTCTGAGAAGAAACATTTTAAACTATTAATTAGCTAAACACCAAGCCAGAGACCTGGTCTCGGTACAAATGCATATGGCATTTGAACGTTTGAACTAGTAAACACACATGTAGTCAAATTTTCTGATAGGTGGAAAAATAAAATGGAAGCAGGGAGATTTCAAACAAGGCACTCATCAGGTATGTAATACGCACTTTCAACATTGAACCTCCTCCTTTCAGTGCCGAAGCAATTAAGCAGTAGCAAAGGGGTCAAAGTGGGGGGGATCTGACTGGAAGAGCCATAAATGCTGCAGGTTTCCATTTTATAACGTTGATCCCCCCCCCCCCCGTTTTATCTTCTTTGTACAAACAAGGTATAAAGATCTGTCAGTAAGAAAAATTGCTGGAGAGTACTCCAGCCTTAGCCAAGGCTTTAAGTGTAATTTTGGAATTACTTCTTACTGTTTAAGCACAACTGTTGAACAAGACATCTTCTGGTTTTGCCACACTTGTAGAGATCTGCCTCATGCAAACCTTACCTTGCTGTGCTTGAGACTCTTCATCCCCAAAGTTCATGAAAGATAAGAACAGTTCAGTTTGGTTTGACTTGTCATTAAAATTCTTAGCTGAAGGGCCTTGAAGAATATAAATTGTGGAGTTACTCACAGACACTTTTCTATGAAGGATAAAACCTTATGCCTTTATAAACACATGACTGAAGGTTTTAAGACAATACCATCATAAACACTTTGTATCACATCTGTATCTGAGAAAGGAGTATTATGTTTGTGTGATGTTTCCTCTTGAATTGCTTTAAATGCTGTGGAGTTGTAGTAGTTTTGGGAATCTAGCCACTTTTATTTTTTTTTTCCTGGAAGCACTCTGCTTCTCGCATTGCCATTTGCAGTAACTGGGGAGAATCTGTTCTGTCACAGACCCTAGCTGTGGCCACTGGTGGTGGCTGCATATCTTCTTCCTGACAGGGCTGCCTGGACAGATGCTTTCTTGAGCTCACCATTTGATAGGGGGTTTGTGAATTCAGAAGGAATTGTTTTGCAAACACAGAAGTTTGGATCCAGTCTCAGGTTTACCTCTTATGTCTGTATGTCATGCAGAACTTTGGTTTTGAGTACTTCTATCAATTTTTTCTGTTGCCTGTGGTGGTGCAGCAACCGGTTTCCTGGGCTATGTTTTAACTGTCTTGCTCAAGACAGTGACAGTGACTTTCTGTCTAACCTCCTTGAAAATACTTTTTCCCTACCTCCCCACTGTTACTCATTTCTTTTTTATATTATCTTTTTCCAGAAGCTGTGGAAGAATGCTTTATTGAAATGAATCTCGACATTTCAGGAAGTAAGGACTTCAAACCACACCTGACTTTCCTGAAGCTCTCTAAAGCATCAAGGTTGAGAAGAAGGGTAGGTAACTTGGTTTGAGAATATTTTTTCTTGCAATCAGTTCTAGTGATTACTTTTCTTTCAATGAGATCCTTGGAATCTAAGCCATAATCATTGCAACCAGAGAACAATATAACTTCTCTTATTTAACAAAGCTCATATACAGCCTGGTCAACACAGTTGTTTGTTCATATCTGACTGGAAGAAATGAGGTCTGTTGCTAATACTGTGCATGGCTCTCATGTAGGGTACAGACAGCTTCCCTTCCATTGTGGCTGGTCAAATCTGCACAAAAAACAATGTCAAGCTGTTTCCATAGGGCAGGATGGCTTCTGAGCAATATTTGTCTTCTGAGTAATATTTACCTCAGAACAAGATTAATGTCATGTTGGAAGTCAGGCTGGTGCCTTGATTTATACTAGAAATGTGTGATGTGCTTTTCTAACCTTTACTGCAACATTGTATGGGATTTATCACAAACAATTAAAGTAAAAAACAACTCTGATTAGATTGCTCATTTCCCAGTGGAATACTGTCCTGCTTGTTTCCAGGAATAATACTTGTATTTATGTATTTATTAGGTCAATATATTGCAAACCTGAAACTCTAGAGGAACACGCAGAAAGGAAAACAGAAAAAGCTATAATAGCTGAAGAAAATGACCTTGTTCAAGTACTTCATATTGACTTGATATTAGCCTTTTGTATACATGATAAAATCAAAGTTGGCTAGGACTGATAGTTCTGTGCTGGAGGTTTCTTTTACACTGCCTATAGGGATTTTCATGAGCAGAGGCATCTGCAATGTCTAATGCAAAAAAAAACCAAACTATACAGTAGGCACGTAGGAATTACTGTTGACTCTTGTCTGGAGTATTCTCACGCTTCCTCTTACTATGAAATTTAAAATTAAAAAATAGAATTGTAATTTCCTGCATGCTCTCCTTTTTGATCTCTAGCACTAAATATAGCTTAATCTCGCATAACAGGATTTATGTATGCCATCTCCTTGTGTGTATATATATAAATATGCAAGTGTATAGGTCTTTGAATGCTAGAATATCAAGTGGTATGCTCAGAAGTGGATGCAGTATTCCTGGTGTAGCCTCTCCAATGGTGAGCTGAGGGGAATAATTTCTGTCAATCTGCTGGCAACATTCCTCCTAATGCAGCCCAGGATACCTCTGGCTGCCTTTGTTGCAAAGACACTACTGGCTCATGGTCAACCTGGTGTCCACCAGGACCTCTGGGTCCTTTTTCTGCAACACTCCACAGTCAGCTGTCAGCCTGTACCAGTACCTGGGTTCATTCCTCCCCTATGGCTGACCTTTGTGCTCCTTGTTCAGCCTCATGGAGTTCCTGTCAGTCCATTTCTCCAGCCTATTGAGATATCTCTGCTTGGCAGTACCCTCTAATGAGTCAGGCACTTCTCCCAGCTTGTTATTAGTGAAGTTGCTGAGGATGCACTCTGCCCCAATATCTAGATCATTAATGAAGATGCTAAACAGTGCTGGACCCAATATTGGCCCCTTGGGTACATCTCTAGTTACCAGCCTCCAGCTAGACTTTGTGCCACCAATCACTGCTATATGGAACCGGTTGTTCAGCCAATTTTCAATCCACCTCACTGTTCAGCCAGCCAACAGTTCATCAGCCCTCTTTATAGAGATCTCACAGGAAACAGTTTCAAAACCTTTCTGGACTTCAGCTAGACTATATTCACTGCTCTTCCCTTGTTTACCAAGCATTACTTGTTTCTGTGCAGATTTGTTTTCATGATAAAACCTTTGCCCCTAAAATACTATTTTACAGACCACGACTGTGAAACTGGAGTAGGGCCATATGTTGAGTTGATTATTAGGGGCATATGAACTCTGTAAGTCCGTGTACAAATTTCCCTGAGGTTAGTAAGGCTCAACCCAGACATAAGGCATAATCTCAAAAACCAAACCGGAAGATTAATGTTTGTGTTTTGAGACAAAGTTGACACTGTCAACTTACTGCATTTCTTTCAAAATATAATATGAATAAAACGGAGGAAACTGGTTACTTTTACAGTATCCCATTCCTAAATAGTACAGGAGAGAAATCAGCCTTCCTAAACACTAGAAGATGCCAAAGTATGAATAAGACAAAATATCACTTAAGTTATTATGATGCCATCTACTGGCTGTAATTACTTTCTTTATACCATAAATAACTGTTTCCTTGTAGAAGGGGTGCTTTTTAAGTATTTCACGCAGTTGAAGTGCTTCTTATATGAAGCCTAAGATGTGATTGCTAAGGCAGTTTATATTTTCTATCTAAAGAGTACTTTGTTAATGAGAGGTATGTGATGATACCGGTGATGTAACTGCAGACCTTATTCTCATTTGTGGACAAAGAGGAGTTGACTCTCTCTAAAACTAATACTGCTGTAAACTTTCACCTTAAAGTTGTGCATCTTTGGCTTTGTGTATCTAAATATCCCAAGAGGCTGGAGAGATTTTGGATTGTGTGCTTTTTATCCTGAATAGCTACCAAAGGAGCAGTATGTGCTGTTTGAAGATCAGATTCAAAATGGGCAGTGTGACCCTGGCATAAATAAAAAATATGGATTCTTCAGGTGTTTTGACCTCTACCTTTCCAATGAGGCAAAAGGGAAACGTTCACCTCTTAAGAGAATCCACTGCATTACTTGTAGTAAGAGCCTTCTCCAGTACACAGGCAAAGAACTTTTGCAGTGTGGGCTGTTAGCCTCTAGTGCTGGGCACTGCCTGATCTCACCTCTGCCAGAGCAAAGCTGTGGATCAAGTGCCTCTGTGCTGAAGTGGAAAATGTTTGTTCATTCCCTTTTATGCTGCTTTAAGTAGATTCACTTGGTGCAGGTCTGCCAATAGCTGTGGTCTACCCTGCATTGTGAGAGCATATGTGTTATTTAACAAGTTTTAACAAGCCACAGGCTTGTATTAAAATATTTGGTGCTTTTTAATGGGAGGGCAGTCCTTATCCTGCCCTCTTCTGGCTGCTTGATAAGTTATCTTCAACGATGTGACCTGACTCAAGTTTCCATTATCCTCCTGAATTACCCAGAAAACAGCCCATGCTCAGTGTGTGTCTGCATTTCGGCAGAACTTGAATTTCCTGGCATTTAGGTGACATGTAGCACCTGGCTCCTGAACAGCCTGGCTCTGACTGACACATGGGCATCTCTGGGGCACAAAAAAAGTCTGCTGTTGGTTTATTTAAACTTTCAAGTGTTTTAGTCACCTCAGGCAGCAGTGCCTAATGGTTTGATGCATTTAGTTGAAAAGCTATTTATATCTGCTTCTATCCAATGACTCTTTCCTCCCACAATCGCCATGCTGTGAGCTGTGCATGTCCACCTGCTAATAAGTCTGTCATTATGACCAAGAAATCTTGTAAAAAATTTTTTTTTCTTCCCCTGTCGTTTGGGAGCAGGTCTGAACAAACTGATTGAGGAGTTGTTTGAGGCAATGTGCTGCAAGGAGCTCCTTGGAGCCTTGTTAGCTCACATACTCATTAGGTTAGGAGAAGGTGGAGACTATTCTCTGTTGGTTAATGATTCATCTGTCCTTCATTACACCTCCATATGTGCCCCTAGCATATGTGGTTTGTATAAATGCTTGAGGGAGCCCCTTGTATAAATTAGCAGCCTGTTGCTGTCTGAATCAAAGGCCTGGTAACCACGGAATTTTTGGGTTGCTCACCCATCCCTTGTGACACCTGTACAGGTCAGCTAGTGCTGCTGTGCCCGAATTTATTGGGAGGGAGAAGAGCAAATAAATCGCTCAGAACTCCTGATTTTTGGTCTTGACAGTCATATATTGAAATGATTTCTAAGCATATGCTTTGGTTATGGCAATAGGAGTTACTTTTCTTAGTCTGAAAAGAAAGTGTCAACATTTGAAAACACATCTCCTGGAGTGTACCCTTTCATTTGTGTCATGTCTGTTGTAGCATTTGGCCATTGAGATACTGACAGCAGCTTGGTAGCTGATGAGGTTTTCTTTTTCTTTTCTGGCTTGCTGAAATGAGCTTGCTTTCCCAGTAAGTCACAGAGTTAAATTTCTTTTGAATACTTCTTTGCTCACAGGGATGAAGGTGCATGAACTCTATTTCTAACCTGTATTTAGCACACAATTTAATTACTGTTGTGGAGTGTAAGCACCAAGGAGAAGGGTTCACTTTTCAGACTGTTGACACAGCTGTAAGATGAAACTGAGTAAACTCCAGGTGAAATCAAGCAATCCCTCCTAAAGGCAATTCTGAATAATATGGTGACTGCAAACTTGCCTGATGTATCTAAAATTAGGTGGATGCATTTAAATAACAGTAGCTTGAATTGATCTGGTTTTGTATCTTTGGCACGTTTTTATTCTTGAGGAGGGTGGGGTAGATGGAGGATCTGGCAAAAGCCAAGCTTCCTATAACTTTAATTTGTAATGGTTGGCTTTTCTCAGTATCAACTTAAATGAAGTTCATGCTGCTGTCCTGATCAGGGGTGAGGTGGGTATTTTTTTTTTTTGCTGGGTTTAGTTAAGATAATACTTGACACACCTTCCTAAAGTGCACATATATTATGCATATAATGTCATATTGCTCTTTCAATAAATAGGGCTTCAGGAAAATTTGTACGGATCTGTATAAGGAATATGAAGACAGCCGCTTTGGCACAGAGGTCCTCAGTCGAATTGATCTCTGTGCCATGCGTAAGAAGAAGCAGGAATCTGGTTACTATTATTGTGAATGTTCAATCAGTGTGGGCTCCAGTGGTAAGGAAGAGTGTAAAGAGCAAAAAATGCAGACAGAAGATGTGGGAGAAACAAGCAGTGAAGGCCTCCCAAACAACGGAGTGAAGGCTGAAATAGGAGCAACTGGTGCAAGCTGTAAGCTTGCCTCAACAGTAGTAGCTCACCATAAACCATCTGAAAATGTTGCTGAGGCTTCAATTGCAATTAAAGAAAAAGAAATCAGTGAGGCAAAGGGACAGCCTGAAACTACAGATGGGACTTCTCCTACAGCTGGAGATATCTGCTCAGAGTCAGTACTTGGTCTGCTGCCAGCAAGTTCAGATGTGCTGAAAAGCTTGGAAATGGAACAAGAAAAAGCAAAGATAACAGATGGCAGTTTGCAAAAAACTGAAGCAACAGAACAAGCACCTGGTCAGACAAGTTTGGAATAAAGTTGTTGCAGTCTTTGGTGAACTCAATGAGAGTGGAGAAGGTAGACAGGTACAGTGGGGCTGAGGTCAGAGGGGGTGGGTATGGTGAATTCATATTTGGCAGGAAATTATCTTTTTTGGAGTCTGACAAAAAAAAAATGTAGAGGAAACATCACTGAATATTGTAATGGTGAAATGCCTTGCTAGAAACCTATACCACCAGCATGTGTGAGCATGTGTACTGCAAAGGCAAGTGAGCTGTGGTTTACAGAATCAGACCCTTCAGCAATGATGCATTGATACAAATGATGTTGCCTGGTGCCTCCAGTGCCTAAATGCACACTGCTACCTTGGCTGAGCTTCTTTCTGCCCTGCTTCACCCCCTGCCCTGGCCCTGCACCCTCAACTTTTCTCCTTTGCCTGCCTTCTCCTTTCTGATTATGGCCTAAAGACAAAATCCCTACAGCTGCTCTCATTAGTGACTCCAGGCCATGATTGCAACACAGTCATGCACTGCATTTCTGTAACAGGTAGATGGTGTTAGTCGTTAACACACTATTATGAACTACATGCTTTCCTTTGACCTAGTAGCTACTTAATGAGAATTATTTTGCCTGACTTATGGAAATAGTGGTTTTGGATGAAAAGGAAGCATAGCGCTAAATACTTTCTTTTCCTCTTCCTCTTCTTTTCTTTATCCATCGAATTGTCCTTATAAAATGCCCCGAGGAGGATCCAAGGGACAAGAGCGCTTTTCTAAACCGCAGTTTTGGCCGGGGCTGACGTTTCCTGGCTTCGCCCTTTGCTGCCACGGCCCGAGCAGAGCAGTGCCGGCTGCCCTTCCCGCACGGAGCTGGCGGCATCGGCGGCGGCATCGGCAGCGGCACCAGCAGGTGGCACCGCTGGAGAGCCAGATGTGCGGGGAAGGGACCGGCCCCGCGCACCCCAGAGCCGCGGGAAGGATCCGCCGGGCACGGGGAAAGCGTCTTTCTTCCCTTATCTAACTGCACATCGGAAAGGGACACTTTATTTTAACAGCTTTTTTCTATTTTTTTTTTTTCCCCCCCTTCTCTTTGTTTTTCTTTCTTTCTTTGGTGGGGGGTAAAAAAGTGCGCAGAAAAAAAGCCAACTCTGATCAAGAAGTAGTTTCCCCCTCCACACACACACACACAAAGCGTGGTAGCATCAAGTATACAATATTTTGTTTCCCTGCAAGATGCGTGGAGATAAACGTTTAGGCAGAATGGCCAGGATGCACCCTGTTAAATTAACATCAGACTAGTTTAAAACTTGTTTCTAAACTTTGGGGGGAGAAAAAGCAGCTTTATTTGTACAATTTTCACAGCGGGTGGGGGGATATAACCCTCCCCAGCCAGCCACTGTGCAGGAGGAAAAGGAAGGCTCTGCATTTAATGAACCTGCTTTGTACTCACACTGGGGTCTGTGTCAGATCCCTTGTGTTGTAGTGCTTGGCAGAGCATTTATTTTTATGTACCTCCACTGAAGGTTTTGGGCTTTGAAAAGGCTGTCCCCAAATGGTCTTCTAAATGCAAATTCCAGTGTTGCTATTCCCAGCTTCTCTGGGGTCTTCAAAAGGCAGCTAAATTGTTAGAGGAAGACTCCAAGGTTATTTTTGGGGGAGTACTTAAGAGTCGCACTTCAGAGAGCATCTCTATATCAAGGCATTCCGGATTATTTTTGTTTTTGTTTTTTTGTTTTGGTTGGGTTTTTTTCAGGAAAACTTGCTTCAAATATACACTGAGGACACAGTGTTTCTTAGTCCTTTTTCTTTTTTTTTTTTTTTTTCTAATTCAGAAAAGGATTAGCAACGTCATTCATTGTTAGAACTGAAGTGGGTTCAATGTCCTAGGACCAAATGCACTTTATAATGTGCTGTATTTCTTCTCATTGAAAATGTTAATTATCTTTTTATAGACAGATGGCACTGGAGTGTAGCAAATGTGTGGTGAACCTGCACTCATAAACATTTGGGAGTATAGTGTGTACAGGTTCCAATTAAGTTTAATTCTGCTTTAGGGTTACTAGAATGATAGTAGAGTAATTAATTTCACATATCTTGGGAGTAGAATAACTTGTTTTGGGACATTAAGTTAAGATATATACTTAAGTTGTATCATTATGATTAATCTTGATGATTTAGAATAGGGCTTTAAACCAAATACCTATGAAATTCATCTCTATAGTCTCTAATGATAACCAAAACCAAAATCAACTTCTGTAATGCTGTTCAAATAATAAGGACATATTTTCAGCTCTGTGATGGAGATTATAAAAGAAGGCTTGAATAAGTCTTAAATTTTTTTTTGGTGCTCTGCTTTAGCCAAGGGTATTCATGTTTTTGTTCCCTAGTATTTTTTATTTAAATTAATTGAAATATATTTGATAATTAGACACAATGTAAAACAAGTGTGAGACTTTCTGGAATGGAAGTGTCTTTATATTGCTGAAGCAGATTAATTGTCCTTCTTTATGACTGCTATAGGGAAATTACAGTGTAAAATTCACATCCAGAAGGCAGTTTGATTCACTCTTTATGATCCCTGCATTTGTTCTTCTTTGCATATGTTTTTTTCTTTATTGCCTCTAATGTCCTTATTTTTTTCCCTCGGAGTAATTTTCTTCATACGCACTAGTAGTTTATGTAGAAATGCAATCTACTACTATCTTGTAATTGAATTTAGGTGAAGGTAACTTGAGTTATTGGAATAATGGTCCAATAGGTTGGAGAGAACTTGCAATATTATCCACTGTGACTTTTTCTTTGTGTAAGTATTCAATGATGAATTTCCCTGAAACGCTAAGTATTTTCCAAGCACGTTGAGAGGAGGCTTTGACTACTGCATCTCCTTGTATCTCAGCTGGTTTTAACTGGATGTTTGTTAAACTAGCTATTCTAATAAACAGGATGCCAAAGCAAGAGGAAGGAGTGTCTTTAAATACCTCATGATGAATACCCTGGTCATTGTTAGGCACTAAATGTCAGATGGGCCAGGTTTTTTCTGGATGTTACGTATTTTGCAGGCTAGATGCAACTGAACAAGAACCATATGTCTCTGTACTAAAACAAATAAAGATTGTCTTGGTTAGTTCAACTGGCTTTCCCTTTCCATTGTCTTGTACTTTGTGCATATGCACAAGAAAGCAGAGACACCTCCTTGTTTACCTACATTTCATGTCAGGAAGATGCCAGCCTCTTCAGCTGGTGCAGCAGAGCCAGCAGAAAGGAGATAACTTCAGATGGGAGCCCTACAATTATCCTGCCTGATCCTTCTACTAGCAGTAGGAAGTTTTAGTGGGGTGAGTAGTAAGCTGACCTCCTTGAAGCGTTTTATTTTCATTTGCTTTTTTCTGCTGTTGTTAGTCACAGTTTCTATGGTGTAGTGTATTACCAAAGCAGAAGTCCTATTATTGTTTGTTTCATGCAGGTAGAAGGAATAAACCCTCAATTTAAAACATTTACCAGCATTTGCTGTAGCTCCTCATAAACCTTTACATAAAAATTAAATGCAAACAACAGCAAAAAAAAAGGCAAAAAAAGCCTTTCCCAATCCTCTGCTTGGCAAAAAACTTGAAGCAGTTTTTTTTTACACTCCTTGCAATGTCACCCTGACCCTCAGCTGCAAAGCTGCAGGCTTAGCCAGGAGAGAAGCTTGCTTATGGCACTCTGGAGATCAGAGAGCACTATGGATTTTTCTCTGCTAGGAAATCTTCCATTCTCTTCTCATAATATTGTCTTGGAACTAAAAGTAGTTGTTGGAATGAAAGACAAGTTTAAAAAGTCATTGGGGAATATTTAAATGTTGCTAAATCTTTTCTTTGTGGAAGGGGCTATTCAGAGTTAGAAGCAGAAGGACATGTCTGGGGCCCCATAAAATCCTAAGCAAGTTCGTGTAGTTGTAGTCTACAGTTTTATTCTCAAAACCACTCTCAGATGGGCTTAAATCCAAGCACTGTGTAGGCTTAACACCTCTGAAGCTGGCTTCTGACCATGGGCTTTGGTCACTGACCTGCACAGCAGAAACATGAAGCAAGTCTCATAAAAAGAGTCTAAAAAAGACTATATGATAAATGAGAGCATACTTTTCTGACTCATGAAAGAAAAAATTTTCTAAAAAATAAAAATTAAAGTATTGAATGCCCACCCAACGCTTTCTCTTTTCTGGTGTGACTTTTGATTTTCTTATTAGAAAACTCCTTTTTAAGATCAGCTGAATTCATCAAAAACTTCTTTTAGAAATTTTATTTAAAATTATTTTTATCCAAGTTGCAAGATCTGGGGTATCGGTACTTAGGATTTGTTTTTCCACCTCTATCTTTAAACTGGACATAGCACTTAGATAATTCTGTTTTTGAAATGAAAAAACCCCAGCAGGCTGTTTGCTGCCCTTTTTAGTTTCTTAATGTAAAAAGGAGAGATGAGCACCTGTATGAGACAGTAGTGTCCTCCTTTGCCAGAAATCCAGCATTTGTTATCTGCTGATGGATGCCTAGTTCAGCTTTCATTCTGTTGAGTAAGTAAACAATAATACTAAATAAGCATTAAATAGTGACAAGTAAGTATGTTAGAGGTGGTCACACTGAGCTTATAATACACTTATAATTTCTTGGATATTTGACTTGTCTTCTTCTGAGACAAAGAATCTTCTCAAATGTTTGTCAGTAGTGAACTGGAGTCAAAGACCTGTTAAAGGTTTTCCTTTTGATAGATTCCCTTTAGGTACAGGGCTAAGCTTAGGATGCACTGTGGTTCATAGGTGTTTTTCAGAATTAAGTTGATGTGAGGCTGAATCCTCAGTGTCACTGCCTCTAATGCTGCTGAGACCAAATCAAACCCCCAATTTCCTGCATGATAAAGACTGTTATTGAGACTTGCTGGGAATTTTGTTTGCTGAAATAAATTTAATAGGAAATTCAGAGATTCTTCTGCCTGATCAGGTCTTTTTTAAGGCTTTGTCTCCAAGTACAGTGTCCTGATGTGAGCACGCTGCTTCACAGAATAATCAATTCTCTTATCTGTATAAAATCTATGAACCTGATTTTGAGTCTTATCCCAGGGGGTGCTATCTCCTTGTGTTAGGTGATCTGTGGGAAATGCAGCCTGAACAGGAGACCTTGGCCAGACAAGAAGGAGACTGAGAGGACTCTGGGAGGCTTGGCAGCTCAGTTGACAAAAAGAGTTTCTTCTCTCACCTTTAACTTTGTGAAAAAGACCTTTTTCATCCTGGCTTACTTAAACCCACTAACTAGCCTCTGAGGCTGATACTGAAATTATTCTATCTACTAATTTCACACATAAAGCACCCAGAAATGATGATTATTTGCAGAAATAATCAAATTATATTGGAACAAATAAAATATAATTGAAATAAAATTATATTGAAGCAATATAATTTCAGCCTGCATAATTGAAACCCTTTAGGTACTGTTACGAAACCCTTTACAAAGTGGGTTATAAATAAACACATTATAATGTTAATACATTATCAGTCAAAGCCCAAATGAATCTTGAATTTTGCTTAAAGTAGAATTTGCAAAATTGATTCACTGCTGCATCACTTGACCACCTTTTAACACTGCTTTTCCCATTGCTGTTTATTTTCTATGTTATTCTTAGTTTATTCTTCATCCAGTCTATTTATTCAGTTAGGTATGTGGCTATACACTTCTAAGTCTTCCATGATGCTTCTGTACTTGACTTCATTTCCCAGCTGGAACCTTTTTCTCAGCCTGTTGCTGCAGAGCAGGGTGCCCAATGTCACCCTTTGAGCAGGTAAGGGCTCTGGGCTAGCTTGCTTTGGCAGTTGTTAGCCTGCTGCTTATAAGCCCCTTTCACTGTGGTTTGCAGAGCCCCTGTGGCAGTGGGGATACTGAGCTATCCCAAAGTCTCTGAGCTGCTGTAACCCTACTTAAAATAACTGAGGAATTGTACTGCTGACTTACTGCAAATAGAAAGTGGAGCCAGCACAAAATGGGATTGCAGTAAATGTAGCAGCAAGTGTACATCAGGGTCCCACAGAGCAGCACTTACACTTCCCTTTGCAGATGCTGGTTGTTTAAGATCAGACAGAAGGGGCACAAGTTCTCCCTGTAGTCTCCAATTTACTCAGATGACTCAGAGAATCAGCAGCAAATTACAGGATTTAATGTCATGGGCTGTCCTGTGTCAGGCTGGCTCCAACCTTGGACATTTAACCATATCAGCCATCACTTGTCCATGCCACACCCCTGGAAGTGTCCAGTGCCAAGATGGACAGAGTCCTGAGCAACCTGGTCTAGTGCAAGGTGTCTCTGCCCATGGCAAAAGGGTTGAAACTGGATGTTCCTGAAAGCTCCTTCCTTAAATCATGTAACCCTTTAACTCAAACTGTTCTATTCTTATGAAGTGGTTCTTCCATGCTCTGGTTCCTGAGGGTGTTGGGCTCCTCTGCAGGGTGAGCAGCCATACTAAGGCTGCTGCTGTCACCAGTGTCCTCACTCACTAAGGGAGGGTCTCTGTGCTGCAGCCTGCAATTGTAGGAAATGCTCCACCAGTGCCTGGAGGGAGACCATCCACTCAGGACACACCAGTCACAGTGGTGTGGGGCCTGGAAGCAGCACTAAGGATGTCCTTCCTTGGGAATAACTCCTGCCTTAATTTGGGCCCTTTCCCATGTGCTTGGCTTATGGCGTGGTACTGATGGGAAGAGTTCCTCTCTCCTTTTGAGCAGATTTCATGGGCTGTAGGTGGGCTCCTTGGCAATGTCTTCAATTACTACTTGGGTTTTCTTCTTCTTTTTTACTCCTTTAAAAAATTTTTTTTGGGAACTTATAGCAGGTTCAATCTAGTCTCCCATTTCAAGCAGCTCTGATTACCAGGTCTATGGTTTTAAATCCTGCTGCACTGAAATCAGCTATTTTCTCATTGCCATCTCTATCTATGACACCTGTTTTACTCTGAGTGCATATGTTACCCCATGTGTTGCACCAGAACTTCAGTTTTTAGTGTTGGCTGCTCTTTGGGCTATGTAGAAGTAATGTCTTTGTGATAAGCATAACCATGCTGATTTATTTATGTCACGTTGCTGCAGCTGATGCAGATTCAAGCATGTCTAACAATTGCTTACACTCTCTATCATACAGAATTATTCAATTAAACAAAAGCTGATTAAGTTGTAGCCCTTGACAGAGGAGAAACAGAGCAATTCTCAGGACTCTTCTTTATAGAATAAGACTTGCTAATGCTTCTGTATTTTAAGACAGTAAAACCAGTGCATTACTTACTATTTCAAAGTCATGAAAACTACACACTCCCATGGCTGATCAAACACAGATTTTTCAAGTCTCCAAGGATATTGCTTCCATTTACTATATGTTGTACAAATAGTCTATCATCTCATGTGGTTGGAAGCGAAACAAAAGAAATTAAGCAATCCTGCATCTTAGTATGGAATGTTTATCAGCTTGTGTTTTAAATGGATGTATTACTCACTTTGAATCTTCTGCTAACAAAAAACTTCTCCATCCCCCACATTGCCACATGTATTCTGTTTTTATGTTAAAAAAAATGTCTTGTGAACATCTAAAGATATTTAGGGAGGAATCTGTATTTTCCCTGCACTTTATAAGCATTCCAACTGCTCATAGGAAACCACAACTCATTTTAAAATAATTTGAATAACTTATGCTTTAATTTCCTAATGTTTTGACATCTTGAATGTACAAAAGTATCTTGGAATGTATGAACTGATGCTGTGAAAATTTCATTTCTAACAAGAAACTGAATTTTAGGATGGCATTTCTAAATAAAGTATCTGTTGTTGATCCAAACCTGTTTCTTGTCTCCCACCATTTCTTCAGGCTGGGATTAAACAAAACACTTGTGTTCACTTTGTTAATTTTACTGAAACAGATATATCTATTATTTTTATAGTGTTAGAATTACCTGAGTACATCTGCCTAAATTGCAAGTGAGATTTATCTAGAGCTTAAACTAAGCCAAGACATTCTACATAACATTTTGTGAGGTACTTAGTTGCTGGCAGGTGTTAAACCATGACAGACACCTTATCTCTTTGCCAGAAAACGTTGTTGAGAAATCTGTTGCCTATATGAGAATTCAACCTTTAGGTGAATCATTAGGCAGCCTAAAATGTTTATTTGAGTAGAGGACTGCATTTCAATTTGCCTCTTATGGAGAGTGTCATGAGTGAAACCAGAGGCAGCCATAGGTGGAAGCAGCCAAGTGCCACTCACTGGTCCTGGTAGAACTGCACCATTTTGTGGTTCCTCTTTTTGCACACATTTGACAACCCAAAACTGCAAGAACAAGTACAGTAGAAACTCAGTGACTTGCTTCTTTGCTTGCCATCTTCAACAGTGCCTTCTTGGTGGCATCAGAGATTATGCAACCTGCACTTTTGTTGGCTTCTTTTGCTCTTTAGGTAACTCCTGGGGCTCGTTAGGTGCCATGCTGGCAGCTGTCATACAAACAGGTGATGGCTGAAAGCTGCTGACCTTCCATAGCTCACCATGTAACTCTTTTCTCTCTCCTCAGATTGTCAGTGGCAGGCATGTACCAGCCAAATGGCTACCAAGACATGACACTGCTGCAGCATTAGAAGCTCACTGATCCCAGAACTATGCTACAGCTGCTGCTCAGGTTTTCCTCTCTGTGTGCCAGAGGGGAGGCAGTATGTATCCCTGCAGAGAACATTGCTAGGAAGGCATCTTCACCCTTCCTTTGCATATTGGACCCAAGCATTATCCTAAAGAGTGCAGCACATGCTTCATTAAGGTGACTGCACCAACTCTGGTTTAATGGTCTAAAAGAAACATCTTCCTTTCACATCTTGCTTGTGGTGAGAAATGATGAGAGATGCAGCCTCAGCACTTGTCCTCGTTTCAGTGCTGCTGCTCCAGATGCTGTACACATTGCAAAGACAGACACAAGGACAGGAACTGTTCTGTTTGCATTTTCAAGCCCCAAGGTAGCCTGTAGTGTGAATTACATTAGCAGTGCCAACCAACAGTTTCAAGTCTCCAAAACCCAAAGAGCTGCTACTATCATCATCTTATGATGTATAACCACAATAAAGTAATAAGCAGTACCAGACTTTACAGGTTCCCATTTTAAGTTTCTCAGTTGAAATAGAATGTTACCAGCTGTCTAGTGTCACTTGTGTCCTTAAACATACTGCAGGGAGGTCTTGCTAAGTTATTTTATGTAATATTGGGTGTGATGAGTCTGAAAGATAGTGAACTCAATTAGCACTTCAGGGCCTCACATGCAGAAAGAGGTTCTGTTAAAGCTGAAGGATGGATCTCCTGTTGGAGGACAAGTGTTTAAGTCTCTGTCTCACAGCAGGCTTCTTGCATGATTTGGAAACATCACTCAGAGGCAGATACTTGCAAGCTGTTATCATTGCATACTAGTGCCTATACTGTCCTCTATTTAAAGAAAATAAAGGTCTGATCTTTGCACACTTTGTCTGTGGCTGTATCTCTGTCTTGTTTTTACAGAGGAACATAGTGGTGTTCTGTACCCACGGCATGATAGACAGAAGTACATTAAGAGGTCATCTGATACTAATTTAATGGGGACTCTATAAGTATTTTAAATAGTAGTTTCTATTAGGCTCTAAGACCAAACTGCATTTATTTAAAATGAGTTTTGACTGCAAAGTCAGTGAATTAAAAACCTGCTATTTCCATCAGAGACACCTTAAGTATACTTCAGGAATGATGGAGGAAGGCTAGTCTGTGGTGTTGCAGAAGTACCATATTATCTTATTAGGGATTTATCCTTGTTGAGCTGGCTCTGGTGACTTTTACGTGCCTCTGCAGGCGATTTTGTGTAAGACCCTGCCACAGGTTTCTGTGCTGCTCCAAGGTGTGAAGGGAGCCACCTTGCACCCTGTACAATCCACCTTTCTGCAGTCTTTAGCAGCTCCAAGTCTTGCCAGAACTGACAGTTATGTTCTGAAGTCCTGCTCCTTTAGATCTGGCTGATTTAGCTTTTGGCAACAAAATGGGAGCTGTATGGAATCGTCTCAGCCTGCTCTCAAGCAGGTCAGGCAGGATCATGTCAAATCTTATGAGTGATGAACAAAATGCAGTCTGGGGCTGTGTGATGATATTAAATCATCTGATGTGATGGTGAAACTTGAATGCTGAATGTTCCCTTTTTACTTACCGTTTTTTACTTCAGCTATGAAGCTTAGTATGGAAAAGGCTGCTTGTCTAAAACCAAACCATCTTCATCCATTTTTACCTTCCAGTCTGAGAGCATCAGCTATGTGTCCTCAGTAGAACCAAACTTATCATATACTCAGGTAACTCTGCTACCATAAAAATATTAAAACTGTGTTTCAACAAAACTGATAAATAAAGTGAACACTAGTGTTTTGTTTAATCCCAGCCTGGAGAAATGGTGGGAGACAAGAAAGGAAAAATAAAAATTTAATACCCAGAAATCTTATACTGAAACTTCTTTGTGCAGAGGAAGGTGAAGGAAACCTTACAGACTGAGTTATTAGCAGTGATTTTTGACATTTGTTTAGTTTGCATCTCTTTTCATACTCTCCTTAAATAAGTTTGCTGTCTCATTGCAATGTAATTTAAAAAGGATAATGATGGATAAAACTCCATCTAAAAGTAGTATTTTGGCTTCACTACCTCTGAATAACTAAAACGTAGATAAAAGACTAACTAGTGGAAAAACACATGCCATGTTCCTCTATTTCCTGAATTATCCTGAAATCCAGTTAGATCCTTTCTAGCAGCATAGTTCCCCATCCAAACTTCAATGACATTTTACCTGATTGTGCATGCCTTTGTCAGATCTCCAGGGTTTCCCTCTGTCTCCATGTTTAGAGGGAAAGCTAAATGATAGAAAATAATTTCTGGTGCTCTCACTTCGACTTTTCTGTTTTGGAGCTTCTAGAAATGGTAAATGAAATTCTAGCTTCTAAAATGAAATAATGGTATACTCTTCCATGAAAGACTTTTTTCCTGTGGCTGTGATAACTTATTTGTCCTCTCAGATTGTGCCTGTACATGTTGTGCATCTTGTTCACTGCTTGTAAGCCCGAATTTAAAAACAGTAAGTGATCTGGCTAAAGCATTACATTATTGCAACTGACAGTCTTGGAGAGGTGATAGAGAAACCTTTTTTTTTTTTTTTTTTTTCCCTAGAATTAAAAAACGCCACCCCAAAACTATAATTTTATTAACTAATAAGGTTTTACTAGTCAACACTAGCAGTAAACGTCGCATTTTGTGTGGGTTTTGTATAGAAAGAAAAACTGTTAAGCATTATCAAAGGCTGTTTTTCCAGCTGAAATCCAATAAGATTTATTATTATGTCACCTCCTTTACTTGTAATAAAAACTGTTGTTTAATTGAAGTCATATTGCTACTTCTGAATAAACTGTTTTGGCTATTATGAAAATGGCAACAATCCGTAACAACTGTATTTCAGACTGCAGACCTAAAACTATGTCAACAGTTATCTAATTTGATGTTTCTAAGTGCACTATTGCTCACTGTTGGGCAGCATCAGTCCTTGAAAAGACTCTTAAAATGTATCTAGACAATGCAGGTTCATAAATCTGGGCTATAGTGTTTTGCAGTAGATCAGCTGCTATGTCAACAGTTGGGGAATTTAGTAAATCAGTGCAGCCAAGCAAGCCAGGATTCTAAATACTTTGCTAGCCAGTGAAAACTGAGCCAGAACTGGGTTACAGTGTGATCACGTCAGCAGCTTCTCCAGAGTCCTGAGGATTTTGTAGCAAACAGCAGCACGACTGAAGTACAATTAGGGCATTTGCCTGTCCTCAGACTGGTCCAAACAGCATCTACACTCATAATGAACAGACACAGCCTCCCTCCTAGGTATGGGGGTACTATGAGGGTTCAGGGAGAAGTTAATTTTTCCTCTGGAAATTTTATATAAATATCATAGCCCTTCTATGCTAAAAAACCCAAACCAAACAAAGCCCATATTTCTAACCCAAAATCTGAATTTTCCATAGCAAAAATGTATGGCTAAATATGCCATTTGAACATATCTTCAGGGATCTCACATCTCAAATACAGAGACTAATAATTCCTTCATAATAAATATTATTTTTTTTTCTAAATTAGTTAATTTGAGTTAATTCAGTACTTCTTAATAAACATATGTGACTGCCCATCTCTTCCAGCAACATGCAGGCAGCTGTATACTGGCAAGCAGAGGCAGTTCCAGGTGCTTGTCAAGGAGTGTGGAGGAAGCACTAGGTGGCAGGACACCAGAGAGGAAGGCTAGAAGGAAGAGACTGGATTGGAGAAAATGCACAGCACCCTTGGACAGGATGTGCAAATGATGGCCAAGAGGCAGCCTGGCAGTCCTGAGAAGCAGTCAGGGTCAGCTCAGAGGCACTCAAGAGCCAGTCAAACACAAATCCCATCACTCCCATCACCTATGGCTATAACCAGCTCAGCTCTTTCCCAGCTGCTTGTGCTAACATCAGTCACAGATGGTGCACAGGGCTTGAAACTCAGTTTTCCAACATGGGGGTGTTGGACTAACTTGCCCAGCTCACATTTTAAACAAAGGTTTCTGACTCCAGCTCCATCCCTGCACAAATTGCTCAACAAACAGTTTTAAGTAATAAATCTGCAAAAATAATGACTTGCAAAGACAGAGAAGCAGCTTTCTCTGCTTAGTAATTTGTATGCTAGAAAATCACTTCTTGCTGCTGTTATTAAAAAATCCAGCTCAACTGACGAAAGTTCATGTTTCACATCTTTTTTGGCAACACAGGAACAAGCTATAATTTTACTTATTAAACACAAACTGGTATAATTTTGTCATTCAAAAGACTTTGCAGTAAATTAATCATCAGAATAATTACTGGCCTGCTTTGATTTAAATCAATCTAAGGAGTAACCAAAGGCTTTTTAAAGTTGGGGTTTTTTTGTTTGGGTTTTGTTGTGGGGTTTTTTTCCCCACAGCACACTTCAGATGACAGAAGAAATATTTACTAAGAGTATTTTAAAAAGCATGTTTCTACCTCTCGGAATAAAACAAACTCCTGTCACACCTCCATGAAGATTCCATGCCCTGGTAAGTAGCACACAGCTTGCCTTTTGCCTTCACCTCCATGGAAGGTTTTAGTGTGGAAAATAACAAACGGTATTTTCAGCTCTGTCAATAATTAGAATCTGCAACAGTACCAGGTAACTCTGCTCAAATGTATCTCATAAATCTTGCTGGAAGTCAGAAGAGAAGGAGCAGAAGCACATGCCCATGGAGAACCGAAAGGAAAGATCCATGCAAATGCCAGCACCAGCTGAGCCACCTGCTCACCCCTTCCTGTGGTGCCTAATCCCACACCATGCCAATCCAGGCAGTTTTACAATGGATTTTTGCCAGCTGTGTGCTAGCAGTTTAATAGCAAAAAACACCACAGTGATGTTCCTACTGTCAGTGCACTTGTTGCTACAGACAGGAGGAAAGATATTGCCACCTGGATGTCTCTGTTGCTCAAGAGAACAAGCACAAGCACCTTCTGCTTCTCCAGTTTCAAGACTCCTACATGCCAAATTATTATTTTCTTTTCTTTTCTTATTTTCTTTTAAATTACCTTACTTATTACAGAATTTTGCAGGCTTACTAAATGCAATTGTATTTAGTGATAGTTATAGTCCATGTTGCAATGTACTCTAATGTAAGTAAATACAGAACCACAAGAAAAAATTTAATTGCAAGAGAAAGATTCCTGTTTGCCTACACATTGTGTTTGTTTAAAGTCGACTTCTCTTCCCATAGTAGAGAAATGCCACATCCATATTTAAAATCAGAAGCATTGACAAAATCTACTGAGTGCATTAAGCTGTTTTGACAAAACACGAGTGCCTGCCATGCTGCAGCTAAGGAAATGAAACAGCTCGTCTATTTACCAAAACTCTGCCTACAGACAAAGTATTCTCCAGGCTTTAGGAAACCTGATGCTTTTCTCATGCAGGAAGAAATCCTCATCATGGTGAACTCAGTGAGAAACTGCTGCTGACTTTAGCACAGCCAAATGCTCTGAGACTGACAGGGCTATCATTATGCTTTAAAATTAAGCTTATGCACATGCGTTCACTAATAGGAACCGCAACAGCAGAAAGGCGTAACGCAAATTATAAGGGAACTGAAAAATCCAGAAAGAAGATGATGCAGTTCAAGATTAATCTCACAAAAAAACCTAATCTGAATAGGAGATCAAATGTTTACAACATTTTTTCCCTTAGGATGTCAAAATCTCACATTTCGTAGGCTGTCTGTCACAGAGCAACTGTCAGAAATGGAGACAGAATCTGCTGGTTGAATTACAGCGTGGCTTCTCAATGACTGAACCAGTATTTATTTTGAAATTACACATAAATTATTCATTACTTCCTTAAAAGTATAAGCAAGCCTTTGGCTTCATAGCATTTCTATAATCTTTCACAGTACAAAATGAAACAGTTTGTGATATCTGTAATTACTTACCAAATAAAGAAATTTTTTCTAAGTTTTGTTTGTAAATATTTTATTAAAAAACATCTTTTAATGCTATTAGTCAATACATGTGTAATAATACTTTGACAAAGTATCATGTAGTAATATGTATTTTTGGATTCAGGAATGTAATGGTTTTAACTAAATCGTCAGAGCTCTGTTCTACTCCAGTCTCTTCTAAACTGTCATTTTTTTTCCAGAATTTAAACAAACTCATTCTTTGTCAAGGTACATCATCCTTAAGGCCTTGCAAATGTTTTAGTAATTGAACCAAAACAAAGAGAGAGCTCAGCTTTCTTTCTGAAGACCACGTTGCTTTTGAGCTTAAAAAGGTGCCTGCAGCTTTCAAGCAGTTAGTGGCAAATCAGCAAGAAAGAAATCAGAGGAGAAGAAGGGGCACTTAAAATCAAAACAGTAAAGTGCACAGCTATATCATCCGAAATTGTATTATCTGATCCAGAGAACTTGCTGGACTGTGGATATTTAATACAATTTGGCTTGCATGAAACATACAATCACGATTAGACAGAAAGGAATTTCTTTTTTCTTCCTGAAGTCATCTACAGGATCTATGGAATTCAATTTTCAAGGGTAACATAGTGCAGCTCTTTGGATATTGATTGGTTTCCTAAGTCCACAAGAGATGAAGAAGCAGGGAAGGTGTGGAGGGATGCAAGGTGTCCTCTTGCCATCTCTGTTTTATTTAGATGCCCGTACTCTCCAGCTCCCCATCCTCCAGCCCTAATGCAGCATGTGACCTAGAAATCATAAAGAGTTTCTCTTTATTTGTGTACTGTCTTTGAGTTTGCTGGGATTGCTCCCCTGTTTGTTCTCTGCTGGTAGCCTTGAGGGGGTCCGTCTGCTCAACTGGTTCCTCCTCACAGTCCTGAATTTTACTGGCTGCGGTGTTGGCAACTGACTCCAAGGAGGTGCCTGCCTCCTCCAAGTGGCTGTAGCCCTTATTGCTGCTGGAAGGCTCAGACTGGGAGCTCTGGGAGTCCGTCCTGGTGATGGCAGGAGGAGCGGAAGGGGGTGATCCCCCCAGATCTAGAGATTTAGAGTAGCTAGGAGATGCCTTTACCAGGAGGCTGGATTCCAGGACCCTCCTGACAGCTGGTGACCGAGGCGGCTCAGGGGAAAGGGGACACCTGGCATCAGGCAAGCAGCTGGTGCTCTGCCGCCTGAGAACCAGCTTGTGCCTCTTTGGCCCACAGCCTCCCTTGACGTGGCTGCTGCTGAGGTTGGTTAGGCTCAGTTCAAACTCCCCCCGTGGGATCTCCTGGGCTCTCCGCTCCCCAGGCGGTCTCTGCCAGCCTCCCCCTCCACCGCTGGGCCCCAGTGGCAGGAGGGTGAAGGTGCTCAGCGAGGAGCCGACGATGGAGCTGGCCGTGCTGCAGCGCTCGCAGCTGCCCGGCGGGCTGCAGGGTGGGCTGGCGGCGGCGCGGCCCGCGAGGGCGGCGCGCTCCCGGCAGATGCTGTACACGGCCTCAGCCAGGCTGGGCGGCTGCGGGGCGCTGCAGAAGGAGGAACGCCGCGGTGACGACACCAGATCTGGCGGGGAGAGGGAGACACCCAGTCCTGGTGGCCAGGAGCTCTTGGCCAGCATGGCTGCAGCACCCAGGCCTTCCCCACCAGGCTTCAGCTCCAGGCCCCGGGAGTGCATGTAGGTGACAAAGCCATTGAGAGGGGCTGAGGCCGGGGTGCCTCCATCCTTGGCCCGCAGGCTGTGGGCATCAATGACGGTGGAGTAGAGGTCACGCAGGTTGATGATCTTGGTCTTCTTGTCACGGTTTTCGTGCAGCACCGCGTTGGCGCAGATGAAGAGGAAGATGCCGATACCCATGATCAGAGGGCCCAGCACCTTCAGCTTGTCCGAATGCAAGTAGCTGGAGAAAAGACGGAAAAGGAAACCCGCCGAGGCCTGTGGGGAGGAGGAAGTAGGGGCAGACCCAGCGCTGGCAGCAGGGGCGGAGGTGTTGGCTGCGGGGGGTGACTCCAGGCGGATCCCTGCTCGCACCCTTTCCTGGCTCGGGGAGCGGCTCGGGTGGGTGCCACCTTGTGGCGCTGGGTGCCGGCCCTTGCCAAAGCTGCTTTCTCTGTACACCTGGCTGGGCTTTGGCCAGTAGCCCACCACAGCCAAGGCGATGCCCACCAGCAGTACCAGGATGCCACACAGGGCGATGAACCCCGAGAGGGAGCACAGCTTGAGCTTGCCTTTCACCACCACCACGTCATTCTTGCGCTTCCTTTTGGCCTTGCGTTTGCGTTTGGGGAGTTGGCTCTGGGGTTTCAAAGGGTCCTGTTTCCTGGCTGAGATCCTCAGGAGGCCTCCAGTGGCAATCATGGCTGGCTACCAGCGCACTGCCCCCCACGGCCACTCCAGCTCCTGCAGGGAAAGGGAGAAGAGAAGAGGATGAGAACCAAGGACAGACCTGCAGCACAAGAGATGTCTCTACTTGCTCTTCCTCCTTCAAAGTCCTGGCATTTAAAACCCTGAACAAGTGGGATGAAGGTTGACACCAACAGGCAGATCTCCCTTGCCTACACAGCTCCTGTGTATGAGAAAGAAACGGCAGACCAACGGCATCAGAGCAGCCATGTGTCCCACTACACTCTTGCCAAATAGCTAGCTAATTACTTTATACTCCAGGTAAATGATAGAACTAGTAGTATCCACTGAGTAAACAAGAAAAAAAATCTTGCTCATTTCAGAAGGAGTTTGCAAAACACCAGAGCTCAGAGGACACCAAGCCCCACTCCCTAACATGTCCTGGGGTTACAATGCACACTGACTGTGGTTAGAGATGTCATTCAGGATTTAATGGGATGGGAGAAATAAAAGCAGGAAGGCAGTATAGATACGATCTATAGTTATCATTTGTTTCATTACACTACTTACACATTACTGGAGGGAGGATTAAACATATTACTTGTCTTGCTTAAATGAGTGGGAAAGGAATTACTGTGAAATGCACAAAGGAAACATTTAAACACTGGAAAGTGGTGCTTTGTGAAAGTTTTTTCCCAGCCATTTGCACTTGATCTGCAATATTAGAAATTCATCTCTCGCTTGTGGTCCAGAGGCATCCCTAGTTTGGGAACATGTGTGATGTTCCAGGTAACTGTTATGTAACACTGACAAATTCAACCCCCTCCCCCCCGCCCTCAGAAAGGGGAGATGGCTGGCAGGTAAGAGAAGGAAAGTCAAATCCTATTAAAGGAAAAGTGAAACCCCATGAGTCACCCGGGGAAACCCTAACGAGTGCTTGCAGGGAAACTGGCAGAGGACTAAACACTGAGCATTTGTGGCTTTTGTTTTACTGGACCATCAGAAGTTATCTCTCTGTTCCCGTGATCTGAGCTAAACAACACAGTGTGTAGGAGCATTTCTGCACTATGCAATTCTTTTTGGAACCTATTTCTTCATGCTACCGAGAAGCAGGATCCCCTCCCCCTTTTCTCTTTCTGAGCATCCTATTATTTTTTTCTTTGACAGGGCAAAAGATGACATCACTGAATATAATACGACTCACAAAGTTCAATTAATTGCACTGAAAGGCGATTAAGTAAGCACAAAAAAACCCCTCCCTTGCTCCTCTTTCACTGCTCAGCCTTTAAATCTCATCTCCTTTCTCTTCTAATGCCAGAATTGCCACATATGCAGTAATATTCTGTCCCATTTACTCTGTTTATATTTTCCCCAGAAAAAAGAAAAGATGGGTGTTGTCAGCAAGGACGTTGTTAAATTACTCTCCGAGGTACTGCACGCTCAAAACAAAGAGCAGAGATTTCTCTTTCCTATCTCTGAACTATTTACTAAAAATAGAAAAAAAAAAAAAAAAAAAAAAAAGAAAAGGACATTTTGTTGATGCAAAAGTGTAATTATTGGGGCATGTGTTGCTGTAATTGCCGATTCTTTGATCTCATTTTCTGCTGCCCCACTAGCCAGCTGCCCCTCTCTCTCCACGGCGATAACAGATGGTCATCAGCTCCGAGGAACGCTCCCAGTCCGGCATCGCCTGGCACTTAGTTTCGGCGATGGCGAGAGCAGCGCTCGGCAGGCGAAGAAGGGCACAGCCATCGCCAGCGGCCGCAGTGCCATGGAACCACCCGGACGGGAGCGGCGGGGGCTGGAGCCACATCCCGCACGAACGGACTGCGACCCCCCATCCGCCCCCGGCAGCCGGACCCGCGAGCACCACGACCCTGCTCGGCAAAGCCCAAACGCCGCTGTAACAGCAGTAACGAGACCCGGCTGAACTCCTTCCCCGGGCTCGGGACTCGGCGGGCTCCGGCTGCCGGGACGCCCGGCCCCGGCCCCGGCCCCGGGGCGCCGCTGGCTCCGGTCCTGTCCCCCCAGCCTCTCCCCACATCCCCTGTTGCC
>JAOTQP010001286.1:100799684-100815649 GCA_026413545.1 Cichladusa arquata | reverse complement strand
GACACAGGGAAATTGCGGCAGGGCGGCCGCCGCCCCCGCCACCTGCGCACCTGCGCTCGCCCGCCGCCGCCTCGCCCCGCAGCCCGACCGCCCCGCCCGCTCAGACCCCGCCCCGAGCGCCGCGACAGCCTCCGGGCTCCTCTCCGCCGATACCGTCCTGGCAGGCTCATCTCCAGCCGCCTCGCCTTCGGGGTTTATCCCCTCCAAGTTTGCCCGGATGCTTAGGGTGAAAGTCATGAAGGAGGTGAAAAGATGAAGCAAGAGGTTGAAGAAGAAAGTGGCAGCTGAGATCCGCCAATGGCATCATCCAGAATCTCTCAGTTTCAGCAGAGAATGGGAAACATGTTCTCTTTTGAGCTACTTTCTGAAAAGTGATTGAATTGAAGATATCACCTTAGTGAGACATAATCTAACCTGTCCCTTCATATTGTTGCACTTATTCTTGGGAGGAGATTGCTGCTGATTGCTTTAGTGAAGTCTTATTAGAGGTTCACCAAGGTCTAGAAAAGCAAATCTTCGGCAGATATTTCAGTAAATACAGAAAACTCATATTGTGGCTTGAGGCTGCTCCTGAATGTACATAGGAGGGTTTGCTGGGGTGGATAGACTGAAAACCTGGGGTTTTGTACAGTAGCCTTAGAGTTCTCTTGAAGCTGAAGTTTTACCTAGCCTGAGTGAAACCAGTTTTCTTCTACCTCCACATTATCTCTTGTTGGAAAACTGTGGGTAAAGCAGCCAGCAGAAAGCAAAGGGCAATAATGAAAATATTTGTCAAATGATGTTCGTAAAAATAAGGGTCCAACACAGATTGGGAAAATTGTTAGAGAGGTTATGCATATTCAATTAAACTGTATGCATTCCAGCCTCAACAATTCTGCAATTCTGTATTCACCCAGACCATGCTATTTTGCATCTTTCACTCCAACCATCAGTGCCTGATTTGAGACGAAACAAATCCTTAAGCTGCACATAGGCATTTTAATGTCATTTGCTGTTTGTCTCAGCAAAATCATTTGGGACACATTTTTTAGTACATATATAACTTTTGGTTATGCAACAGGCTTGAAATTTAAGATTTATTATTTAAGAACTTCTTTTAAATATGTGCTTTGAACCCAAGTCTTCTGACATTCAGTAATTTGCTTTGTGTTCAGCCCAGGCTATCAGAGGAAACCAAACATATCACATCTGTTTCCACTGGAGACCTGTATCACATCAATAATGCAGCATCACCAGACTCTTCCTGAAAGACTCCTGTGCAAGAGAGAGAGGAAGAACAAGACTGATTTTTTAAAGGGCAAAGAACTCTTTTCCCTATCTGAGTCATATTTTCTATTTCTGTCAAACTAAACCATTCTATTTAGCTATCTTCTTTATACAACAGCCCTTTTTTTGCCATATTTTCATTGCTAAAGTTTTGAGTGATTGGGCTATCATCACATTCACAGTTTTCAAATAACTCTTAGCAAAATGTGTTGTAGGTGAGGCCAAATCCTGGAAAACAAGAAACATGTTCTTAGATGAAAAGCTTCTGAAGGTGTTGTGCCATGGCAGCTTTTGATGTAATCTTAATTTGCTCTATGTGTTAAAAACCAGTTGTACGATGGCAGGCTGAATCCCTCGCAGCAAACTACTTTGCCAAGTTGTGTATCCCTACCTATCCTACAGATTCCTCTTGTTAAAAAATAATAAAAAAAAAAAAGCTTTGGGGGCTTTAATGAAGTATTTATTTTATTTTTAGCTGATATGGATTTTTATGTTCCCAGAAGTGGAGTGGTTGCAAAAGGCAGCTTCCCTAATGGTCTGGTTTACTGGTCGCCTGAGTGAATTTGTAACTCTCTGTTTGCATTGACTACTAAGTACTGCTGGCACCCTCTGCTCCTGCCTTACTTGCATAACTTTCTAAATGATGTTATGCACTTATCATTAAATTGTGGTGAAGGTAAATAGCTATTAGGAATTGCAAAGAGTGTATTTGAGCTGGGTTTTTTTTCTCCTTTCTCCCTTCTCCCTCCTCATTTTTTTTTCCTCCATTCCCCTTCTACTTTTCCCATGTCCTTTTCTATTTTTCTTTTTCCCTGCTTCCTCTCCTCTCCTCTCCTCTCCTCTCCTCTCCTCTCCTCTCCTCTCCTCAAAAATCGAAATTTTAAAGCATATACTTGGTTTGGTAGGTTGTTTGTGCATAAGATGATAACCTTTATCTGGTCCTTGTCAGGGCATGCTTCGGTACATCAGTACTGCCATCAGTTTTAGTGTATCCACTTGAATATATTCCATCCCAGGCTGGCTGGGTACCCAGGAGATGTGTAGCCAAGTTAATATATCTCAGCCCTCAGCAGGCTCAAGGTCCAAAAGCAATTCAAAAGACAACCTAAAGTACTTGGTGTGCTTCTCTGAAATATTGTAACATCACTGGGTTCCAGATACAGACCTGCAGTTCCCAGTTTAGCAGTCCAACAAAACAAAATCAGAGAGAAGGCCCTTACTTGCTATAAGTGCAATCTCATCACCAGATAAACAAGATAAATATGGAAAGGATTCTTAGCGTAGTATTAAAAGTACAAGAGAGACATTTTGCATAGGTTTCAGGTTTTCCCCAGTAATTTTGCTTTACAATTTCCTAGGCACAGAGTAACAGAAGTATAGAATGGTCATGGCTGTCTTAACTCACACCCTGCTAGCAGAATGAGTTGCAGTCAGAACAGTAGCTCTAGCCTGAAAGTCCATTTTCAAGACACAAATAATAATTTATTTAGCTATTTTTAATTAGCTAATTTATTGTATTAATGAAAACAAGAGCTGATATGCATTTTCTACATATGCTTCACTGTATATTATGCTAAATGCCAAGGTTTCCCGAGACTTTATTGCTGGAATTCATAGCCTGATCTTATTTAAGAGCTGGGAAAGTTGTAAGAGCATCACTCCAAATCTGGCCACTGTTCTCAGACGAGTGAGTGGTTTGGGTTTTTTTTTTTTTTATCTTAGCCTCATATACTTTGTTTGTTTGCTTGTTTCCCATGGCAGTAGAAATTTTGATATGATTAATGGTGGAGACTCTGGTATAATTAATGATGATTTGATAACAGATGCAGAGGGAAAGAACAGCATTGAGAATGAACCATGAGAAATCATCCTCACTGAGAAAATACATGTTTTAATTCCTTACAAACCTACATCAAACACAGTGAAACTGCACTGTGTACTAGATTCATCCAGCTTATTTGACATGTGGTACAATCAGAGGCAACTTTGCTTTTCATTGTGTAGCAAGTCTGGGTCTAGATAATCTGCTGAGAGTGAATGGCAATTTGCATGTCTGCTCTTCTTTTAGAATTAATTATAGCAGACATACACATTTCTGGGAATGTTTGCCTGGGTAAAGTAATACACAGCCATGAATTCAGGTGATTGAAAGGTAAAGGGAATGAATACTTCCAGATGAACAAGATTTTCAGAAAAAAAGAAAAAATATTGAAAGGAATTACTAGTTTATCTTACTCAAGTTCTTACTGTCTTTTTTTTTTAATTTTGAGGCATTAATTACACTATTCATTTTATAAATATATGTATTTTAATTGACATCTGATGAAAGACTTGAAACTAGAAGAGACAGAATGTGAATTGCTCCCGGGTCAGTTGTGACATATTGCAGGAAGCCTGTGATGGTCACACCTGGAGGTTATGAACCGTGCTCAGGGGCAGATGTCACTCACTTTCTTTTAGATGTTCTGTGCTTGACTTCTCAGCTGGCTTAAAAAGAAGCAGGAGCTATTCAGCCATGTTATTTGCCTTCACTTTTGATTTGTTGATACAAGACAACTGCAAGTAACTGCAAAAAATTTTGTGTGCTATTTGAGGACAAAACCACATAAAAGCCGATCAGGAAAATTTCCCAAACTACTTGCATGGAAGGGAAAAGCAGTGAAGTATTTCCCCAAAATAATTGAAAATACTTTTCTTTAAAAATTTGTTTTTTCAGGTCATTCGCATTCTGCTTCTCTGGCTGCTGTATGATATAAGCTCTTTCAGATGGAGACCATCCTAAAGCTGCTTGACACTAGCTCCAATGAGCCATGTGTTTAAAATTGTTTCATACTTAGAATCTTCTTGTTTTTTGAACTTATTTTTTGTTGTTTAATTGAAAATCCAAGAAAATTATGTGAATGTGTATTTTGTAAAGTTCATAAAATAGTTTATTTTATTTTCTAACCTTCAAATCAGTGTCTGGAGTCACTGGGAGAACACTAGCCTATGAGAAACAATGACGAAGCATATTGGAGAGGGCGTTGAAATTTTTCTTTTTTTTTTTGTTCTATACTACATTAAAAGTATACTACATGCATGCAAAAATACTTGCTTGTAGGAAGGGAACATTAGAATGAATCAATAACCTCTGGCTTCTCCTGTCTTTTTTTCATCTAGGACAGTAAGTGTTAGAGAGGTTTTTAGCCTTGATAATTTAAAATTTTTTATGTTCAAAAAATAAACTTGATACCACCATTTTTGCAACTCTGTGCAAAGGTTTTTTCATCAAAGAAAAAAAGGGTCCTGCCTGTTACCTGGTTTCCTCATTGCAAGTCCCAATATCACAGAGTCTTGGCAATATGAAAACAGCTCAAAGAAGTGATCAGGGGGAAAGGTGAGCAGTTTGCCTCCTCCATCTGGGGATAGGACATCCATGGAATAGAGTTAGTCCATCCAGTCCAGGAGCTGGGTTAGCCAACAACAAGGAACCACCATCACACAGACCCTGACTATTTTGCAGGTACTCTACAATTTCAATGATATCAATGTTTTCTCCTGTTTCTTGGGAATGCATCTGCTCCTTCCCAGCATTTCCTCAAGCTGCTGGGGAGTAGGGCTGCCTTTTCATTATACAGAGTACACAGTGCCAGCGTCAGCTGGGGAAATTCCTGACTGGTCTGGTGAGACACTGGAACAAAGCACGCAAGCATAATCACATTTGGAATTAATATTGAAATGACTTGCAGTAATCTGCATGGAAACACAGTCTATCAGTCAGGAAAATGAAACACTGATTGCATCCTTTCTTTTTTAAGCAGAGGTTTTCTCAGAGCAGCACTCCCCACATACTTACATGCTTGTGCAGTTTGGTAGGTGTTTTGTCCTACATTATTAAAGGATTAACTTAGCATTTAATAAATTAAAACTATCACAGTATCTTTTTTGTCTGCTGTCAAGAGAGATTAACCCAAATTTTTGACCTGTTTTTTTCATTTTGTGATTTCCATTCCTCCACGACCAGCAAACAATTTTTTGCTCTACACTAGACCTCTCATCATTGTGGAGAGACAATAAGTTAACATAGAGTACTAATTCAATAGAAATAGTTGTTAAGGTCTATTTTTAGGGTCAGTTTGCCTCGATGAATTGTGCAAGTCCTTTAAGATTCATTGCTATCAGTAACAGAGTAATACAAGATCGGTTCAAAGCTCAAGGTCAAATTCAAGGTTTAATGGCACATAGGAACATGAAGGAACACAAAAAACATATTTAGGACTCTGTTGTAGGGATTCTTGTGTTGCCAGAAGAGCCACCTTGTTTCTGTCAGCTCTTTTGCAGCTTCTCTATAGAAAGGGGTCTTGGGTGTAAAGTCAATAGCTCTTCTTAGAGCACTTCTTAAACGTGAAAGGCACTGTTACTAATCAGCACAGGTGTGAGCAGCCTGGAGGTTTCTCATGCGTGATAGCAGCTAAACCCTTCCCAGGCTAAGGGCAGCACAAAAGTGAACTGTAGAGTTGTTTGAGCTCCTCCATGCTCTGGACCCAAGGGCTTGGGTCAGCATGCTGATACATTTTCTCTTCAGTTACACTTAAGTTGTGTTTTGAATTATTATAATTGTCAAAAGTAGCAAGGAATATTTCCATAAATAACAGTGAACTTTGCCCTAAAGTTGTAGAGTGGTGATTTAATAGTGATTAGTAGGTGTTAAGTCCTAAAAGTAGACAGGAAAAAAAGCTCCTATTCAGAACTGGAGCTTGAATTCTGTAATTTTACAATATTTAGGGACTCAAATTGTAAGCCATAGCTTATTAAATATAATTCATAGCATTTTACATGGACGACATGATTTTTATTCTTTTGGTATACATGACACAGATCATACCTCTGCTTTTATTTTGAATGTTAATCTTGCAACATTCAGTTATGTTAGTCAAATAACCAGCATGACACTAATTGTTCTCAGAGAGATTTGTAACTTTAAAAGTTTCAAATTTTATAATTCAAATAATGTACAACTTGCTTTTCTGCATTGATGCAAGTGAGTTGAATTTACTGAACGTAGTAGATCTAGAGAAAACATTGTAGGTTTGCCCAACCAGGGAATATTCATAGCAGAAAGCCTATAGAAGTCTTCTTTTCTTTAATATAAGAAACATTACCATGAAAGAGTGAAACAAATTAAATGAAAAACAATTAGCAACATCATGTAAGCTTGCTGTTACTTTTGCTTTAATTATGACACAATTCTCCCTAAATTTAAAGGGAAAAAGCAAGGGTGCCTTTCAATCGTGCAGGCTAAAATAATGCTGCTGGTGCTGATCTTTTCAGTGCTCCCACTGGGGTAGGTTATGACCTGGTTAATCTATATAACTGAAGAAAAAACAATTGACTTGCCATAAAATTTCAGCAGAGATACTGAAAGGAGAATCTTGCCTCCAAGTACTGAGGGATTGTGCACGTGAGTAAAGCAGCAAGAGTTTGGCCCCAGCTGTCAAGCACTAATTGTATTGTTCATGTAGCAAGGTAGGAGGAGCATTGGGAGGTTCTATAGGCTTGGGTGTTCCTGAAAAACACAGGTATTCCATGCAGAAGCAAAATGTATGTCTCATCTAGTGATGCAGAACATAGCTGATTTTCAGTCTTTTCTGTATATCTAGTTATTTTTTGAGAGTTATTTGGTTGGATTTTGTTTGTAGATATTAATGGTGCAGATTAGGTAATTTTGCCCTAAAGCACTCAAAAAGAGAGAATCTGAAATAATGTTTAGTTTTCCTGAAATTTATTTGTGATTACATCAGGCTATTGAACAGAAGGGTGGGAAGGAACTTTTCATATTCATTTTTCTCTTAGGTGGTTTGAATATTTTGTGTGTGAAATGAAGCTTGTCATGCATGTGGGTTAAAAAGCCTCAATACCTCCATTTATTATGCATTCTTTTTTGGTGAATGCTTATTACTCGTGCATAGCCAGGAGATGAGGATCACAGATGTGTTAAGAACTCTTCATTTAGCTTTTAACTAACCGATCAGCATGGAAGAAAATATTACACAGGTATTTCCAAGTAATGCCTGCAGGTATAAATTAGTACATGGAAAAAAAATTAACTGTTTCTATCAGAGCTTCTGATGATGTCTCAACCATAGTCAGAGCACTTATATTCTTCATTACTTTTGTTTTTCCTAGGTGTCCTTACCACAACAGACTTGTCAGTTCCTGTCTCAAATGTAACATATTCCATCTCAAGTGTGTGAAATTTATCTCACCTAACTTTGGAAGGCTATGACATGCCTACCTCACTTCCAGAGTAATGACAGATCTGGTCTTCTGTTGGAGTGGCAGTTGGAGGAGAGTGGATTTCTACAATTATTTGTTTCTTCCTAGTGACGATAGAACTACTTAAAGTTTGGGTTTTGATGTTGCAGATTTTCACATTTCTGACTTTTCCTTCTGCTTATCTGTACTGTTTACACTACTTTCTCTGGAGCCTTTTTGCATAACATTATAAGAGTTCAGCAAAGCACTAGATCTCAGGGTCATGTTCAACAGATTTCTATTCTGTATCTCATAATGCTTTTGACATCCCAATATCTAGTTCTTTGCACCTCTCAGTGACTTCATGCATCTCTTTTTCATTTAGGGATCCTTGAGGGAATTCTGCATCTGTCTTTCAGCTTGACTATCTTTTCTCTCTCTATTCAAAAATTAAATTCATTTCTGAGTAGAAATTTGACTGATGGGTGTGCTGAAGTATAGAAAAAAAATTCTGAGGGAGAAGAATGGATAAAATAAACATTTCAGAAGAATGGCAAGTTGTTTCATTTCACTGGGAAACAATTTGAGAACAGCAAGTAACTCCCGAGAGGATTGCATTTTAAGAGGTGACTTAAATAACAACAAATAGTTGCACAACATTTGGGTAAGGAAAGATACATCCTTGAAGTTGTATGATGAGCATTTTAACACAGATACCAGAATGAGTGGTGGTTTGCTTACAGGGAAAAGTGGTTCGGTTGCCCTCTGAAACTCTGCTGTCCTTATTTACTGTTGCTCAGTAGGCACTATGCCTGAGGTTGGGAAAGCCATGGAGGAGATCGTACATAAGCATACGTGTAAGATCAAGCATATCATCACTCAGAAGGATGTGATCTTGGATGCCTTTCATGGAGAAATTTGAAATAGAGATTATTCTGAATTAAGAAAAAGTACCAAATGTTAGGTGTTGCCTATGGACACCCTCGTTCTGGATTCCTCCCATTATTCTGGTTACTCATCCACTCAGAGTCCTCCTTCCACTATTAGCCACATACTGCTGAGTTGTCAGAGTTAGTTTTCTAGCTATAAAACAGTAAAAGGAAGGTGCATGAGGTTCATTTTAACAGTGGACATGCAGACAGTATTATTCTTTCTTGATTGGCACAGGCAAAATATTGGGGACTCAAATACATGCAGAGCTTATGAAATGTTTACAGTATACTGGTTAACTGAGGAGTAAAAAGAAAACAAAATACCCTAAAAGATCAGGCATGAGCAGCTGAAGAGCATATTACAGGACTTATCAAGCATGAGACAAGTCACATTCTCCTCATCTGAAAAGGAGCATAACACAGTGAACTTGACCTCTGGATGATTAAATTTCAGGTAACGGATTCAAACCCAAAGAAAAGACTGGTGAAAAGGAGCTTAAATCTTACCTGTTTTATCTTTAAATTTTGGTATTTACATGACTCTATGCCAGTCTTTTCTCAACATGAAAGTAGATGATATCAACCAGTAAACACATCTTGAAAAAGAATCTATTATTTTGCTTAAAGGAGAATTCATCTCTTGGGACTTCATTGTGACAGGATCTACATCTGAGCCCCATTACCTGTCTCCCAGAGACAGGCTGGTTCCCAAGGCTCCCATGACTGCATCTTTCCTAGAGGTATCCCATAGCACAGAGGGCAATGTGTGCTTGCAGCAAATACAATTATTTGGTCCCAGTACGGCAAGAAAGCACACTGTTCCTCATTCTGAATGCAGAGATAAAACCCTGATTCCTTTTCTTTTCCCTCTCTGGTTGATGCTTCTCTGTCTCAAATGCCCCATAGTGGAGAGGCTTAGTTTTTGGGTTTGGTTTCTGGTTGGTATTGGTGTTTTGGTTTTTTTATTCCATTTTCACTTTTTAAAAAGTTTCTTACTTCTAATGGAGGGAAAAGTCTTACTAAGAACATGAGACACATCAAATGGGATCGAGTAGAAACCTGATCCAGTGAGTTCAGTGTTGTCTTTCTCATAAAAGCCAGAAGAATAAAACTGCTCAGCTGTCTTGTTTCCCCTACCCCCTAAGTACTAAAAAGGTAAAGAATCAACAATCTGAAAACAAGTGAACTAAAAAATGTCTTAAATAAGATTAATTTCTTTTTTTTTTTCTGTTAGAATGCTCATATTTACTTAAATTTTCAATAAAATATCACTTGGAAATTGTCAAAGGGACATGCTTGTCTAAAACTGTTCAATAAAAATATTTATTTGAAACCAAATTCTTGCTTAATAATTTAGGGGTTTTTTATAGTTTATTGAGTTAACTGAGTAACTATCCCCCATCCTCAAAATGCCCATGCAGCTGATGAGGCCCCATATTTACTCTGTCTGGCCTGTGTGTGACTCAGGCAAAGATGCAGAGGAATTGTCTGAGGAAACTGAAGGGTTATGAAAGGGATTGATGCTCTCATGTGGAGTCTAGGTGGAGTCATACCTAACAGCTCACAAGCAGTTAGGTTTTCAATTAATTTAATTGAAATACAGAATAATGGAGCAAGGCCAATTTGGGAAGACTTTCTGATGGGTTCTGGAAATGGGAATGTACTAGTTCATTAAACATAGCTGTGGTGCAAGAAAATTAAGAGAATTTGAGTTCTTTATCAGTAGAATTAAAGACAAATGTCTTTTCTGTCGGTTGCTTGAGACAAAAGGGATGCAAAAATATTATTTGAGCAAGAAAAACATGAGAGAGCATTAAACTCTGTGAAGACAAGGTACTGTGATGAATTTCCATCCTCCAGAGCCTTATGCATATGTTTTATAGTTAGTGATAAAATAAATGGGATGCTTAGCATTTACGGAAAGGTAATCTGGGGAGCCAGTGGAATAGATAAGCTATTAATTTTAGCAGCTTTTCACTAATTGATGTGAAAAATCAGAGAATGGATTTTGTTCTAGTCATACATGTGTAAATCTTCAGAAGAACCTCAATGAATGGTGAATTGATGTAACAGAAAGTGACTTTTTTGTTTCAGACAAGTGAAACTCAAACCCTGTATTGTCTTAGTTTATTTATTATAGCATCTTCTTTTGTAATTTATTGTACCTAGAGGACAGCTTAAAATATTGCACGTGGCTCTAACCACTCTAAAATCCTGCTGGGATGAACAAAGTTTAAACATGAACCAAACTGAACTGAGATTATTCTAAGTGGACTGTTGACATATTAATGAATAATAGACAAAATGAACTTCCCTGTGGGCTATAATTACTGAAACGTGTAGAAACTTGGAAGCAGAATTTCCAGAAGGAATAAGAAGGTGGAAATTTGTATCTCTCATCTAACCATTCCTGGGCATTGCATAAATTGTCACCCCTTGACACTGGCAGGACACAGCCATCTGCAGAAAGTCCAGGGGGATCAGTGCTGTGATGAGACCCAAAGTGTTGCATGGTCCTGAGACACTGGTCCTAGTCATCCTAAATCTTCTGCCGCTGTAGTGTGGATGTAAAGTTTATTTTAACATGGGCTGTGCTGCTCTGTGGAAGTGTTGTCAGTGAAGTTGCAGTTTGTGACATGGGAAGTGATGAGTTTCGAGTTTGTTCTTTCACAGACAATTGAATCATTTCAGTGCATCAGGATGAAGAATTTCATATATGGATATAATGAGGATATCACAGAACTGGCAACTTCTAATCCCACTCTCACACTTGTCTAGAAGTGTTGCTGTTAGCTCCCACTCAGAGAAAAATATCCAGCACTTCATATGTATTTCACATGAAAAGAACTACAGACATGAAGCAGAAGCTAACTGGGATTGCAACCTATTTTTCAGTAATTTCTTGACAAGAAAAACTGCAAAATCTACTGATAAACAGAGATATAATGCCAATAGAAAACTCCTGTGAAGGTGTTCTGGGATTTGTCTAAACCATAGCTGGGATTTGTCCTAGTAAATTAGGAAAAACTTGATGTAAGGGAAAAATTTGTTTAATCTTTCATGAGAAATGTCAAAATGTTTTCTTAAAACACTGTCTTGAAAAATGGAGAGCATGACCATTTTGTTCTAATATCTTTCTTCTTTAAATCTGAGATTTAAAAATGGATTAAAGTGATCAGTTTGGAAAGTGGCTAAAGTTTATGTTGAGCAAATGCTTACATTTTTTGAAAACATAATTTGTATTTCCAAGACATGAACCTCTTCTAGGCTAGTCCCATCTCAAGAAAATATGACTGCGCTTTACATTGCTGATAAACCTGAGTCGAGCTTCTTTTGAATCTAAGAACTAAAACACTTATTTGCAGCCTCCAACTTAAACATAAGAACCCATAGCCACTTAAGTCAAGGGGCTTTATCTGGGTATTGTTCATATTTGTTTCTGTGGGACAAGCAGAAGAAATAGAATGTGCCTCAAAGTAGCATAAAATGAGCAATCAAAGCCAAAGGACACAGCCTGAATAAACACCGAGACACTGATCCTGAGATGAATGCAAGCCTATATAACACAGCCTTAGGATAAATGTCAGCTGGAAAATGGTCTGGAAAGAAGGCAAAAGTGCTATTTTTATTCCTTCAGATACCTGTTTCATGCTTTCCAATATAATAGCTAGGGGTCAAAGAACGGTCTGTTTTTTTTACCCAAGGAGAGGACTTTTTATTCTGAGGAGAGGAAAACTCAAGAGGTGACATGGAGCCTTCAGGCTAGCATGGTACTCTACTGAAGATGCTGTAACAATGTGAGATTTTATTACTGAATTTAGACCATTTAGAATTAGGAACTTGATATTTATCTTATATATGTTCTGTAGTTACTTGGTTCTTTCAACACAACCGGCAAAACTCATTCATCTTCAGAAGGTGATGGGAAGGTAACTATTGCCCCAGCTCTGAAATTATCCTTCCAGCTCATGCCTTGCTGTGGCTATTTGCCCTAAACACAACAGAGTAATTAATACATTATATTATAGTAAATGATTGTGGGACCCATTTCTTAAAAGTATGGGTGAATAAAAATTAAGAAGCCTGGAGCTGATGTAAATATAATTTAATTTTTGAAAAATAATGCATGACATGAACATTCGAGTTCTGACCTTGAATATAAGGTTATCTCTCAAGGCAAGGCTTTTTAAATGCAAACAACTTTTACTGACACTGGCATTTTAAAAGATGGAATCTTACTTGGGGAAACTAATAAACATGAAAACAATGACCCTGCCATCAATATATCAGATATGAAACCTACTGATATATGTGAGGGACACAGGTAAAAGGACAATATGCCAGTCTGAAAATCTATTTGCCTTTCAATCCATTTGTATTATTCTGTTTGACTGTTTCAAGTGATGACAAACTGAGCCTTTTCACAGCTGAATAAGTATTCCATGGGACTACTCCTTTTTAACAAATTGTAACTCAAATTTTGTGCTTGGCTGAAAACGAGTAATTAATCATGGTCATTTGCCACAGGCCTGTAACTCTGGAGAAACAAATCTTCATATTCAGAGATGCCTGGAATTTGCCCATACACGTTAGTTGTTTCCACTTACATTTTTGGACAATGTTACTGACCTTTCTTTTTTTCCTTTCTTTCTTTTTTTCCCCCTTTTTTTCCTTTTTTTTTCCTTTTTTTTTTTTTTTTTTTTTTTTTTAGTAGTAAAGAGCAGTGGGAATCCAATGGCTATGAGGTGAGGCAGGTCATGAACTCTGTGCTTTAAGAACGCACTGTAACAGTGAAAAAGAAAAATCTCAAACCTAACTCTTTTTCTCTCTGTGGTGTTACAAAGTGTTTGAAAATGTGGTGAGAAAGAGCCATGGAAGTGGGCACTTGCAGTTAAAAGAAGTGTTTGATTTACTATAAATAATTGTTCCAACATTTAGCTTTTTTTTTTAAGATCTCAATCAAATGTTATTCTCAATTTGGTAAATATTTTCAGGAGCTTGATATTTTCAGCCAGAAAGGAATTGAAATCAGGGCTGAAAAAAAGGTGTGCCTCTTACATGAAGTCTTGGCAATAACTTTCTTTTGTCATCCTGCTCAAATTCTTTTCAAAAGCACATTGGGGAAAGCTGCAGTGTAGAGAATAGAGACTTACCTGGTATTCAGATGAAGAGAAGAGGAAACAACTGCATTTGATTCAGACCTCTCACAATTTAGTTGCACTCACCACTGCGCTGTGTCGAATGTAAATTTACCTTGGTGCAAATGAGAGAAGTCTTAGACCCCAAACGTGGATGTTTTGGAAACCAGCAGCAGACTAAGTTGCTACAAAAAGCAGATGCTGAAACACTGGGAGCTTAGAGCCTATTCTTTTTGAGCTGACCTCTTTGTCACAAAGCAGGAATGCTCAAAGGCTGGTCTTCATTGTTCTCTTGTCCTAGGCCCAGTTTTGTCACACTGAATAATACCTGAATTTGGAAGTAATGCACACTCTAATGTGGGGTCCTTGCTTGCACTTAACGTGGACCTGCTGAAAGTGAGGCTGGACCAGATGCCCCCCCAGAGGCCTTTTATGGCTTCTGTTACACCATAATCCTGTGGATTGTGGCCATTCCTTTCCAGGAGAAAAACACCAGAGTGTGATGTTAATTCTGATCTAATTTGTAGGTTTATTTTTACTACATGGATAAAGAAAGAAAATTGTGCTTGGTTTTTTGGGTTTTTTTAAAATTATTATTAACATGCATTGAGATGTGGAAAGTTTTATACATTTTTAAACTTTTTTTTGCAGCTATATTTTAAACTTTCATTTAGTTAGAAATGACATTTCTATTGTCAGACAATATGTAACCATACCTAAATCATTATTTTTACTGCTCCAGTACTAAATTTGGCCTAACCCATTTAAGTCATTTTTAGAGACAGATTTGCATTTGAGCTGATTATGTGAATGCCAAGTTTCAGCCTACAATGACTGAAAACAGCTGAATAGTGAAATAGTGAGTGACACTGTTCATAAAGGAAACAGATCCTGACCCTCAATGACAGCTCTGTGAATATGACGGGACAACCACTCGAGGATTGTTCACAGTTATTACTAAGTAGGTTCTTAATTTGTTGCTATCCTCCATCATCAGAACGTGTTCTGTAACTCACATTTTTCGAGTGCTGAATTTTATTTCTGTCTGTTTCCTCTGAGTGACATTATAATATTCATAATATCACTTGCATTTATTTTCATATGGCTACACTCTGCCTTTGGGCATAGCCTTCAGACAGAGATGCTGCAATGTGTTGTGCCACAGCAAGGGTAGGCCCAGGAAAGCATGTGCTTCAGACAGTGCAATAAAGCACAGATTTTCTTGTGTTTCCCTTTATCTGGATAGTAAATTGCAATTAACTAATGTTAATTGCAATGAGTTTGTCCAGTCCTTAAATCATTTCTCTTGTGCTGTGTGCAAGTGTGTGCATATACAGAGTGAGGGTGAGTGGGACAAGAACCAGTGCCTTACAATGGATTCATTACTGGGATTCTGGGGCTGTGTGTCACCCCTCACTCCTTTTTTCCCCCCCCCTCTTCATTTCTTTCTCTCCTGCTCTACACTCTCATTCACTCCTGTGGAGGTAAGTCTGAGGTCTGGAGGAGGCAGGCTCAAATTCACACCCACAGTCACTGTGTTCTCCTCTGAGTATCTGACACCCTGGCTCTAATTTACAGGGAACAATGCACAATTTTGTCTCAGAAAATCTAATTAAAAGCTCTTGTCCTGGTATATTAGTCCAAAGGGCAAAGTGTGAATGACACCAATGTGTTTCATGGATTACACAGTCTATAACTTTGATTACATAGTCTATAGTTTTTCCCTGAAGATCACCAACAAGATAGTTTTTAGCATTTGAAGCACTTTTAGGCTTTACTTGAAAAAATCAACCAACAATCAGCAAAACCCAGAAAAAGAAAACAGAAATAGAAAGAAGCATTTTGGGGCATACCTCTATTACTTCTCTAAACTAGATCCTGAATATTAAACCTAGATACTCTATTACCCATTCATATGTATAACAACATATTCAAAATGTATAATTTTGAAAGACTTCACATAAAAAATGCACCTATTCATCCATAACTCTGAGTGCGTATCATTTAGCCATGTTTGTGGAAAGGAGTTAGGAAATAGAGAGAAGGAGGAGTCTGCATCTGCTGCAGTGTGGAGTATAGATCTAGTACTCAATGTACTAAATAAAAAATGGGGGGAGGAATTTTGTAGGAAATAACTACCTTCACCTGGGAGTTTTTCCTATCCTTTTAGCTCCCCTTGGTTTTGAGACTCCCAACAAAACATGGATTTATTTTTGAGGAACAATCACCTGAAAAATGACCCTCAATCAAACTAAACCAGTAACCAACCCAATGTATATCTTTGTATGTGTGGTATGTCTGATCTTTATTAGTGGTTGCTTTTCTTTTTCTTTTTCTTTTTCTTTTTCTTTTTCTTTTTCTTTTTCTTTTTCTTTTTCTTTTTCTTTTTCTTTTT
>JAOTQP010001286.1:100751694-100761772 GCA_026413545.1 Cichladusa arquata | reverse complement strand
ACAGTACCTCAACCTGAATCAACTTTCTTCTCCAGCCAAGGCTCAGGGTTGGTGTTTGAAAGCACATGTCTTCAGCTCCTAGTCTTTTTTTTTTTTTTCTTCTTTTTTTTCCTTTGGGCAAAAAGAGATTCAATGTATACACTTTAAACTTGAAACTATGACATGCAGATTTCAAAGCAGTCTTCATAAGTCATATGTACCAACTGAAGTACGTTTCATTATATGCTCTTGTTTCTAAAGGTTATTACTGTTAGTGACTTCTCATTGATAGATGATATCAACGATTCATTTTTAAATAACCACATCCTAAATTACTTTGCAGTTCATAGAGCTGCTTCCCATGTTCGCTACCACAACTAGTTTTTACAGGGAAAAATACAGCAGTCCTGTTCTAGGCTTTGTTTGAGGAAGAACTGCTCTCCTCTGCTTAGATGTAGTTTCCCTGTGAGCTCGCCCACATATCTCAGGCCTAATTTGGTCCATTTTATGCAAGTAAGGGGAAAAAAAAAAAAAAAAAAAGGAATAGAAGAAAAAAGTAAAAAGAGAGAGAGAGACTGGGATGACTGCATGCAGTCCTAGGTATCCAGAAGGCAAATCAGCTGGAGATGGGGAGCAGTAGCAGAGTGCCAGCTTCTGAGCCCAACTCAGTCTGACAGCAAATCCCCGCGGGGCTGGGGGAGTCTGTCACTGACAATGACACAGAGCTACTGGCAGTAGAGGTAGCTCTAAGGTGCCTCCTACCTTCCTAGTAACAGCAGGTCTGCTGCTGAAGGCACTGAGAGTCTTGCACATTAGCTGCTATGCAAAATTCAGGGTGTAAGTCAGCAACTTCAGCAGTCATACTGATTTGGTTTGCACTTAGGAGATTCTACACATCTCCCCATGAACAAGCATTAGAGTTTGGGGGTTTTTACAAATATTGTTTGGACTGACTAAAGTTTTGGTTTCTGATTATGATTATGATGCGTCATAGCAATTAAATGCAAAATAAGGATACATAAATCATATGCTACAATAAACCTGTCTCAAAGACAGACAACACATGTCAATTCAGAGATTTGGAGACAGACAAACCAGTTGTCAAACATGTTAATTGCAATGCTCTCTGAAAATTGCTACCTCCATCTCCAAAAATAGGAGAATGTAGCCTGTAGCTAAATAAATAGCATATTTATGTGTTTGTAGATAAATCATTTTAATTCATTTTGGGGTCAGCACAGAAAAGACCTGAGCTCTGTCCAATGGCTTATGTCTAACTCCCTAGAAGATCATAGATCATAAGAGTAGAAGCCATTTTTTATTATTTTCTAAATCAATAGATGCTTCTTCCTCAAAAAAGGCTGAATTTGGCTTGCTTAGTTTATAAAAATAAATTCATTGAACATAACTAGATATTTAAATTGCAGTGAAAAAAAAAAACCAAACTCTGATTGTGGCAACTTCAAAGTCCAGCATACAAAGTCACCAACCTAGTTCTGCAAAATAGCTCCCATCAGTTTTTGTTGATTGAATAGACTGTGATCCCAAGACCACCAAACCCAGAAGAGCAACTTGCCATGATCTTGGAGCATAGTGCAAGCCACTGGGGTGACCCCACTCTCACTTGCACTAACTTCAAGGTCTGAATTAAGTCTTGCTCATGAGTACCAGGTGCACTGGACTTGATCATAAAGACAAGTTGTAAGGATCAGCATTACTTTAAGCACTGCCATGAATAAGAGGTTTGCTCAGCTAAGAAAGTCCATGGAAATTGTGTGCTGCAGAAAAGACAACAGAGAAAAATGAACACAACTAGAGTGAGAGAGGATAGCAATTGCTTATATTCAGGGTGACAAAGCAGAAGTTGGATCTTACTAATATTTTAAAATAATTTCTTCCTGCCTCCGCCTGAGACACAAGATTTCAACCTCAGCTCACCAAATCTAAAGGGAGGTGAGACAAAGGAGAAAATGGTAACCAAAATATCAGAAGGAATAGGAAATAATAAAAAAATAAATTAATAGATACAGATAAATATGTGAATACTGTAGTTGCCCAGTGCAAATACACAAGTATGTTAACAAACTGCAATGCATAGATTTCTTTAACGATTTTAGAGAAAAAATATTTTATTATTCTGTAAATATTCAATGAAATAATTTAAAAAAATCCTAGGCTGTGAAAAAACAGCCTAACTAAATTATTAGTAGATGTAGATTTTCAATTTAGTGAGAAGATCTGAAGAGATTAATCTTCCTTCTTTTGTCTGCTCTTCACTCAGCAGTCCTCCTTCTTCAACCTGCGGGGTGAAAGCCTGTGGCTCAGTTCCTCCTGCTCATAACCTCCTCTCCCACAATCTGTACCACAGGAATCACATTCTTTTGATGCCACATTTTTAACAACCTTCCTAGGAGAATTGACAAGAACTGTACTAGAATAAGGGCAATCACCTGATTCAGTTTCTGCAAAACCATACTGAAAATGCAAGGGGAATTTGCACATGCAGTTGTGCCACAGCACATGCCAGTGGCTCATTTTCCCTCTATTCCTCTCTGCAGTACAACCAAGGAGGCAGCAGATAAACCCTTCCCTGTAGTTGCATGGTAACTGGCTGTAGCTGTTCAACGATGTGAAAGCCTCCAACACCTCAATCTTGCTAAGGTACTGCTGTGGACCTGAAGATAATACTGCTGTTTGGAAAAGGTGAATCAGCCTCCCCGTGTAAATGCCTACTGTTTAATGAAAGCTTACACATCTCCAAGCATGTTCAACTCCAGGACTGAATCCAGTGATGAAAAAGTAGGCTTCCCATGTAATTACTGCTTGCAGTGTGATGTATCCTGCCTTCTGTTGCCTGTCTAAAGCAGACTATTCTTTCTGCAAAATATAATTTCAACTGCTGTTATGATTTTTTGGCATATTCACAGGACTTTCTGTGAATAATATGACATCGATGATGTTATTTATGTAAGTTGCCCATCTAAACTCAAAATACCTTGGCACCCATTCCTATTCCAAAGCTCCCAATCAATATGTGAACAGGCTGAGTGCCATCTGAAAACATAGACATGAATGTAGGCAGCCAAGACATCCTTTTTTATGATCATATGGGTGCTTGGGGCAGGAGTGCCAGCAGACAGTCTAGCAGAGTGCTGCTTAGACTCAGAAATACATTCATTCTCTATTGAATTTAAACCTTTTTTTTTCCATTTTAAGTTATACTTGACTATTCTTAAATCTCTTTTAAAATATCAATGTGCTGAAAAGCACATCTTGTTTGTTATAGTGCATAGATTTTTCCTAGAGGAAAATATTTTCCAAGAGAGAAGTTCTTATAGTAAATATTTTTGCTTCCTGGCCAAGATTTTCAAATGTAAAGTTTCAAGCAGTTTTTAAATAGTCCTGAAGGAAATGTAAGTGGATCTCTGCTATGTGTGATATGACACAGGAAATATTGTATTCATTCTGACTTGGCATCATATCACATCAGGGACACAAGCAAGCCCTGTTACAGATAGATGTGGAATTTCTTACTCCGTGCAGGCTAAACCTATTTCTGGCCTCTTCTGAGCTGGAGATGATTAGAAAGGATTAGGTCTTGACACAGTAGTCTGACCTCCTTCTCGTAGGGTATTATCCTAACTCTTTGTACCAAAGTAAAATTCTCAATTGCTCTTTGAATCTATTTCAACTCTAGAACAAAATAACTTTGTGTGTAATGAGTTCCTTGGTTTGGCTGCTGGGTGATAAACTATTTTCCCTTGGTTCTAAATTTTTAATATTCTATTTTTTGTGCATTAGGAAACAAAGACTTTTCTGATTTAAAATATTCTGAATATTAAATATTAAGTTATTCTTCTCTGAATCCTATTTACTTCTTTATCATGCGTACTTGATACATTTTTCCAGACAAGAATAACAGAAAACCTACATCTAATATAATTGTATTCTTCATACCATTGATAGTTCTGTTTCTTATACAGCTTAGCATAATACTTGTTCTGTACCTGGTGAATAGAAGTCTCCACTTTATTGACCACAATGACATACAAGATCATTGATGTTAATGTAAAATCCTTTAAACTGCATGAATGTTTAATTCCCCTCACCCTCTTCCCCTCAGACACTTAATATTACACATATATACTGGTACTAAAATGCACTTTGTCATTGTTGCAATATGTTTGAGTCCTTGTTAACCAATGGCTACTATCCCCAGCAGCATGGAACACCTTGGAAATCAAAATAAACTCTGGTATCTGAGTCTCTTTTACGCAGGGGGACATACTTTACCTATAGGAAAATGTTCAAAGTGTCAGAGAACATAGAGGAGAGGCACAGTATTTCTTCTCAAAACAACGTTAATCCAATCTATCACCTCACACAAGCATTCTGCTATACTGGTTTTTGTTCCTGTATCAGCCAAGTATAGGTATAACTATTTTCTCATGCACTTGAATGAATAAGAGAAATTATAAAAATATTTTTAAAAACCACCATTTGCTATCTGTTAGTGCTTTGGAGCAGCAGGGTCTAAGATCTAATTTTGTCACTCAGCTTTGATAATGTTGGTGTCAAAAGAAGAAGATATCTCATAACTCCATTAACCTAATTCATTATTATTTGTAATATTTATAAAAATTAAATAAAATATAAAATATTACTGTAATACCTAAAGATATTTTTCTAGATAAGATTTGGTCACTTTGGTTCCTAGAGCTTGGGCACATGACCAAACCACACAGCTGACTGTACATGAAATCTGTCAGCCTTGTGTATTCTTAAATTAAAGTATTTTTCAGGATGTTAAATGTGATTTTAAAAGCTTTTCTTTAACCTGTTCTTCTGTCATCGGTTTACAATTGCGGAACAGTAACTCTGTTGTTATAAGGTTAATTCTGCTTCTGTTTATGCAGATGTGAATATATAAAAAATGCCTGTGAAATTCTTAAGAAAGAAACTACTATATATTTTTTTTTTTAATATAAAACAATTTCCTTTTTATTCTTACTGAAAATTATGTATCAACACTAACAGGAACTGTTAATATTCAAATGAAATAATGCTGTTTTGAAAGCACAGACTCTCAGTTTTGATTTCTAGTAATGTTTTTGGTGAACACAAACCCCTTTCCTGGAATTTTCTAGCTCTTTGTAGACCTAATGCCCCAAGAATGTTTTGGGAAGCCCAGGGATGCACAGGATGTATGAAAGGAACTAGAATAAAGGGTATCTCCATGTTAAATTCTGCAATGAAACAAAAATTTTAAATTACTCCCACTTCTAACCATTCTGGAGAGGGAGAAGGTAGGTGAGAGAGTCAAAGCTACTTTTCTCCTGTTTGAGGTCTGAGTTGTCACTCAGGATGATATCCCTATATCCTTAATTCACTGAGTAAGATGGCATGCTGGAGGAAAACCAGTTTCTCCTGCCTATAAGAGCAGCCCCACCTTTGCTAGTACCCCACCTTGTTGTTTCATAAAGCATCTTAACTGCCAGCATTGCAAACAAGATCTCCTGGCTGCAAGAACTGAGCAACAAACACCTTCTGTCCCTTCAACGTATCCCAGGTCCTTCCTTCTCCACGGCCATCCCAGCCTCAACCAGGCTGCAGTAAATATCCGTGCGCTGACGCCGTGACTCTTTATATGACATCCAGAATTTACAGCTTCAGGGAAGGGTTTTGTGCCTGGAAAGAACTTGCAGCTCTGGGCCTCAGCTGGTGGAACTAAATCCTGAAGTGCTGTGAAGGGTGACTTATTCCCAGCCAGCCAGCTATTTGGTGTCTCCAAGGTTTCTGACACATGAGCAAATCTTGTTGCAGTGGTTTAAGACATTATCATTCCCAGCTGTCAGCTCGGCTGTTCTGCTCGAGGTTACCAACTCCATAGCAGCATTTGCTATAGGCAAAGAATCAGTCCTTCTAATTTTTAGCCTAGCATCTTGCTCAAACTCAGTTTCAGTGGTAAATTAAAATACTGTATTTCTTACCAGGGGGTCAGAAGTGCAAGCAGCTACAGCCTTCTCCAAAGCAAGAGCTCTCCTGACTTAGCCATAACAACTTGAGAACAAAGGAGTCTCAAAATCTAGTTTTGTCACTCATGAGTACTTTCAAATACTCTTTCTATCAAATCAAAGCCATTGTTTATTATTAAAAAATTTTCCCTCGTACCTTCATTCATCCCAACCTGAACGTAAAACCAATAATACTATGGAGAATTCAAATTGCAATATCCTATTTTAAAACCTATTTTGCTATGCTTGGAAATGTTTAATCTGAAATTCTTCACAATCTAAGCCTGCATTAATTGAAAATTTTTTAAATGAAAATTACTCTATTTTACTGAAACGAGACAAAAGAAAGAAATATTTTGTTTAGAAATGTTGCAGAAGAAGTTAGTTCTGTCAGCACAAGTGTCCTTTTAGGACACCCATTTTAGAGTAGGGAAAGAAATGCAACAAGAAACACATAATTGTAACACCAACATGTCTTCCTCTGGACCCAAGAAACTAATTTTAGAAAAAATTAAGATCTTAGTGTGGGTTGCTTGAGTCAAACAGTCGAATCCACTGAAGTCATCCTTCCTGGAGATCACCACATCTTCAATTTTCTGCTGTTGATTTCTCACCAAAACTTCTGGCCTGCTCTCTCATCTTACAGCCCTTATTTGGGGCAGTACTATGCAGGAGCCTTCACAAAATGTCTTACTGTGTGATAGGTGGCTGGGACTGGATGACCTCTTGAGCCCCTTCCCACCCAACCATTCGATGATTCTATGATTGCACAACCTCAGGCTGTGGGGATAAAGATGATGTCTAAAATATCTGAAATACGTCATTCAGTACACACAAAGATTTTCAAGGGAGAGGTCACATGCATGGCCCCAAGGGGTCATGCAAGACTGAACCACGAGTACCCAAAAAAGTGTAAAATTGTGGACCCATGGATACAGACAGGAGCATACTCTGTCAGTGCTTTGACAGAAATTTCTGAACCAAATAAATTTCTGGACAAAGACAACACACACTGATTGATCAACTTAACTGCCTTCTGAGTCCCTGTAAATTTTTGTCCTCTGCTATCTTCCATTTCAATGAGTACTCTACTTGAACAGTGTGCTGTTTGAAGGATGGATTTTCCTTTGCTTTGACCCTTTCACCTGCTAATTTCTTGGAATGGCTCTTAGTTTTGTATCATGAGAAGCAATGTCATTCCTATTTTTGTGTCCTCCAAGCTGCTCATGATACTTTAGGCATCTCTTACAGTTCACTTCAGATATGTTTGTCATATCTGAGATATCTCACTCTATACAATCTCTCTCCACCTAGCTGTCTTGCCTTGTAACTCTTCTCCTCTTGACTTCATTGGTTGTATAACATCCTTTCCTGAGATGAGACAGGGAGAGGGGAATAAAAAATCAAATTGATATGAAAGTACCTCACCAATTCACAATGTCATACTCACATTGTCTGTTCTTCTCTCTTTTCTCCTCTTGCTGTTTTACCCAACATTGGTAGTTTGGAAGGTTTTTGGGGGTTTTTTGGTTTGGTTTTGGTTTTGGTTTTTAGTTTGGTTTGTTTGTTTGTTTTTGTTTTTGGGGTTTTTTTGTCATTGTTATTTAGTTCTGACCTGAAACTTTGAACTGGTAGAGTTAATCTAAAGGTTCTTCTCTAAGGCTGGCAGCCAGCCTGGAGACTGACAGTTGAGTATGGTTAAAAATACTTTTCCTAATATACGATGTTTTGACTTTATAGTAAATAAATATCACCTACACTGTATTGCTCAGTTACCCAACGACTTAGCAACCATTGGTATTTCTTGTCAGTTGTATTTTATTTTTACTGTGTTGAATAATTTGATATATCAGCAACAAAACTTATGTGTTTTCTATCAAGTCCCTCTTATGAAGTCCTTACAGCTACAGGCTGTGCAGTAGCAGCAGTTTCCTGAGTGACTACTTTTTCAGAAAATGGAAAGATGTAGAGTGAATGATCTGGGACTTTGTCAAGAGGGAAAAAAAAATCTCAGGTGTCATGGTACATGTACATTTAGGGAGGAACATCCACTTGACTTTGCCTGACACTTCATGGCTTTCTTTTAAGGTAGCAGCAGTGGGAAGACATTAATCTTGTATAAACTGAGTTACTGACAGTATATATATATATAATTTTATGTAACAGCAAAGTCAGTTGTGTTTTTACAGTTTGCTGGCAAAAATCTCCTTGCAGACTGAGGATGTAAGGATTTCTCTGTTTCTGCTGGTTAGCCTGCTTACTCACCGGCTTCTGAAGCTCTGCAGTTGCACTAATATTTGCAGGAAAGCTATTGATGCTTGCAGACAAAAAGCTGAGTTTCTCCTTCCCCCACATGTGAAGAAAACAGTCTGATGAAAAGAGTAAATTCTTTTTTTGTCTGAGCAATCTGATCACTGCTCTATTCCATGCTGGAAAGGTCAAGGGAGTATTTGTGAATTCTTGTGCTATCATTTAAAATAAATATTGTAGTTCATGAAGTTACATTCAAAGTATTTTCCATGCAGCATAGAATTAGTTAAAATGTATCATATTCAGAATCCATTTGAAGATTTGTATTTCATTTTCTGTTGTGTATTTATTCATATAAGTAATATATAAGGGATTAGTAATCTTTAGATTACAGGAATTTTTCAGCCTGTGGCTATTTCACTTGGGACATAATAGGTTTGTTTCCAGCACTTCAGTGTATCTGATAATGAATCTATCCTTGCAATCAGAATTGCAGAACCCTATATTTTCTCTCTGTTTCCATTATTTAAGGATGAAGGATTTTTCTGAAACTGCCAGGGGAAACCAAGGGCAGCATGTGTCACAGCTGCCACACAGCATGCCACTGACAATCTCAAACACTTGATACAATATTTGAAAAGGGAGTTAGGTCCAAAAGCTGTCTTTAGCTAAGAGGACAGACCTTTCTTTGGGTCTGCAGCAAGGCAGAGGCATGGCCACAGCAGCTGCTGGGTATGTGGCTGCCCACAGTGTTTGCCAGCTCACTTCTGGCACAGGTTTGGCCTGGGTCAACAGGCACGTTCCAGGCAACGTCTGAGCATGCCTGGGGCATGGCAGAGGGAAAGGAATTGTCTCCATAGCCCACCTGGGTGAGGGAACATCAGAAATGCATCTCGTGTGCTGCACCAGCTGTGATTCACCAGCACAGTGCTCGGTTCTCCTGGTTACTGAAACTCCCCAGAGATGACTCCCCACTGCTTCAGTCTCAGCTGGAGTTCAGGATGTCCCTTATGTGCCTGGGAATATTTGCAAACAGTCTCTTGTTTTCACGCTCACCCTTTTAAGAGGTGAGAAAAATCTCTTGAAAAACAACACATAACCTTTAATGAAAGACATTCTACATTGTTTGACTGGTCCTGCTTTTCATACTCTTGCTAATGCAAATATCACACTTTGTAGGCTGCAAGATTACTGCATAGTATAAGTACAGAAATACAAGAAAAGTGCCATCTGTGATGCTGAGAATCGAAATGTACAGTGTTTATTCAGCTATGAAGAGTTTATTTTGCAAATACGCATCTGAATATTTGCAGAATAAAGTATGTGCAGAGTGTTTCATTTTGCCAGAGTTATGTTGCATATCTAATGCCTTCCCCTTCACTTCCCTGTTTTGCTCATCCTTAAAGACAAAGAATGGGACAGTTTGACTTTCTAGTGGAGGCCATTTCTCTTCTTAAAAGATTTCCAGGGCTATGGACTCCTTCAGACATTCTTTCTGATCCATATGTGCTTTCCAAGCCGGAAGACTTCAAGGATTTCCAAGTTCATTTTTTGCCACTTCTCTTTTATGCTGGAGCAGATGTGCTCCTACAAAGGAGTTGTGGTATTGTACTGCAGTAACAGTGAGGTTTACTACCTATATAAAAACCATGAATAATCTGTAACAAACATAAAGATTAAAAACTGAATCTGGAAATCCAAGCAGATTCTCATGTTTCCTTGGAGAAACATCACTTCTTGAAGGTACACCTCTGGTAAACTGGAGTAATAACATTTCCGAGAACAGTCTGATATCAGAGAAGCATTTAGAGATATTTTTTCTCCTTATTACTTTC
>JAOTQP010001286.1:100718222-100751594 GCA_026413545.1 Cichladusa arquata | reverse complement strand
TCAGACACTAAGCAAATCAGAAAACATGGGAAGAAAGCCCGTTAAACTGGGGGGGTGGGGGGGTGGGGGAGAGGGGAGGAAGGGGAGAGTAGCTTATGTCTTTTCTTTCTACAAGTCAAAGGAAGCAGAAATCCAGTGCTGTGCAGGCAGTTCAACAGTTTGATGAATTTGGCCTAGAGACTAAAAGTAACAATTGTTAGGCATCCAAACAAAAAAACTGCAAAACTACTGAGAAACCTTTGTTATTTTACTGGCTTTACAGATTCTCGCTGTTGAGACATCAGAATATTTCTGTTTAGGGTAAGGATTTGCATTAGATCATTCTGAACCTTGAAATGAAGGGTCTTTGCTTTGCTATTTCATAAGAATGACAAAGTGAACACAAATTCAGATAGCTTTAGATGAATAAGCATAATATTAAGATATTGTATGAAGATCAACAGGATTTTGAAATTTATGCTTCAGATTTCATTTTTTTCTGCATAGATAAAATTTCATCTTTTTGACCTGAGCAATAATTCTCTCCAGGGATTGAATAGGTTTTACACAGGGATTTTGTACAAAATTTATTTTCTAAATTATCTGAATTTCAATGTATGTCTTGCTGTTTCTAGCTTGGGAAGTGTGAGGCTGTAGTGATGTGAAATTGATGGTATTTTATAATTCCCAAAAATGGTTGCTTCAGAGAATCTTTTTTTCTGACTTCTTGTTATCCACTCTTTCCACTTTATGTAGCAATAATTTCCAGCAGGTTTGTCACTGTCAATTCTGGAGACCCAGGACAGTCTTGTCTTTAGCCTTGAACTACTCATTTTTCAGCTAACTGTTCTAGAATGTGTCACCCTTGCCTCTATTTGTTAATTAATTATATGCTAATGAGCTCTGTTTGTGCTTTTAGAAACAGCTCATTTTCATCATTTCTAATTTACTTATCTCCAAGTATATTGCATAAGTGCTGGGAAGTATGCTGCAGGATCATTCAAAAAGAAAGTAAACAAAGTACATCAGATAAAATAAAAATCTGAATACAAAACAGAAATTTAAGCATTAAAACTGGGGGGAAATACAAGATTTCGTGTGGTCAAGATGCAAGTATTTTTCTTCTGCTTTTCTATCAAGTTTTTTAGCTCCATAGGTACTGCCTATTCTTTCTTTGACCAATATTTATGTATTTTAATGCTTTAACCCATTTTGTGACAAATTCAAAAATGCTGTAGTTTCTTAGTTTTTCTACTCACAGTAGGAAAATGGTAGTTTAGTAATTTTATGGCTCACTGACTGTTAATTCAAGGAAAACCCCAATGTTTCAGGTGCTGAAGAGGTTTGGGGCATTGCTCTTTTTTTTCTCAGAGTGGGGGAATCAATCATTAACATAATATACGTAATATACTTTTATTTAACCCCCATTTGAGTTTAATGCTGATACTTAATTGATTTATTTTGCACCAAAAGCAAACTGAAACAAAGCAAAACAAAAAAAATATTTTGTCTTTTTTATGTCAGGCCTTTTAAAGGTACAATTTGCAATGAGTTTTTTGTCCTAAATGGATACAAATTTGAAATACCCAATCATAGAAATGAAACAGGAGAAAGTGAACAGAGCTTGTGGTGCAGTATTTCCTGCCAACTGTCTAGGACTAGTTGACTTTGGGTTTTGAAACACCAGGAACTCAGGTCTTCAGTAGACTTTCTCTTTAGAGTAAAAGAAAAACCCACAGAGAATTGGGACATTGTGTATCAAAACAGAGTGCTTATTTAGGATTGACAGCAAAAGCTCTAAGCAGTCCCAAGTGAGTAGAAAGTTTGACCTGAAGTAAGAAAAAATCTACTGAGAAACAGATGGAAGATGGGCAAATAATGTTCCTGCAGTTCAGAGGAGGAATGCTCTGGCAATATTAACTCCAGACTAAGCAGTGAGATGCATCAGTTCCTGATGGACAAAAAGCTTTGATAGAGCAACAGCTCAGAATTTCTGAAGTCTCGCAAAAGCCAAAGGACAGAGAAGATGTTGTTTTAATGGCTAATAAATAGAACATAGCTGGTTCTGATTTCTGAAAAGTTGGATATGTTTTCTTCCTTTCAGATTTTATTCCTCAAATCAAGAGTACCATGTGCTAAATAGAGCTGAAGGGAACACCTTACATCTTGAAACCTAGAGTTCCACCTGAATTCTAGTTTAGAAAGAAGATAACCTTTGAAAAGCAAACACTAGAGTCCCTGACTACCACATCCAAAGATGGAGGAAGATATCCACTGAAAAAACAAAACTCTTGCTTCCTTTCCAGCACAACATGTTGCTAAAATGCAGGAGGACCAACAGTCACAGTTACTGGATTTGTCTAATCTTGGAGACAAACTCAACATTCATGCAATAGCACAATAAATAAATAGATTAATGTTTGCATATTAGAGTCACCAAAGTTTTCTTGCAGTTAAAATCAGTTCAGATTCTTGGTATATTCTTGAGGAATTCGCTAAGATATTTGCTGCAGTGCAATATTCCCAATTAAAATTTCAGACTCTCTAAGGGGAAACGTGTGAGAAATGTCTTCGTTAATTTTCATTGTGGAGATTTGCAATCAAAGTTAGGCATTAAACTGATACATGGAGTTCATATGAATCAGTTATTTCAAAAACTGTGAATTTATACTGATGAGATAAAATTTGTTCTATAAAAGTCACATATAAGCATCTCACCTGCTGAGAACAAAAGATTAATCCTCCTTATTTCTTTTCTTGCAATTTAAATCAGAAGGTAATAGGTTTCCACTCTCAGATTTTGTTCAAGGAAAAAAATATGGAAAGAAATTAGATTTTTTTCTCAATTTGGAAGCCAAAGTCTACCCTACATATTCACAAATTAGTCAAGTTCTCCCTTTATAATTGCATTTCTTTTTAGACTGCCCTTGATAATATTACTTGGACAGGGTAAAATGAGGTATGGCAGAAAAAAGAATAGCACAAATAATGCAGCACCTGTTCCATTCAATGTTTTTTAACTTTTTAAATGGGAATTATGAGGATACTACTCCTCTATCATGCAACAGCTGGGTCACATGGAGGGTAAAATTAGTAATTGTTAAACTACACCTTTAAGTCACTTAAAAAGTGTACACTGAGGCCCACAGAATTCAGCTCAGAAAATGGGGTACTATTGTAAAGAACAATACAGAGAGAAAATAATGAAGATGCTTAAGGATAATGTTCTGCTAGGAAAGAACATTAGTTTGACATGCTACTTTAGCTTAATTTAGTGTTCCAAGGAACAAAGAAATTGTCTTGTCTTTGTTACGTTGCCTCGATGATCTGGACAAACTGAATAAAAATCACTTGGGTATCGACAGGGCAGCATAAAGGGAAAAGAGATGTTTAAATTGATATGAGAGAATGAAAGTATTTCTACCTGGACCAATTAGCTCTTTGAGAAGCTAGGCTTCTTCTCACCTGTCTTGCTGCTTAGGTGATAGTCTAAGGATATTTATTTCATTTAACTTTACTCACTTTAGTAAGCAGAAATTACAGGAAAATAGCTGATTCCATCCTTAAAAGAGGTAAAGGCTATTTCTCATCTTACAAGGGAAACCAAGATTTACAAGCCAGCTAAGGGATCCTTTACTAATTTCTTGTTCATTCCCATATTTGACCACATAGAGTTCCCACACTGGATGTCCTGTGACCCTGAGAGGCCTGGGTTAGTGGGCAGCTTGGATTATGTTTGGCACTGGCAGCAGCAGCTAATTCAGCACCAGATCCAAATTGATGCTCGTGGCTTTTCCACAACAGCTTTGGTGGCTGTTCTGGACCTTACAGCCAAAGACAGCATCCCTCACCCACAGAGTAGGAAGAGATTCAAAGGAATTTCTCCCAACATTTTAGACATCCGTAACAGCCTTATATCACAGATTTGCTCCAACTTGCTTGTTGAACCTGTGCTGCTCTGCAGCCACAGGCACAGACCTGCATTAAAGGAGAAACATCGACTCTGCGGCATAGAGATTGAAACATCCAGGCAAGGACCCTGTGACTTGAGCCAAGGGGTCTCTTTCAGGGGTTGTATATGAAATTTTCATGAAAAAGTTATTAAATAAAGGAATGAGTCATGCAGTGAAATGCATGTCTGGGAAATACATGTGAGAATCCCAAATAATCAAGCGATTAAAACCCATCCTGTTTGAGTGCCCCTCCTGTCAGGGTGCTTTAACCAATGTATGGAAAAAGGGCAGCCCTCCTCTGGTCACATCTAAAATGAGGCATTCCATTGTACCAAAAATACAAGGGGGTGGCTGAGTGAATTGATTTCTAGTTACAAATCTACTCATCCATAGTAATCTAAGGTCTATGTATAGGCAACCAAGGCATATATCTAAGACAGAGAACTAATTTTGTGTATAATCCTCTTTATGGCATGTACTACCAACTAAACTACTTGTTTTTCAGGCAGCTGTCAGTCTCAGGCAGTCTCTGGGGCCTGCATTTTTCCTACTCCTATGAAATGAACTAAGGCATCTTAACAACAAAACTCTGTTCAACAAAATTCTGTTGAATTTTTTTCCTCATCTGGTCCCTTTCCATCTGTTTCACTAATTTATAAAATTTCCTTCTCTTCCTGTCAGGTGCTTTGTTCTGTGAGAGACTTGCAGTAGAGAATTAATGTCATAGAATGTGTGAAGAATTAATGTTGATCTGCTACTACAATGGTATTTCCAACATAAACTCTCTGACAGCTCTGTATAATGCAAGACAGGAGTCTGAAATAACTGAAATCCTCTAGCAATTCAAGGGTCACATTAGCTGCAAAAAAAAAAATGCTAATGCAAAACAGTGAAAAAAACTGGATACAATGAAATATTGCCAAATAGGAGAGAACATCTCTTAAGAAGCTGAACAGAATTTGTGATCTCCATCAAATAATGATGCAGTATGAATGAAAAGTCTATGAACTCTGTACACAGTAGCCTTGAACAGAGAGTGCAGTTTTTTTGGCAGGTACTCATCTGATCATAAGTCATCCTTATCGAGCCCGCAAGGGCACTGTCCAAAAGAATTAATGTACTCCTGTCATGATTCAGGAGAAAATTGAGTAAGAAGTGCATAGATGACTTTACATCTCTGTTTGGTATAGGTATGACTGAACCCACCTCTGGTATATGATTCTGCTGTCATCAGTTCAGCTCTGGTGTCTCCAGGTCAGGACGCATGTTAATAGGTCTGAGTGGGTGCAGAGCAGGCTGTAATTAGAAGCCTGGAAATGTGCTGCACAGTAAAATGCTTGAGAAGCTGCCAGAGGGAAGGTTAATGGGGTACTTGACCAAAGCTGATGAGTATTGAAGTAGAGGAGTGAAACTTATGCATGTACCTGAGCCTAGGAGACAAATAAAACCTGTTCCAGTGGCACAAACAGCAGTTCTCAAGTTGGATTTCTAAAATATTTTGGGTGCTGGGATGGCTGGGACCCTGACAAGCCAAAAAGGTAATGTGAGGAGAAGGAGGTATCTAAAACTAGGAAGATTCCACCGGTGGAGAAATTGCTCTTTCTAGAAAGGTTTAAATTCTTCAGATTTCTAGAAGTGTCTTTCCCCACATTAAGTATCATGTCCTACATTAAGCCATGTCAATGTTTCTATGGGTGTGAAGAGGATGTACTTTGAGAAATCTGACTGCAAAGGCTAACAAGAGAGGGTGATGGCACAGATGTCTTTTGCCCTTCTAGCTTATGTACTGCCTTCCTCGTGCCAGCTCATGTAATGCTTGAATTTTTATTTGTATAGTGGTTATTCAGTCTATTAATAAAAATGCAACACTTGAGAATAAAATCAAAGTTATTTTGGAGACCTCTGTTCCATAACTTTGGGATTCACTGAGTTATTAATTTAATTATCACTTTAAAAGTGATAATTTTAAAGTGTTTTAAAATCCTATTGATTTCTGATTGTAAAGCAGAACCTGATAAGATAACCTGCTTCCCACCTAGAAGTTAATTTCTCCTCAAGTTACATTGCAACACTGGACAATTTCTCAGCTGCCCTCTGCAAGATTTTATAAATCATGACAGATTTTTTTCAAATCAAAACCTGCACCAAGGGTCTAAATCAGTATTTCAGGCATGGCAATACATAACTTTAATTTCAAAATGCTTAGAAACTCCCAGTGGCCTCAGTGTAAGCTCTCATTACTCTGATGAGTGTTTTAGAACAAGGTTACTTTTCAGATTCAGTGATATTGGAGAAGCTCGGTTTTTATCATCAAGTCCTAAATATTTTGGATCAGTTCTTATTCATTATATCTCACTCATATGGTCACAACTCCTTGGAAGTTTTTAGCCAATAGTTTGAGGTTTTTTTGTGAGATTGGGTTTTTTTATGTCACAATAAAATATTAGGTTTTAATTAAAATAATAATAATAAAAAAGTCTTAATATTGTAAAATGATAGAGAAGCCAAAAGAATAATTGACTGTGAAAGTAGTTACAAAGTAGGTCATATGGCCAAAAGCAAATCTTCTGTTCTGCTATCATATTCCTACAGAAGTGCCAGTAGTATTAAGGGTATTTTAAAAATTATAATAGCAAAAAAATTTCAAGTTAAATGATGACTTGCAGAAGTGCTGAGTGCCCACAAATCTGACTCAAGTCATAAGAGCTGCAAGCACTAAACACTGCTGAAAATCAAGGAAAATGTTGTTGCTTGCTTTTAGCTTATGCTGATATGTCTCTATAATGTGAGAATTTCTGACAATTAGAACTTGTGATTTCTGGTGACAAAGCACAGCATGAAGTCCCCAGTTTTACAAAAAAACGTCACCAATAACTTCTGTTGAGACTGGTGTGAAGGTTTTGTTCCATGCTCACGTCTCAGAGCTCTGCAGAAATCTTGGCAGCCCGTCCATGGGATTGCACTGGTCTGGGCAAAACAGAGGTTATGGAAACCTTGAACTGAATGAAATGCATCCTGAGAGGGCTTCCTACTGTCAAAAAGGGAAAGGCAAATACTTAACTGAAATGATTAAATATGCCTAGCATAAATTTCTTACTGATTATGAGAGGAAAAAAAGAGTAAAAGAATGCAAATAGTGCTCCCTCCATCTTTTCCTTCTTGACCCTGTTCCTCTGAGCTTCTGTCTGTTAAAAACATTGTAATATTTCTACTACCATCTGTTCACTTGGTTAAAATTGGCAGCTATGAATCTAAGACAATTCAGCTGTAAAAAAAGAGAATTATTTATTTCCCAAGAGTAATAGGAAGTTTGACACCATTTGAATGATACCTGAAAGAATAGGCAATAACACAGGAGTGAGGAGAGAGGACAGCCTCTCCAGAGATGAGGATCTTCCAGCTTTTATATACTGAAAATTCATATTATATGTTAGATGTGTGGAAAAGCTTGAATGCTTTTAAGTCACTCTGAAAACAATACAGCCTGGTCCAAATTATTTTCCTAGGTGCTGGATTTTTTTTTTTTCCCACTAAATAACCATGAGAAAAGCATCTGCTTTTCCATTCTCACACCTTCCTACTGCAAGAATAAAATAGGATCAACATTGTTGATGAGGCCATGTCATACATTAATTTGTTTTTTTAAAAAAATTTTGTGCCTGGGCTATACAAAATGCCAAGGGTAGATTGTTGTGGACTAAAAAGTGACATATCTCACAGTAACAGTTGAACACTTTTCAAAATATTGTTTGAATGGGAGATTAATTGGAGAGAAGTTTAGTTTTTCTAGCCGGAGGAAGAAAAAAATATGCAGAAAATTCATTTTGCCTGCCACCTCTGGAACTCAGGAATCAGTCATTATTGTCTCAGAGGAACACATTCAATTCTTAACCAGCACAGTCAAGGACTGCCATGAACCAGCAGGAGATGTAGGATTACATTTAGTTGAACTTTGATATGACTTGACAAATATGTGGAAATTCACTGTGTGTTCACAGTATTAAGTGGACTGTTTATAACCCTTTGTTATTGCTTCACTGAAAGCAGTGACAGAGAGCAGCTAGGCACATCTGTACAGTACAAAGCAGTCATATAAATGCACCATATTATTACTTTTCTCTGTATAGAAGACACTGGAACTTCTTTAGTAACTACAGCAAAAATATAGACCCTTATTTATGTCCTGATCCCAGGAGGAGCAGGAGCATTTGTAATTGTTAGAGTGCCTTCTGTGCTAGAAGATTACTTCAGCAGAGGCTTTAAATGCTCAGCACTCTCAGCTTTGAGCCATTAGCATTCATCTCCCTCTAGGGAATATTCAATATATACCTATGGAATTATCACTCATACATGAAATGGGACAGTGCTGAGGTTAGCAGCCCTCATAGCTCTTTCCAGCTTAGTGTCAAAATGAGCAAGTGACACCAATATGTGTTTTCAAGCTAGATTAAGAGAGTCCTTGAAGGAGACTGTGCAAGGCATGGTGACAACTGTCCTGGATGGGAGCCTTCTGCTCATGGGCTGCTGATGTTGCCCCACCTGCAAATGCTCCTCTCCTGTATTATGCTCCTACTTAATCTGACAAGGCAGGATGAGAGGGTGCAAAGGCAACCACAGAAACTCTCGTGAAAGGCAACAAACTCCTTGTTCAGCCTGGATCTGGGGTGTGATATTAGGTTTGAAATGGTGGCTGTCAAATCCAAACTTTCTTGTTCAGGGGTCAGTGTTCAGTGTTGCAGGGTCACCATGGGGTTGTGGGTTTAGATTGGTGGGGTCTCTTGGACACGTTTTTAGTAGGAGATAGGTCCCATATTTAGAGAAGGATCAAAACCCAACTGTGTTAGTCTGTCATCTGACAGAAATAAAGTCTCTTAGGATATTAAAGCAAGATGAGAGAAGCTGATAATTTAGGGGAATGACCTTCAAAAGGATATTTGGACATAGCAAGCTAAGGGTGCTTATGCTATGCTATTCCAAAGCTTGTGCTGCCATACTGTCACTACTCTTAGTGGTTTGGTTCATGCCAGAATTAAGGCTAAGTATTTCTATCTACATTATAATCACAGTTTAATCTTGTGAGGGGTAACACAATATCAAAAAACTGACCACAGAGAGGCCACAGTGAAATCATGGAGACTGCCACTTGTCTCTGTAAGAAATGTCATTTTAAGCACAGAAATTATTCTTGACTGTATATTACTGTCACTATAACAAAAGGAGAGGAATTTTAATTAAATGGCACACACTGTTCAAATTTCCAGCTTCTGAGCTTGGCCAAATCTGTACCCCAGAGCCTGCACATGGTGCTTTCCTGGAGCTCCTCTCTCCATCACATCACAGCAACAGCACAGCACACTCCAAAAAGTACTGGCACTTTTCTATTCCTTTACTCACTCTGTAGAAAGCAGGCACCTTGCACTGCTGTGTTGAGATATGAGGGGTATTACTCGAGCATTATTTTTGCTTTTATTTTTAAGGCAAATCATTTAGTCAATATTGCAATGTATTTAACAAATATTTTAAGACTATAAAATCAAAATGAGATAAAAGAAGCATTTTATTATTTTCTCTACTTTATCTTCCCAAGACATCAACTGCAGGATGAGTAGATCTTTGCTATTGTCAGTAAACTAGCATTAAATCATTCCTGAGGACTGTAGTAAACTTTGTATCAAGAGAAGGCTGAATTACCAAAGGCTAAAATAACACCTACAGCAATTACATTTTTCTCTCTACAACACGTGATCAGGCCACTGAGTTCACTTGTACTTCCTCTCATTTCTGGAAAAGAATTGATAATCATGTTGAGAGTACTGTATTTAATGCTTATCAAAAAAAAAAAAAAAGCTCACAGTCTGGAATTTCTATTTACAGAAGATCATGGAAGGCTTTATATTTTTCAATAGAAAATTATCTTTTGCCATTTCCATGGTTGTCTAATCTGAAATCATACTAGTCATGTTTAAGGAACTGTGGGAAGATGAAGCGACTGGGTGGCAGTGCAGCGTAGAGGAGGTGAAAGAAACAGTAATCATATAAATAATAGATGAAATTGCTTTAAGTGAAAGAGAAGAGTGATACAGTATGTGCCCCTCAAGGCCACTGTAACTATGGCAACAATGATGCATGTTCTGTCATCATTGCAGATCAGCCATACAAATATCTGAGATGGGCCATACATGTCTGTGCTTGTACTGTAGTCACTGACTAGTTTTCTTTCTGTTGCTGAGCAGTCTTCATGCCTTGTCTTAACATTGTTAACATATTTACAATACCTTCAAAGAGAAGTTCCACCTCAGTAAGTCAAGATCATTTTCCATGAGACAGGGAGAATATGGATGTGTGTGTCTGTGCTTGGGAACTGGACATGGGCACCCTTCAACCTCCCTGCTTTTAAGGCTCACCTCTTCTGGAGAGACCTGCTGAGGGCAATATTCTAGTTTGATGTGTGTGTTTTACATCACTTAGATTACATCCTAGAGAGGGAGGATTATTTTGTATTTTCTCTAGCTGTCTGGTACTAGCTTTGGCTGCAGTTAGGGATGATTATATGGAATTTCTCAGGACATATAATTTTCAGTTGCCTCAGAACAGACTGACCTGATTATACTGCAGATAGATAAAGCCCTTTAAACCTTCAGTGTCCATGCCAGAAACCACGGAGGCACGGGGCTCGGAAGAATTTGTACCATGTGTTAATTCTCTGCATCTCATCATCAGAACTTCTTTTATGTATCTAATCCTTCTCCTTGGTTTACAAGAATACTGCTTGTTTTAGCTGTTTAACAGTGTAGCTACATCCCCATCCTGCTGATACTGCTACTGCTGCCAGAACGTGAATTATGTCCACTTTATAAATGCCAGTATTTTCACTCTTCTTTGAATATGGATAAATAGCTAGCAATCCTTAAAGGTCAATTCGTACTCAGAATTGCTTAACTTAATTACAGGAATGAATTTTGAAAGGGCATTGTTCATCACCCTGTGACACACTGTGTCACACTTCATCATTTACATTGCAGGCAATGATTTCTTGTCCCTTTTTGGTCTACCTGTACTTTATAAATGAGAAATTCCTTTTGTGGTTCACAGAACATCTGAAAAGTGTATATTACATATATTCAGTCTGTCTCCTGAACTGTAAAAAATAGAGATTTTTTCATTCTTTTGAAAGCATATATTGCTATTTGCAGTACTATCACTGTCTGAAAACACAGTTTAAAACAGAAATATATATGTCTGAAGAAAGAGAAATAAAGACAAAAATATACAAATATGACATAGATCTGTGAGGTTTGTGTTTCAGAATATCTGCACTCCCTAAACCTAATTCATCTAGAATTGTTTAGGGCCACCTGGTCCTTTAATTCCAGAAAAATTAGAAAAATATGGGGAGTTGCTTTGTGATAAACTCCATAAATGTCCTTCCCCAGTGAAACCCTAGATAAGAATCTGCTGCCTTGGAAGGATGTATTGATCACTACTGTCCTCTGAACTGCTGCTGTATTTTCTGGGCTAGGAAAGTGTAACCTTGTGAAGTGGTTTCTTAGCAGTAGGTGACCCACTAGGTCTGCCCTCTGCCACTGCTCAATGGTAAAGTGCCTTTAAGTAGCAGGTGAAGAGATCCACAGGTACTGCTGAGTCCAACAGATAGAATGACAGGGTTTGGTATAATTACAACCAATTGAGTCTCCAGTTAGCTATTTTATGTTCATGGTTTCTGACATCCCAAGTGGATGACAGAATTTAGTCATAAAATGCTCACATAAATAATTCAGCTGAATTTGGCATGGTTCACACTGTAGCTACATAAAGTCAATTGCAGGCTTTCTCATGTGCAGTAAAATCCATCCCAAGACTGAGCAAACCTCAAGCCTCATCTTCCCAAAAATGTGAATTTAATTTAACAAGCCTGGCTTTGTCTAAAAGAAAATGTGAGTATGTTTTCAGCACTTGAAATTTTACAAACCATTTCTTGCTACACTGCATAAACCAAGTCAATGACCCAGAACAGAAAATTAGCATTTAATTGGCTATTTTTCCTCTAACATTTGCTGTTATGCACTTCTTATTTTCCCTCCCCTTTTCAAAGCCCTAGGTACTGAAATGTGTGGGAGAGGTTTGAGATAAGACGTTTTCTCATGCCATTGATCAGCTCAATTTCCTGTGCCTCTGAAGTGCCTGAGTGTCACAAGGCAGCAGCAGCCTAGCAACTCCTCACATTTTCCAGTGCCTCACTCTGGACAGGCAGTGCATTGAGTTGCTCTTCTATACTCCACATAATTAGAACATCTTTTCTCTGGATGTCTTTAATGAGTACAATGTCATCTTATAAGCTTTACCTGAGTAACAGGTATTTCAAAAGAAACTCTTGATGACACATATCTCTCATTTGTACATCCTGCTCTCTGTTTTCATTAAATACCCAACTGGGTATTTGTTCCCTGGCCTGCTACATACTGCATGAGATAAGCGTCCCTCACAACTGTTCTGGTAGGGTTTAAATTGATCAACAAAATCAACACATGATTTATTATTATGCAACCATTTAACAGAGAAACTCATCAGGAAAAATAAACTAAAAGACATAGAAAAGAATGTACCCATTACAATGGCTACTGTTACAAATATCTATTATTTTTAAGCAGCTCACATTTAAGACATTAAGTCTCACATTTCTCAGTTACTCATTGTGTATAGAGACAAATCACGCTGAAATATGTTATTGTAAGAGTAGTTACTCCTTTTTGGTGAGTGACATTTTATATATTTTATAAGATAATATGATCCTTTTGATACAAAACACAGAGCAGGACAGGAAAGAAAATTAAAGGTGCATAAACATTTACAGAAAAATTGTTTGAACAGGAAAATTAGATTTCACAGCAAATGTCCAATGCTGGTTTTTGCCTGACTATTCCACACTCATTCCATCTATTTCCATGAGAAGGAAAAAACACCCTGTGTAGGGAGACCTGTTACATGGAGGCAAACTAAATTTCTGTGTTTCTATCAGTGGACAATTATGGATGCTTATGAAAGCAGCAGTATCATGTTCTGCTTGGAAAACCACTTTAAAGATAGGACAAGTGGATGGAACTTGATATGACAGAGCTTCATTTCTGCTCCAACCACCTCTGGGAAAACCTAATATACACTAAACCAAATGATAAATACAGAATGTCTTCCTTAATAACAAATCTTGATTAAATCATAAGAAAAGAGACCTTGGCAGTCTGTTTAATACTGCTGACTGTATTCACTGAAAGCACGATGCGTAACCAGGTTTGGATACCATACAGTATAGGTCCAGATATTATCTTGCTTTGATGTGTTTGTAGATGACTGAATTCTCAGGAAGGTAGTTTTAGGAATATGTCTTAAACCTTTCAGTCTTTAAATGATATAGGGAAAACATTTTCAAGTACAAACATATTCATATTATGTTTATGGTTGCTGGTAAAATTGTTATGGATATACGGTTTTTATATACTTTATTGACATGTTGCCATTCTGCTCACTGTCTTTTAAGTTTCCCAAGATTATACTTTAGGGGAATAACAGGATGGTAAAGGTATCCTGAAGTGTCAAAAGCTGCTATGCAAGTTTTATTGCTAAGCCTAGAATCATTTTTGTTTTAAACAAAATGGGAAGGGAAAATCAATCTGTCTTCCAGTCATAATGAGTAATATTTTTTCAGATTTTTGTTGCAGTTGAAAAACAGCTTTGTTAGCTCAATGAAATTGTAGTAAGGATTATGAACTAATCCTTTTTGATGAGAATGAGAAATATGAAATAGCATAATCATTCCATTTTAACAGTTAGACATAACAGCTGCCAAATGCTCACTGCTGAGAAAGAAAGGAGAAAACGGGTACTCTCAGCTTGTTTACTTTATGAACACAGGTCAGAGACAGCTACAGCCTCAGTGGAGGAGCTCCTTAGAGTGTTTAATGAACTGAGAATTATTTTTCTTACTTTTCTTACTGAGTACTGAACTTTAAAGAACACCTGAACTTCCCTGATAATTTTTACTGCATCTGCATCAATCAATGTGGCAGTGAAATATTTATATTTGAAGCAAAACATTTATGCAGAAAGACTAAGGTCAATCTGAACTATATTTCAAATGCCACTACCTGTAAAAGCAGTATTGCAGAGGAGGAAGTTTCCTGCAGCAGTGAGTGTGGTTTTAGAGAACAGATTTAGGACAATGCCAAGAGCTATAGTATGAATACCTACAATACTTATATTAGATCACAATTCCTGGCATATTAAAAAAAGATTGCCTCGTCATGTGTTTAAATCTGAAGGCAACCAGATTGCTCTCACTGGCAGGCTCAGAGATTTGCTGTCCTACTGCACCAGCTGACACCATACTATGTTCAATGTCCCCTCTGCCCTAGTGCTCAGTGACCTCCTGCTTCTTGTTCTGGGGGGTTTTTGGAGGTGTGTGTTTGTAGGTTGGTCATCCTTTTCTCTTCATTGTTCTCCCTTCGATTAATTTCATTGGTTTTCATCAAATTAATCTCAACTAGCTGTGGGTTTGTATAGATGGAAAAGAGACCTATGGGGGAGCTGGTCGCCAATATTCCTTTCTGAGTCAATGGTGAAGAACAAGGTAGTTCAGTGTTTGAGTATGACTACCTGGCCTGGTTTTGATCTCTGCATCAGGATGGGATGCATCATATCTCAGAAGTATTTCTTTCCTTTGAATCCAGGGAGAAGCTATATGACTATAATGAGCTATAATTCATACACAGATGTCTACACTATAGATAAACATAGTTGATCAGAAGAACTGCACTCTTTGAGTGCTTTGGTCAGGATAATAAAAACAAAAAAGCCAACCCAAAGCAAACAAACAAAAAGTCATACTGCAAATCTCATGTAGTATTAAAACTCCAGACTTGGTAGGATGTTTGGAAACACAATCATACTTCTGAGGTCATTTAATTTTCAGGGCTTCATCTTAAACCAGCTAAGTCAACAGTAAATTTTTATGGCACAATGAGGTCTTACCTTGGGATTAAAATCTCTTGAGTTAATGAGATATTTGGTAGATATGAAAAAAGTTTCTTTAAAGATTTCTAGGTAAAATAATTTAAGCCTCTTATACAATCAAGGATTTAATGCCAGCTTGCCAATCAATAGCACTCTCAATAGCACTTCCTATCCAGAGTATAAGTTGAAGAAGAGTTCACTCACTCCACTTGGTTGTGCTACAAGAGCAAGAAATTCCTATTGTGAACAGCACCTCGTTCTGGTTGTAGCTGAATAGAACACCTTGTGCCACTTCTATGTATTTTGAATCATGAAAAAATAGCACAGTCCCAAAATTAATAAAGAAAATATATGCCCAGAAGGAAAAGAAAGAGAAGCCATATCTGCTGCCACTTTATCTGTTTCAGTTGGCTGGCAAAGCAAACTTGCTGCCTGAATCTCTGCAAGGTTTTGGCCACGTCCTGTTTTGGCACTACTGGCATGAGCAGCCTCTCCTTTGCTGTGTGCCCATGCTGAGAGGAGCACTGAGGCACACCAGGCACACCAGTCCTGGGTGGGACACTGCTGTGGCACTGTACCTGCACAGAGGTGGTGGAGGGGCAGCTCCCTGGAAACTGCAAGGCCCTTTTCTCCTTCTCTTATAATTAGTTCTGTATTTACTGACATCTTTCTTTTAGGGTTACTTTGAAGGTCAAACCTGAATGCACAGGTGAGTTAAAACTCTGATCAGGAAAACATTCAAGTGCACCAGTCCTGCTGCATTTACCTGTGTCTTTTTTATCACTGTAGGGGAAGTTTTTAGCAGATTTGCACCTACAACCAGCTTGCAGACTGTTATCCAGATCAGTCAGCTTAAAAACAACAAATCTCAGCTACTTCCCATTTGGCGGGAGTGGAAAACTTAGCCCAAATTCATTATTAGATGTTTCTTGATGGGAGACTTTGTGTGTGTGTGTGTGAAAAAAAGAGAGAAAAGAATCATCGTTACTTTAAAATTATTTTTACAAAATGAACTGTTTCTTCTGTCCCTCCACCTTTGCTTTGCAGATATTTATTTTGCAGTACATGCCTGCACAACTAACAGAAATAAAATTTAGACTCATTATCTTCTGAGGTGGAACTAAATCACTGTAGCAGCACTAATCTAAATGAACACCATGGGGCAAACAGCAGTGAGTCAGCAGACCTTTTGCTGCAGCAGATTTTTCTTTGTAAGTATAATACTGTTTTCAGGATGAAAGTGTAAAAATTTGTTCAGACAGCACACTGCAAGGCACATAGATTCTCGAATTCACATTAGGAAACTTAAAACAGATACAGGTATCCACAAAGCTTTCCCAAATGATTTCACATTTAGAAGCTACAGGACAGTGGCATGTAGGCAAAATCTAGTTTGTTGAATTAAATACTTATTATTGCCCCCTATGTTGGATCTAAATTATTTGAAAAATTTAACTGACTTTGATGGCACATAGAAAAAAAAATCCAGATTTCCTAAAACACTGGGAAAAGTGGAAATAGACTTTCTTTCTAGCCATGTGGTCTATTTTTTGCCATGGTATCAAGGTGTCAAATACAAAGTCTTCCAGGGCTATACTCCTGGCCACTACAGACAGAATTTGAGATTATGGGCTTTTTATCCATTACACATATAAAAAGTTAAATTAACACACTCCCATTGAAACTAAAAAGCTCTATTGGTGAACAATTTTTAAGAAGCTTGTTCAATAGCTGAAAGAATAAAATGGTTTAAACCTGCAAATATTTAGAGAAATTCTCTCATATATCACATGGAATTAATTTATCCGTATTAGGAATAATAATGTTGCCTAATACCACACAAAAGAAATATACTTTCATTATATTCATATATTTATGCAAATTTTTTATCCTTCTGTTTCTAGGCACAAAAGGACTGGTATGTTGGGGCCCTATGCTACAAAAGGGAGATTCTCCTTTGACTCACTATGAATGTGCTGCAAGTCTATGGGACTGCTCTTTGAACAAAATGGTGATGAATTTCAACCCTGCAACATAAACTATGGATGAACTGAATTAAACAGACATAGGTTGCCCTGACTGAAGACACTTTCTTGAATTCTCTAAGGAGTGTCAGGGCTCAGCTGCTTCCAAGACCAAGCTCTGAGGCAAATTTTGATCCCAGAGACAGGACCAAAATAATTGACCTTCAGTGCTTTTTCTCTACTCTGATCATTGTTTAAAGTTTCAATGCAATGATGAGCATGGAGGTTTATGCAGAGAACCGAGTTCATTTTTGACTTCAGGAACCTGAAGTCTTATTAATGAAATTAAAACAAATTATGAAACTTCAGCAAAATTTTGGAGTAATGAGGAAAAAGACATTGAATCAGATCAATTCTTTCATGTTATAACAGCCTCTTTTTTCAGTCCTATAAACAGGGAATGGTGGCTGGATGCCTGTTGAACACAGGTTAGAGAGATGGTGCTACATTATCTGCTTTAAGCTGATTTTAATCACTGTTTTTAATTTTATGGGATTCAAGAACCAACATTCAAAATATTTACTGATCTATGACAGAAGTTTTAACACTGTCAAAATCATGAAATACAGTTAATTTAACAGACATTGCATGACTGTTTTAGAACTGTTTTTTTACTCTGTAAACTGGAGGTTATCTTTAGAAAGTTGTTATTATCAACAGATTTTTCTTGTCTTATTAAAATGAAAATTAGTTTCCCCGCTTTTTTTTTTTTTAATACCACCTCTGTCTATTGCTTCACCTGTAACACTGTTGTGACATCCTTAGGAAAAAGTTCTAATTGTTTTGGGTTATGTTTTTAATTGCTTTTTTCAAGCCCACTGCACTGGTTTGCAGAAAATGTCAGATGTCTTTCCCAAATACCCACATCAAGAGGATTGCCACTCAGCCCCACTGTTTTCATCAACAGTCTTGAGCCTCTCCAAATCAAAATCTGACACTCCAAAACAGGCTTTGAGAGTATTAGAGAAACATGAGATGACAGTATTCTGGCCACAGCTCTTGGAGAGCTGGGCCTCATGTGTCAGTAGTTTTAACAAGGATGATATGATTTCCAACATTTTAACTTGCTTTTAAGATTATTTTATGATGTTTTTAATCCCTACTGGGAGAATATTCCTGTACCCATACTAATATGTTAAAATTTAATTGTGTTCATTCCTGACAGTGTTATAGGCAGTTTTAAATTGCCATATACCATTTCAGTGGTACAGAATGTTTTCAGTCAAAAAGAACATTGTTTAACTAATTTCAAACCCAGCATCAAAAGCAAATCCCATCAGCCAGTGCTTCTATAAACATGACAAAACTCAGCCTACAGATGCACAAACTTACTCCTTAGTTTAGTAGGAGCTGCATTATATGAATCTGGAGTGAGATATATTTAACAAGGACTTGACTGGTGTTAAGACTTCTGTTATTCTTGTGGGGATCTTCCCTCAGGATATTCTACCTCAGGATATTCTGTGATAATACGAGCCATTATTGCTTCTGTGGATGTTAAACTGGGGAATTGACTGTTCTGAATATTCACTTCTGTATCAGCATGAGGTTTTGGTCAACATTTTTCATGTGTGTGAGTCCAGGCCTCCATCTTTATGATTTTGGGTGCAGTGTGGAGACCCTGGCCCTATAGCTGCTCAGACCACAGCTCCTGGGTGCTCTCTCAGATGAGACTGGGGCCAGTTTGGATCCAGATGAACAAGGATTCTAATTTAAGGCAAATCAGAACAAATTCTACTGTCTAAGGAAGAGTCACAGAAGAGGCTTAGTACAGTTGGATACATGGAGCAGGGCACAGGCAGGACTGTGCTGTTGAGAGCTCCTGAGACATGTCCTAGTGTGGGAGGAGGGTTTTTAAGAGGAGTCTGAGCTGGGCTCTTCCTAACTTGCAGCTGGTGACTGGGTCCCCAGTGGGGTATCCAGGCAGCATGGATCTCATGTGCCTGCAGCAGCTTGCAAAAGGACAAAACATCTGCAGAGTCACTCCACAGCCAGGGGTAACTGTGAGGATGCAGCCCAGCTGTGAGCAGGAGGCAGAATTTCTCTTCAGGAGATGCACAAAGTGCAAGCTGGCTGAATTTCGGTTGCTCCGGAAACCATCCTTTGAGTATCTTTACTCCTGTAAGTGTGATTTCTCAATCATAACATTACACTACTAATGTTCTGGGTTTTAATACCCCCTCTTAGGGCCAAAAGAGAAAGGGGAAGGCAGAAGTATAGCTGATTGCAGATTGAAATAAGTGAACATACATTTACCTGAATATATAATATTGTAATAACATTAACAAGCACTGCATTAACCTTTATTTGAAGGACTGATTAAGATAATTGCAAATGCATGTATTTGATGGCATGGATGTCTAATCAGATTTTTAAAGATGTCTTCTGTTTTGCTTTGGGGTTAAGATCCATGTAAAATCTATTAATGAGCCTTGAAAAACAGTAACAGTAGAATGGTGTAACTATGAGGTATTTTAAGGGACACTTCCAAATCCTGTTTAAGAAAAAATACAAGTTTATAAACCAAGCTATTTAAAAGGGCTTAAATTCTTAGATGTTGTTTTTAAACTGATTCATAGCTTCTTTTTTTTTCCCCCTCTGTAACAGTAAAAAGCCATCTCCTTCTGTATGTCTTGCAGCTTTCCCAGTGTTTTGCTGTTTGAAGTAACTTCTTGTAAGCAAAATAAGGCTGATGGGTTGTCCTTTTTCCCATACAGAAGGAAACAGCAGTGGCATGAAAATGACAAAGAAATAATCATCAAAAGCTGCATGAGATTTTTTTTTTTTTTTTACAGTTGTCAGAGGGGATAAAGCTTCTGTTGGAAGCAAAGCAAGGAAATATTCAGAGGGGATAAATATCCATGGAAACATCTGTCCCTGCAGGGAATGAAGGCAGAAGGCAAAGACACAGAGCATGTATAGTTGGATAAATTGGTTCGTTGGTATTTAGGAGGGGTGACTTCAGGGTTTGAAAAAATAAAGGAGAATCTTTAACAAATGCAAAACTCTTGTTGAGGGAGCAGAAGTTCAGGCTTTCGATGACAGATTGGGTGGGTGACAAATTAGCTGAGAGAGTCAGAAAAGCATTAAAGTATCTAATAAAGAGGAGACAACAGAGCAAGCACCACACCACAACATCTGATTTCTCATAGATCCAAGTACTGAGGGCCACAGAAAGTATAGCTTTACTTGTAGCATTTTGATTCCAAGGGCACAGATATTAATCAAGTTGTTTTAGAGATGTCCGTGAGCTGGTGAAATATCGTGGGATCAGTGTTTGTGAATACAAATTCAGTGATAAACTTTTTCTGACTAGGATTTATGGATGGTGATTGTAGTTTATTCTATAAAAATAGGATTGGAGGAAAAGAAGTTGTTGATTTATAGGCAATTCAGAATAATGTGACCCAGATTCTTGCACACTACAGCTCTGATTAGTGAAAATTAAAGGCTAGAGAGCTGTGGACATCTGTTAGAGATTACCCCATCTCAAGGCAGATTACAACAACACAAACCAGTTGAACATCGACACGCAACACTTGAGACAAGAAATGTGTTCTTGTGGATGGCAGCTCTGCTGTGCTCCTGACCACGGTGGAGTTTCAGGCTAACCCAGAGGCCCCAGATGATGTGTTCAGGGACAAGCCCCCCAGCCCTTACAGGCTTACTGCTCATGTACAGCACCCTGTGTGATGAGGGTGCCCAAAACAGGGGGAATCCCAACAGGATTGTGCCATAAGATGGGATGGGCTTTATGGTAATATATTTAATAGAGACATATTTCAGCACGTTAAAGGTTTACAACACTTTTGGCATCCAACTGTTTTATCTGAATATACATGGACTGATATCCTGAATGACACATTTGGATGCTGTAAAAAACACAAACTGTTCTTTGTACCGGTCATGTAATGATGATGAATAACATTTCTAGAGATTTCTCTCCCTCTTCTCCATTTTCATGGATGTGGTAGTGTAGAGGTAATTTGAACAAGTGGTCTTTTTTCCACTCAGACACTTCAAACTGTGTATAACAATAAAAGCAAAGAGGAAGGCTGCCTGGGTTTTCATTGCACACTGCAGTGTGCTGAGAAATAGTCATTTCAAGGACAGGTAAACATAAAGAAATAAAGCAATTCTGCAGATGCTTTTCTTCTGGTGACAGGAGTTTGGCTTTCCTGGTGTGCAGAGACCCAATATTTGGATTTTATGTCTTTTAAGGCTTGAAATCTCATACAACTTAAAGCACAGATTTGACTCTGACAAGTATTTGTTTGTTTAGTGAAGTAAACCTTGTCATATAATCTCTAGACTGCAGAATATGTAGTAGTACAGCTCCAAACAGGTATCACTTTAGGTGATTCAGTTAAGGTAAATTATTATGTCTAAAGACTATTTAGAAAGACATTGATTATTTTCATAATTTAGGAAAAGAATTGTTTGTTTGAATTTTTTTACAAGCATCTAATATACTTCTATATAACCCAATTGGATCTAGCCTTGTTTACTTGGATATTTGTATCCAACATGACCCTGTCAACAGCTTCCTCTGTCTTGACCTCAGCCCTGTGTCCTATCCTGGAGCTTTCAGCATGTTCAAGAGGATCTGAATCCTAGTAAAAACTATTTATTTTACAGGTATGAGCTTGCAGCCACTCTTGTCCATGTTTCAAAGCACGAGTATTTGATACCCAAGCAGTGTATATTATATAGGCAAACATGTATTTGTACCTTTAGGGAATGTATCCTTCTTTAACACCAGTTTCTCTTCCCACACTGCAGCTGTCAAAATTCTTACATCAAGACCCCACTGCTGCTACTTTAGTGCTTGATGAGATTCATTTAATCTAACTCCAATATCTTAAAATCTATGCATTTATATCCTGCTTTCAGCTGGGATAGAGTTCATTTTCTTCCCAGTAGCTGGTACAGTGCTGTGTTTGTGACTTAGGATGAAAATAAGGTTGATAACACATTGATGTTTTAGTTGCTGCTGAGCAGTGCTTTACACTTAATCCTGGACTTTGCAGTTTCTTGATTCCTGCCAGCAAGAAGGCTGGAGAGGAACAAGTAGCTGGGAGGTGACACAGTCTGGATGGTTGACCCCAATGGACCAAAGTGACATTCCATATCATATGGCATCATAGTCAATATATAAACTGGAGGGAAAGCTGGCAGGAGGCCACTGCTCTGGAACTGGCTGGTACTCGTAGGGCAAGTAGTGAGCAATTGTTTTCCGTTTGCATCACTTTTTTTTTCCTTGGGATTTATTTCTCTTTCTTTTTGTTATTTTCATTTTTGTTGTTGTTGTTGTTATTTTTCCATTATTAAGCTGTCTTTATCTCAACCTACTTGTTTTCCTACCTTTATTCTCCCAATTCTATCCCACGTTTCCCAGGAGAAAGTGAGTGAGTGGCAGCGTGATGCTGCCTTGCCAGCTGGGATTAAACCACAGCTTCCATCCATTCTAAATGTTTGTCTGAGCTAAATAGCACTGAAAGTGCACAGTTCTTTCCATTCTTTGCTGCAAGACTTGAGATAATTAGTTGAAATGTGCAACCTTTGATTCCTTACTTGCCACTAAATGGAGATGAATCCCAGCCTCTGCTTCCACACACTCCATTTCCTGAGCAGCTGCTTGTTTTAGGTGACTGTGCGGCTGTGTTCACTGCGCCATTTGTAATCTTCTGGCTCTTGATTATAGTTGCACCTACCTGAGGAGCCTGGAAACATCTTTTTGATGAAGTGCTCTAGAGAGCACCCATAGCCTGCATCACCATAGGTCATCAAGGTGCTCTATGCAGTGACATCTCAGGTGACAGAAGCAGTACTGTTACCTTAGCACAGTGTTTCATCCATGCAGGCAGAGATTAAACTGATTAAACAGAGATTAAACTGCTTCAGGCTGGTATAAAGGATGTATTGCTCCCAGTTCTGAAGGAGATTCTATTGCCAGAGTCTCTGAGCTCTATGCACTGGTCTACATGGTGTACATTGGATCTGTGCTTTATTTTCCTGCCCCTTCAGTCCTAATCAATCACAACACAAAAGTCAATGGGTATACCGAATCACATACTATCCCAAAAAAGTAACTTCATTGTTCCTCATGCTGCATGTTGCCACTAATTCCTCAGGAGTTACTCCTGACTTACATTGCTGAAAATGGAATCTGTTTGCAGATGAGTGAGGGTGTAAATGAAGCTGCTGGTGGTATTTTTACCTCACTTTCATGTCCTGATTAATGTTTCCTGACAGTTATTCTACAATAAACAACATGTATTAATGACTTAGTAAGCAACAGAAGAGTCCATTTACCTTGCCATTACTTCCATATCTGGGTGACATATTTGTCAGCAACATATCTTCTTCTGCAATACAAGCATTCATTGGATCCCCAAATATATCAGGTTGCATTGTGACTTCATTCATAAGTTAAACTTGCTGTTGTGGATTGAGTTTATTTAAGGAGGTGGGAGGGAAGCCTTGTTATGATTTTGTCTTGTTAAACCTTGTGATAGGTATATTTATGTTTCCAGGACAAAGTCTGAGTTTAGTTTAGGCACCAAAGGAAATCTCGGTGCAAATTGAGAACCCAACACTTATCAGGAAAAGGTTTTTTACCTAGAGAAGGGCTGGGCACTGGAACAGGCTCCCCAGAATAGGGGTCAGAGCACCAAGCCTGACAGAGTTCAAGAAGCATTTGGACAATGCTCTCAGGCACATGGTGTGACCCTTGGGGTGTCTCAGGCAGGGCCAGGAATTGGACTCAGTGATCCTGATGCATCCCTTCCAACTAAGATTCTATGATCCTTTGTGAAAGCAGGTACCTAGAAATGTTTTTCATCATTGAATTTGGTATTTCCATAAGAAGCAAAACTTTAAAAATTGTTTATTCAGAACCATCAAAATGCCTTATTCCAATTCTTTCTGCTCCCCTGATATCTAAACTGGAATGCTTACATTAGATATTAATGTAGTAGAACCCAATCTGAAACATTTAAAAAATTAATGTAAAAGTAAACATATTATTAGAACAAAGCAAGAAAATAGCTCTAAGTTATTGCATTTACACTTTGGGCATAACTACTTCAGATGGCTCTGACTCAAGAAATTATTTTAATATGACTGCCCTTTCTGACAGAAAATTAAGTTTGTTTTTCCCTCCATTCATTCATATGCTTTTTCACAGAATTTTTAATATTGTGCTTTATATTTTTCATTACAAAATAAGAGACAATTCTGCTACAGTTGGGCTTTGTTTCTAATCAGGTACTGATGATTGAGTCTAGAAATTTAATTGTCATGATTTTGCTGCTTTTCTTGACATTTTTGATGCGAACAATCATTTTCACTTCTGAAAAACATACTTCTTTGCAAGACATGGAAAAGGTAAAGGAAAAGGAAATCAAAAAGGGAATGGAAATGGAAATGGAAATGGAAATGGAAATGGAAATGGAAATGGAAATGGAAATAAAAATGACGTGTGCCTCTGTAGAATGACTTTTTTTGTTCATATAACACAGTACTAAACCCTATCTCAGTAGAATAGGGAAGATGATCTAGTTGATTAGTGTCACTGGAATGTGGGGAAAAGGCAGGTGACAGCTTCCTATTTATCCACTGTGAAATGAATCTTGTGGTATAGCACCACTAAAAGAGAAATCTTTCTTCCAGGATTAAAATCAAAGTATGTCACCTTTCCCTGATGACTCAAGAATCCCAAGTAGGACTTCTGAAATAGGAAGTCATGAAGGTGAGTCAGGTGGTCGAATGTTTCTAGCTTTTACATTTATTTGTTGTAGAATATTGTTGTTAATGACAAAGCAGTATGGGAGTACCATGAGTAAAAATTATTTTTTACTCATTGTGGAGATTTAATATTATTTCCCAGGGCTACCAAGTTATGATGTGAAACTCTTGTGGAAATTCAGCCATATGTTTCACAGTTGGAAATGGCTAGCCAAAAGCAAAATATGTCTTGACCCCAAATGAGGCATATCAATGAGAAGTAACCTGTTACTCAATGTCAGAAGAGACATCATAAAATTGCCATTTTCCTTTAGTTTTGCAAGCAGAGGTGAACCATTTAGACTGGAAGAAGGGAGACTGTTTTTAGAATTCTTAGAGGATTAATTGTAGCACAATAAGCACAGGACTTTGTGTTTTTGCTGAAGGGCTGTTTTTGGAATAGGTAGCTCTGAGACCATGCAGTTAAGTTTATGAAAAAAAAAAACCTAGATTCTTTTTTCCTCTTCTGCTAGAGCTTAAGCACCTTGGAATGAAAGCTGATGTGTTGGTTTTAAAACAAACTACATACTCATATAAACCTAAGTTCTACAGCACTCTGAAATAAAACCATAAAAAAGTGATTGCTTGTTTTTTCCTGCAGAGATTTACAGCTGATTTGCCTCCCTGGCAGGCTGCAGGGACAGTGGAAGCAACACACTCCAGAAGGGAGCAAGGTAAGGCACCTCTGCAAGGAGGTTTAGAGAACTTCAGTTTCCACAGTGAGGTTTTATTGCATCCCCAACAATCAAAGCTAAGAGAAAGGTGTCTGGCATGGTGGCACCATTCACCTTAAAATGAACAGAAAGTCTGGAAGACCACCTAGTTTGGAGTTGATTTGTATCTCCCATGTAGCTTAAGCTCACATTGCTGGAAGAGGCTCAGCCAGCCCCAGTGCTCCACTCAGTGCCAAACCCAGCTTAGTGGTCAGCTGACCATTCCATGATGGTGTGACAGGGTGATGCAAATATTGCACAGACAATCTGAGCATTGTTACAGAACAAGAGGCATTTTTAACTCTGCAGCTGGGTTTTGGAGGAGCTCTTAGAATTATAGAATCACAAAATCATAGAATTATTTGTGTTGGAAAGGACAACACATGATTTGTGTTTAAATGTCTTCTGTTCAAATCCTATTGCAATGAGCAGGGATATCTTCAACTAGACCAGATTGCTCGGAATCACGTCTAACCTGACCTTGAAAGTTTCTGGGGATGGGGCTTCTACAACCTCTTTTTATTTTATTGGCTTCTGCAACTTCTTTTTATTTTATTGTCTCAGTTTTGTGGAATTTCTACTCACAGTGGCACCTCTTTCAAGGAAGAAAAAGAAAAAGTAAATATAAACAACCATAGTATCTTAGTCATTAAATAATAAATTCAGTTTATATAAAAACCTATGTTATTGAGCCAACCTTTCTTTTCCAATGGAAAAGTTCTGAAATATATGGGGTTTACAAGAGTTAAGGTAGAAAAGAAGCATACCTAGATTATAAATTTCACTGCACATTTTCTTTATGTTTCCCTGAGCTCATGCTAGAATATCTCTCCAGCTTCTGGAATGTGCAGCATTTTTCTTTGATTTAGTTATACTAAGAAAAATTCAATTCCTGATTTATAGCTGTTGCTAATGCACAAGGAGCAGAATTCTTGCTTCCACAGCTTTGGTGATTCTGCAGTGCTGACAATACTATCAGGCTTTCTGTCTGGCAGTGAAGGCAGGAGGTGTGACTATGGTTTGAGGAAGATGAAATGCTGAGTGTGAAGTGTAATTTATTTTTAGAGATTGTTTCTAGTGAATTGCCCCAAGGAACACTTAAGCTTACTTTTTTAATACTTCCTTTTAGCCTGGAAGATAAATCTTAATTTTTTATATTTAAACCAGAAGGTATAGAAATTATACTTATTTATATTATCTTATATAGAAACTAGAAAATATAGGAAGTATAGAAATCTGGGGAAAGTATACTTAGGAAATAAGAAGAGCCTATATCCTACATGGCTCCTTATAAGATCTTACAAATTAGAAGAGCGTAGGTGTGACTGCCAAGTTCTGAAGATGATCAAAGTTAATCAGCAAAGCTGAGAAGCACTGGTGAACCTCTATAATAGTATGGCATGGTGCACCCATATCTAACATTAACTACCAGTAAGGATTATGTCTAACATAGAGAATATGTGTTCTATACAGATTTTATTTTATGTTGTTTTATGTTCTTACACTGGTGTGCTTGAGCTACTTTGGAAGATTACAAATAGTTAATTCTGCTTTTTGCTGGAATTAATACATTAGTGTCCCTACTTTTAATGATTTCTGGGGTTTTTTCCTTCTTTTTCTTTGTGTATTTTTTTGTTTGCTTGCTTTTTCTTTTTTGGGGTTTTTTAAAGCTTATAACTATGTATGCAAAATCCTGTCAAACAGATGAGAGTGAGTGAAAGTGTGTAAGGGACATGAGTCAGAAGTGACTGAGAGTGTGGCTCTGCAGAGCAAAGTGGAAGATTCCTAAGTATTAAGTCTGAAGAGACAGGATTACAATTAACAAAGTTAATAGATAAAATACTTTTTCTCATCTTTTAGAAAAAAAACATCTTAGGAAAAGCTTACACAAAAGGACATCAAGACACTGCTGGTTAGTAATATACCTTAAATGTATACTTTGGTTTGTGGGCAGCTCATCAAGGAAAAGCTGTAAAATAGGTCTGGGAGGGAATAAACATCTGCCTGTGTTTCTGTTCTGAAAAGCAGCCTCAAAACCTGACTGACAGGAAGAGGATGGGCCCAAGGGCACTGTGGGGATTTGGCCATGCTGACCATAGTAGTGCCCTGTTACATCTCCTGCACGAAGGTGGGGGGGGGTGGGATGTGGGCAGAGCAGAAAATTTGCATTAGCAGCATTGCAGAGGGGTACCAGAAGGCTGAGACTACCTCAGTCTACAAGGGAAAACTCACTGTCAATTTGTAGGCTCTAGGGGTGTGCTCAGGGCCGTAAGCTCAGCTCCTCTGCAGAGGACAGTCTTGTGGTGTACTGAAAATCATGCGTCTGTTCAATTAATGACACTGATGGGATCTGAGGGGAGGCCATCCAGTACCTCTCAGCTGGACAGAATTGATTAGGGAGCTGTGAGGAGGCTCTAGCTGGGAAGTTTTATAGCAAAGAATGACTGACTCAAAAAAAATATCAATGAACAAGTGAAAAGCTATTAAGCTCAGCACTTACTATAAAAATGAGGATTTTAATTTCTTTTACTGTGATCAGTCATATATATGCTGGCAAAACTCTTGACTACCTGTGATGAAAGTTTTAATTTACTTCAGTAGGCCCAGGATGTCATCGTTATTTTCTTGTTTCCATTGGTGTATGAAATCCTGATAAGAAAAATAGATGTATTTTTGTCATTAATGCAAAACAGCCCTATTATGATATAATATTCTAAAAGCACATGATACTGTGTTTGCTGGTAAAGTGTCAGATGAGAGTATTCTTCATCTGTTGATTTGAATGCCCAGGAATACAAATCCCTACTCTCAGAGGCAATCTACCTTTCATGCTTTATGAAAATGAAAGCAGATTGATTTTTGTACAGTCAAGGTTTCATGTATTCCTTAGCAAGGGTGATGCTTGCCATCTGTTCTAGGACAGAGTCAGAGCTTCTGGGGCTGGCAGAACATGCCTGGAATAAATACTCTGTAAGGAATGCACCTATAGAACCCATGAGCTACAGCCACAGAATGCTGCTTTCTTCTAGAAATTTCAAAACTAAGCCTGTTTGTTGAAGGCTTAGGTTGGATATTAGAAAAATGTACCTCTCCAAGGGGGTGTTTAGGCACTGGAACAGGCTCCCCAGGGAAGTGCTCACAGCACCAGCCTGGCAGAGTTCAAGAAGAATTTGGACAAAGCTCTCAGGCACATGGTGTGATTATTGGGGTGTTGTGTGCAGGGCCAGGAGTTGGACTCAATGATCCTTGTGAGTCCCTTCCAACTCAGTTTATTCTGTGATTCTGTGATTTTGTGAAGCTGAGTAGTGCATTTAGCTGAGAGTAGCACAGCTGTGACTATGCAGTGGGAATGGGATGGAAGAGGCCAAAAGCAGTGAGAAGCTGTTTAATTAGCAGCATCTAATGATAGGCTAAAGCATTTCCTATGGTCTCAAAAGGAGTGATCTTTTACATGCTGAGGTATTTCCATGAGATAAGCAGCAAGGTCATTGCATCTTCACTTCACAATCAGAAATTTATCAGGTGCTGAGGAAGAGAGAAGGTAAATACTTTAAAGGAGAAGAATGCACACTTTTAAACAGTATATGAGTACTGGAAAAGAATATTAATTTATAAGAGTGTTGTTTTTCATTAATGACAAAAATGCATCTATTTTTCTTGTCAGGATTACATACACCAATGGAAATGAGAAAATAAAGATGACATCCTGAGCCTACTGAAGAAAATTAAAACACTACCAGTTATTTAATGGGGCCATTTTTTTCTCATTAGTAATTTTATCAACAGAAAGGTAAATTGAGAGAGAAGCCAAGATTGTGGTGCCAATAGTCCTCATCTGACCTGAGGCACATGGACAAAATGATGTTAGCTAATGTGTACAAGAGGAGGTGAGAAACCTTAAGTATAACTTAACTTTTCCCATACTAAATTCCTCATTGTGGACAATGAGAAAGTCCTGACTCCTGGGTTAACTACCAAGGAAAATGTTTTATATCACTAAGTTCCAGAATAAGAAGAATAACAGAAATCTTTACCCAAATACACCTTTTTTTTTTTTTTGTCTTGGATCAGAGTGATGCTGAATAATAGTGACTGTGTCTAATTTTAAAGTTGTTTTCTGTATTAAACCAGTGAATTAACATAACAAAGAACTGGTTTTGTCTCCTTACTCTGAGCTTTTCTTGACTCCTATGCAATTCAGAGCTTTTTGGAGATGATATTTTCAAATCTGAAGAAAAATTGCTCCAAGTGGGTGCAGCCTTGAAAGTTAGGACAGTCAGTCCCTCCTTATGCAGTTTGCATGATTCTGCACAGTTCACCAATGCTTAATATAGAAGTGAAAAAGTTTAAATCCAACAGAAAGTCTAGATAGGATTGCACTGGGTGGATGTCAGTATTACTCGACAGTCATCATCAGGCAGCCTTCCTCCCTTCTGTATCCATGTGAGCAGCAGGCATAATTATAGCCAAGCAATGCTGTTACAAAAGGAGATTTGAAAAGGGAAGCTCTCTGTCAGGAATAGCCCCCATGTCTTCTATTTGACCCAGACAAGTAATTTTTCCTTCTTTCATAAATGCTGGGGGAAAATTCCACAGCTGTTTCTTTCCTTAGAGACTTGTCCACTGCTCTCCTGCTGGGATGTACCCTTCTGGTCTGGCTTCAGCAGTGCTGTGGCTGTGAACCGTGATAATTTTACCCGATGTTTATGTCCTGTCACTGAGATTAAAGACTTGAATCTTTCCCAGCCATTTCTCTTCCTAATTTGCTGAGGAAAACTGGTTCTCATTGCCATTGTAATATTAAAGCTAAACTCTGTTACTATAAAGTAATGTAAAAGTAAGGCATAGGCAGTGGATCTCAGTAGGCAAATAAACCCTCTGAGAAACATAACTTAGAGAAACTATATCCTCTAAAGACTGCTGTAAATAACAGGGGATGCAAAAATATTTTGCCAGGCCAGCTGACTTTGACTTACATTTCTCTCTTTCACTCTTGCCATTTTCTTTCTTGTTTCTTTTCTCAGCAAGATTTAACAAATGGAGGTTATACTTTGCATCTGACACAAATCATGTGTCTGTACTATTGCTGCACTCTTGATCATGCATTATGCTTTCTGTGCTAAAGTTATATAACAAAATAAATCTCCCTATAATCAATTCAGTAGCTGAAGCCTTGTCATGATGCAGAACTTTTCCCCCTCGTGCCCAAGTGCTGCTGGGGATCCCTTTGGATAAGGAAAAATGACAGATTCTTTCTTAAAAAATCTCTAGATCAAATTTGACTTTTGTAGGACACCAAAGCCTGTCTGTGATGTGTGCCTCTGTCTCATTCACAGAAACGTTTATCCCTGGTTCTTTTTCAGTTCATGCTTCTCACTTACAAGGATGTCCTATATTTCTACTTTACAGGCATTATTATGCAAGGCTGTATTAAATAAACACATTACTTTTTTTGTGGAAGTGATTGGGAGGGATTCACAGTCTGATCCCAAGTCAATCTTGACTTCACTTCCACAAATTTGAAAACAAGTCTGGGTTGTAGTAGAGAAGGCAGCCTTGACATATGTAACTGTATTTTTTATTAACTCCTAGAGCATCACACAATTAAGGTACCATATTGAGAAGAATATTCAAAATATTTTATTTATATTTAAGTATGAGAAATATCTTGGTTACAATTAAGAATGATTCACAACTCTCTTGCATCATATTATATTTAATGATAAGTTCAGCTGTCTCATTCTTCAAGTTCATTGGAAATACATGTGGGGATTCAGTATAGTATTACAGTCACTTGGAAAGTCTCCCTAGAGTCGTTAGCAGCTCTCCAACTTTGCCAATTAATACAGGTTAAATAATAAATTTTGTTACCTTCCCCTGCGATCTCATAATGAGAACTCAGAAAAACAGGACAATAAAAATGACAGTTTTTTTCTTTCTAGTTGCCTATCCCTAATTTCAAGCCTAATCAAACCCAACTATTTAAAGACTTACTGAAAGCACAGAATAAATTTGAAGATGCAATGAGTCTTAAAATTTCACTTTTAAAATAGATAGATTGGTTTATCACTATTTATATTAATGAAATCTTCAAAGTGATGTTTGTTCTGATTTCTTATCTACTGTTTACTGACTAAACAAGATCTGGTTTTTGATGGATAATCCATATGGTTACTTTTAGCTTTTAAAATTTATATTTTTACTTTTTAGAGAGTGTAAGTAGCCTTGTGTTTAATCTCTTTTTGAAATCAGGCTCATCTTGAAAATTATTCAAAGAATTCAAATAAGAACAATAAGCAAAAGCAATCATACTATTAAGATATATATAGGTGTTTCCATCAAATAAAAGAGAATAAGAAATACAGCAAATATTTTTGCAGCATGATCATATTGCACAGGGGAAATTCAAACATGGCTGCCATGTGCCATTATAGAGTGATGGAGATTTCAGTCCCCTCTCTCATAACATCCTTTGATATAATTTAAAAATCAGGTTACTGCAAAAAAAATTACTGCCTTATCCACAAATAAATCACTATGTATATAAACCACATTAATCCAAAACAAAATCTAAAACAAAAAGCTTTCAAGAAACATCAGGCATTAAATTAATTATTAGTTATTCTGTTTCAGTTTCCATTGTTTCCTGTTTACTTTTTATCTCCAGATATTTCTAGGATTAAGCTAAAATTTATATGACATTTTTCTGACCATTGCTTGCTGGTTTATCAGTTTGTGGGTGGTTTGTGCTAAAACTGTAGTGGATGTAATCACGAGATAATCAAGGTAAGTTGCTATACATTCATAAACAAGTTGCTCTTTTTGTATTTGTGGCCCATAACTTTTACATTTTAATCATAATGAAAATATCAACCACTATTCCCAATTCTCTGGAAAGACAAGAAGGTCTTCTTCCCATTGTTGCAGAAACAAGATTAACACAGAGAAAATAACACGAGAGGCCAAATTGAGTTCTTTCCATCATCATAATTTTAATCAGCCCCATGTTATAAATGTTTTAGAATGAAAAATAAATTTATGGTAAAAATACATTATAACTTTTAAAATAAAATTTTAGTATCTCAAAACTTCACACAGGAAAAAGACCATTCAGGTTTCAACATCTCTGTTCAACAGATTCATGAGCCACAACCCATGCACCCGGGGAAAGTACAATAGCTGTTCTTTCAGGGAATATGAACCATTGGTGACAGCTTATCTTAGAGCTTTAAGCTATACTAGACTTAAAACTCTATAATACTACAAAAATTTTAATATGAGGTTGAAAATACCAGCATGAAATTAGAGAAGAAAAAAGTGTACAGGCCCCAAGAACTTTGCAAAAGAAGATATAGTTTTTAATCAAACCAGGAAATCAATGTTATTATGAGAGAGCATGATGAAATGCCTCAAGATTAATGTTGGAGTTTGGCTTATGGTTGGGCCAAAGATGCATGAAGATGTAGAATTAATTTCCTGGAATATCCTTGTGAGATGCCTGAGCATTAAGTTATTTATTGATAAAGGAAAGTTTGATACACCAGGAATGCTATTAGAAGACTTAGTTGGAATTTGTCTAACTTTGCACATTAAAAAGTTACCTGGCTTGACTAAAAGCTTTATCAATGTTCTTCTTATTACCATTTGAGAAAAAGAGCCATCTCCAAGGGATAATATATGGTTTGGTCATCACTTTCAGGATGGAATGAATTCCTGTGGGGAAGTGTCACTTTCTCTCTTCACTGATTACAGAGGGATCCTTATTGGACAGTACTTGCTGAACTAGAATCCCATGAAATAAATTTGCTGGGGTTTTTAGGAGAATAGTCATGTTTGGAATTGGATTACTGTTTGGTCCTGAGCATGTTCTCCCCTTCCCTTCCCTTCCCTTCCCTTCCCTTCCCTTCCCTT
>JAOTQP010001286.1:100695456-100717807 GCA_026413545.1 Cichladusa arquata | reverse complement strand
TCCCTGAAACTTCCCTTCCCTGAAACTTCCCTTCCCTGAAACTTCCCTGAAACTTCCCTGAAACTTCCCTTCCCTTCTTCACCAGAATTTTTTGCTTGCATTTATTTCTTTTCTTTCTTTTGTTTTGTTAGGGGTTTTTAATTAAACATTGAAAAATAGGAAAACATTTTTATATGGCTTTTTCCCTTCTTATAAGACACTTCAACATTTCTCCTGTTGAGTGCAATTTGAATCAAAAGCAGTAAAAAAATCAGAACTTTGTCCTAAGACAGCCTAGGTATTTTATTTGTAACAGTAGGGAAAATTAAAAAAAAAAAATACTTTTTTGCATCTCTTTGTTGATGGCACAAAATATCATCTATCTACTAAAAACACATATCAGTTCATTTAATTTATTGCATCGTTATGTGATGATTATCTACAATATGGTTGAAAATCATGGCAATATTTTCATCCTTCAGGAAAGGAATAAATTACAAGATTGATTTTACTGTGGCTACTATTGATTTTTATTATTATTTACTTGGGTAAACTACAGGGACCATAAGCACCCAGACCAGCAGCTGAGAAAATTATGTATTAAGAGATAAATCCTGCTGCAAAAAATACAGTAGTCAACAACAGAGGAAAGAAAGGTTTGCTATTGTGCTCTACTTAGTTTGTCATGGGTGTACTTTATAGAGTATAAGAAGCAGCCTAGTCCACACTTTTAAAGCTTTTGTTTCATTTTAATATTTGGGAGTTTAGCAACTTGAAAAGGTGGAATTGTTATCCATTTTTTTAAAAGAAATTTTCAATTTATGTTATTTCTGGTGCTCCTTTTTTATTTTTTTCCCCCTTAATAACTTAAAATCTCATAAAAGTAAATTGAAAGGAAAAAGGAATTTTAATTTGGAAGGACTTCAAGCTGTGGTAGGGAGCCCACGCTGGAAGAGTTTGTGAAGAGCTGGAGCCCGTGGGAAGGACTCACCCTGGGGAGGCTCATGGAAGGCTGTCTCCTCTGGGAGAGACCCCACCTTGGAGCAGGGGGAGAGTGTGAGGGGTCCTCCCTCTGAGGGGGAAGGAGTGGCAGAGGTAATGTGTGATGACCTGACCTGCAAGCTGCAGGAGAGGAGGAAGAGAAAACTGGGAGTTAAACTGAGCCAGGGAAAAAGAAGGGGGAAGGTGTTTTAAGATTTATTTTATATTTCTCATTATCCAGAGCTTGTTTGATTGGTAATAAATTAAATTAATTTCCCAAAGTCTGCTTTGCCCGTGACAGTAATTGATGGATGATGCCTCCCTTCACTTACCTCACTCCAAGTGCTTTTCAATATATTTTTTCTTCCCTCTCTGGCTGAGGAGGGAGTGACAGAGTGGCTTTGGTGGTTAATCCACACAAATATGCTTGAGTTAATCAATATATTTCAGGCTCCGTTAAATCCACCAATATTTTACACAGGATCAGACATTTCCATGGTTGAAGGCAATTCAGAATACTTAGGGTATTTAAATACTAGATCTGGTACAAAATGTGAATCATTTCTGAAATACCTTTCAAGTAAAAAATATATTAGCTTCCCAAGTAAAGAGGGTTAAAATGAAAACATAGAATTTTAACCTTCCAAAATATAGATGAGAAATATTCTCATGTTTTGGTCCATTAAAATAACATTTTTAACAAATACACACCTAAAAGTAGTAGATGGCACATTTCATTATAATAGATTGGTTTTCACAGTTGTTTTTACACTCAGATTTCGGCAAAAGCCAACAAAGTTAAAAACTATCAGAGAATGCATACATTTTGACCAACAGAAAGACAAGCAAAACCAATTTCTTAGTAGACCATGCATAAATACAGTTTAGCAGATAGCTATTTGCATTTTAATCAGCTCTTATTTACACATTTACCTGAGTCAGTGGTTTTGGGAAAAGTTAAAAGCTTCTTAACCAGGTATTTTTTCCTGATGAAGAATTATTCTCTGTCAAGTAACTATGTGGTAAGGGAATTGTAACATAAGTGAATGCCAGCCTATGTTTCCAGCTTAAATCCCTGTCCTGGATAGATGCCAGACTCTTAATAGTTCTTCTGTGTTTCTCCTTGGCTCATTTTGGTTCATGTAAGGAAATTGCTGTTCCTCATTCCTCTCAGATACTGTGGGATGGTATCTTCTGTAAACAGAGGGATCATTCCATAGCCTTCACCAAAATCACACACTAGTAAAATGATGGTGATAGTCCATTCATTTAGAAGGAAGACTGGATACAGACACACCTCACTGAGCTGCATAACATTATTTATTTCAGAGTTTAACATTGGTTTTCTATTCAAAATCCTTTCACATTAGGGCAGAGGCAATGTTAATTCTCTATTTATGCAAAGATTAATCTTAGCATTTACAAAAAGATCACAAACAAACAAAAATAACTACAAACCAAGAAACACTTCCCACCACCCTCCAAAAACCCCCAAAATTGGCAAAGTCACTAAAATATAGCAGACTTGTGTTACTTGGATTGACTCAGTGGACAACATAAGTAGACATATGCAATGCAACTGGCTAAGTGTTTGTACACAGCTAGCCATGTGAGAGGGCTCAAAGAGAAGACACATTAGCTTTTCTTCAATTTTTTGTTTTTCTGAGTTTGGACCTTTATAGTCTAGTCCTGGAAATATAATAGATTTTTTTTTTTCTTTCTTCTAGTAGCTCCATGTGTCATCTTCCTTTCCATTAAATATATTTTAGGGTCTCTTGCCTGAAGTTTCATAGATTATTTAACTCCAAACTGATGAGAAAAAGCCTTATTCTAATCAATACTATTGGATTTTTCCTTTGCTCATTATAAGGATCAAGGTAAAAATAATGGAGAATGCTTATAGATTTTACAGAGTCATATGAATGTTACTAAGAAGAGAACATAGAAGTTGTGAAGTCCAAGTTCTGGCCCAGAGAACAATTAACCGCCCAAGGGAAAAAAAAGTTGCATGTGTGCCATCGTGTATCTAAAGTTATTATATAGTAAAACAAACATAAAATGGAAGTTCAGAATATCTTCAAAAATGAAGATTTTGATGTGTCAAAATATTGAGTCTTATATTTAGAAAAAGAAAAAAATATTTGCTTTACCTGCAATATTTGTTTTAAAAGCAAAAGCTTGTTTTAAGTTTTCTGAAAGCAAGAGATTGTGAGAATACATTCCTTATTTGGGTGTTATTAAACAAAAATCTGAATTTTCAATTTAAAAATGTTAATTGTAGTATAGAGTTACCTTTTACAATGTAGAATTTTTATTAAAAGATAAATGTTTTGAAAGTAGAGTTCAAAATAAATGTTTTTGAAAGAAATGGGGTTCTACAGTAAAATTTTATATAATCAGTTTAGATAGAAATCGCAGAAATATTCTTGATGAATTTTTCACTTTCTAGTCCTTTTGGCAGATTTTCACTGTCGTTAACTACTAGGGGGATAGAACTCACAGATAATGACAATCTGTCTCAAAACTGGAAGCTCCACATTTAATGAAAGTTACCTTAGTGCACTGGCTGCTCCTTTTGAAAATTTCATTTTCGGGGGCTTTTTGGTGGGGTTTTTGTTTGTTTGCTTATTTGTTTGTTTGTTTGTTTTCAGTAAGATTCTATGTAGACAGCTAGAAAGGTAGAATATCTGTCCCATTTCCTCACAGTCAAACATAGCTAAGGGAATTTTATTAAAATGTGTTACGGTTGCACCAGCTAAGTCCTTCCTACAAATTACTTAAGAATTTAGCAACAATGTTACTGGCAGCAGATATTAGTTATTACGTCAATGAGTTAATTCCCACTGACTGCTATAAACTTGAAATCCAGCCCTCAGTTACCAATACACTTTCACAGTTCCCTGCTGTAGGGGAACCCAAACTTGAAAGACTCAAATCTTAAATATAATAAGACTGACATTGGTTCAGTTGGCCAAATATTTAACTAGACCACTCTTTCACTAAAATTATGTTTCCAGTGAATTTTTGCAGTTCTCTTCTTATACTATACGTAGAAAACAAGAAGGATTTACATTTTGTCGTAATAGAACTATAAGTTTGTTTTTATTTCTACCAATTACTAATAACACTACTGAGTATTGCAGACAATTGCAGTAAAATATATTCAAACTAGGCTACAAGAGAAAAATGTTAACACTGTGTAATGTTTCTCCTTTATATGGTATTTCTTAAGCAGAGGACAATCCAAGGTTCTTAGATGTGCTATTTATAATTAAAATAGGATTTTTTTTAATTGCCAGAAGCTAAATATGAAACAATATATTTTTTTTATTGAAAACGAATAATGAAAACTTATTCTATTTTTTTATTTTACACATGAACATTTGCACAATTTTATGCTCTTTCATTTTTTTGCATTTAATCCTTGGACTGAAAAATCTTCTGCAGTTTTCCTATTGCTACACCTACAGATGCTCTTGTTTTCTAATGTGTGTAGAGAGGGAAGGAAAAAACTCTGCTAGTGCTTATAGGAATTTGTAAATTACCATCTCTCCAATATTCTGCATGGGAATGCAATTCCCAATGAAAACAGATGCCCATTCTGCTTATGGGAGATTGGTATACCTCTGCCTAGCTACAAGAGCTGAAAGTGAATTTGAATTTATTGTTCTGTTAAGGTGTTTAGAAACAGGTTGTCTGCTTCCAGAAAGGAAGGATCCAAATATCTGCATTACTGTGTTTTGTGCAAGACAGCTCAGACTGCCTTTTGGCAATGGACTCACCCAAATTCTCACCAACTACTGTTTCTTTAGCCACCTTTGCTGAAAATATTTTGGATGAGGAGATTCACCATGGCATGAAATTGTCTATATTCCTTCGCTAAAAATATTTTCAAAGGAGAGACCATTGAAAATATTTTATTTGAAAAATGATCATAACTAGAACTTTTCAGGAATTCCTGCAAATTGAATGGTGACACCACTAGGAATAAAATGTGACCTAGTATGCACTGTATTGAGAGATAACTTCCATTTGATTTGGTCTGGAATGTGTGTGTGGCTCTACCCAAAGTTAACAAAACTAACTGCTAATGTTTACAATAAAATATGGAAAAAGAGTTCCTTAATAAGCAACTCTCCTCCCTTGTGCTGTGTATGTGCAAGAAGGTCTGGTTGATAGCACTAAGTCCAGGAGTGAGCTGTCTCTCATCTTCATATTGTTTGCTTTTCTAGCTGTAGTGCCTTGTCCTGTATTTGCTTTGCCTCCATTGTGCTGCAGTTCATGAGGATATAAAGTATATTGACCATCTTATAGACTACTATGTTATTGTGAGCTGTTTTTCTTTCTCATGAAAGGCTGTTAAAAGCTTATATGATCTTTATTATTCTTTGTATCTTTAAGAAGTTCAGTGAAGAATTCCTATCCTGAAAATAGCTGAGGCAAGATTTGTCAGGGTAAATAGTTTATTTTATGAGATCATCTGTTGTAGCTGAAGAAAGGCCTGGCCACTTTCTGGTTCTTAAAACTTCCCACTGTGCTGCTGGTCTGAAAGAGTATCAGTAGATCTCGTAAAAAGTTTGGGTTTGGCTCCCTGCAAACATCAACACTTAATTAAGTAGCTCATCATGACTCCTCCACTGTACTTTGCACACTAATTAAAGGGCCGAAAATTGAAACCTTTGAGCTTGGCTTTTAAGGTGAAAAGGTGTAAGCAAAAGCACGTTTAGCTCTCCCTTCCTAGGGCAGGAAGAGTGAAGGATGAAGGGGGGCACAGTTAATTCTTTGAGCATCCATGGAAGCTTAGGTACAGGACAGGCATCACTGGATTGAATCTCATGGTAGAGACTTAGACTGTGCTGCTTTCCATTGAAATTCAGATCATCAAAAGGTGCAAAATCTGCTGCAAATTGTGTGGTGAAGGATGTGGTACCCTCCTGCAAAATGGGAACAAGGACAAACTTTTCCAGCTGTCCTTTCCCTCCCTCTTATAGCACACAGCCCACACATTCATTTTTAATTTTCAGTCACAGCTCCTGAAGGCAGTATAAATTTACAGCTATTGAATAGCATTTAAAGATAGTCAATAGTTTACTCAGGAAACATTTAACTGCTTTTCTCCCACGGCTGTCAAACAGTGACCTTTCCATTTTCAACTCAAGTGATGCGCAAAGGAATGACTGCACAAATGGGAACACTGTCAAAAACATAAAGTAAATTCAGAGCTCAGTGTCTTCATTGCCATTGGCTGAACCTAATCTTGTTGTTAGAGTTCCAGCTTTCTAAAATACAACAAATAGTGGATTCAGGATAGGGGTAGCAAAACAGGGTAAGAACACATTTATTTTGCATGTAATTGGAATTTGGCAGCAAAAATTCCATTTTAGTACCAATGCAAAGTTTTCAGAAGGAAAGAAAGTGTTTGATCCTTGTCTTCTTCTTTATGAAGGGCAAGAATTGAATGTTTTCGTTCCCAGCTGCACCTTTGCATTAGAAAGGATCCCATGCATATTGAAATGACATAAAAGTATTCATTGCAGCAAAGGAGGATGTCTTACTGCCCCCATCTCACTGCCAAATGACTTTGTTTACATGCTAATTCCCTCCTCAGGGATATGCCTCAGTGGCATGTCTTTTGGCTAATTAAGATTTGAAAATTCAGCATTCTAATCTGCACCTTAAATCCATAAATGATAGTCAGGGTGGGAATTTATGCTCTTGTGAATATCCCTGTACCTCACGACGTGTCCCATGCATTAACCTTCAAAGAATTGTACAGTAACGGTTCAGAGTACTTTAAACACTTATGAGTGATCTTTTCAAACTTCATTAATTACTCTAATAATTACATAGTTAATCATGTCATAGAAAAGCTGAAAAAATAGATAACAAACCACAGCTCCTCTTTTCATAATTTCAGTACTCTTTTTAGTTTCACTGTAAAGACACAGTAGGATTTAAAAAAAGAAATCAATTATATGCAAGTCTGCAAGTTTATTTTGGCCTTTGTAGAGGAAGACAATTGCTTTTATGAGAAGACCTAGATATTTGTGTTTCATCATCTCAGTCTATAATGCTGAGATTTGTGCCTATTTGGAAGCTTTTTCTTGGGTTTATTTCCAGGACACTCCATCAAAAATCAGAGCAAAAGCCACCATCATCTTGGGAGAACTATAATTCAAATGAAGAAACAGCACTGAATTAAGCTTAGCATGAATGGGTTGGGCAAGGAATCCCAGTCCTGGTACAGAGGGGGTACAGAGCAGACGAGGTGCTCTTTCCTCTCAAACGTCTCTCTCCATTTTTCACTAGCAGAACACAAAAGGCATGAAGAGAAGCATTTGTACCTTATCTTACAAGAGGTTGTGTGCAAGCAACAGAGGTAATTTGCCACACTTTCCAGACCTGATCTGCAGTTGAGAAGACTCATGGAAACAGAGAGTGGGGAGAAAAGTACCATCTGTGAACTCATGTTAAGAGCCATCATGTGAACTCATGTTAAGTCCTTGCCACCTATGATGTAAAACACTGAGCACACCCTATGTCTTTCCTCATGCCTATATGAGGAAAACATGGAGTCTACAAGTTTTGTTTGTGTTTCCAGACTGCCCAAAGGGTAGCTGCATTGCTACCTGAGTCCTATCTTTTCTCAAAGGAATAATCAGACAGCCTCAAAAATGTTCCTTTTCAGATCATGGAAAAGTATTTACAGCAATTATAAAAAACTCATAAATAACCCTGCTTTTGCTGCTCAGGGTTTATCCTGAGTATGAATTTCTCCCAAGAATTACCTCTGGGTGTCCATGTTAATTACTTCTGTGGCTGGTGGTCGTTGAACCAGAGCCCATTCAAAACTATGAGAAAGCACCTTTGTTTAGTAGAAATTCAAGCTCCAGGTTCTAGGAGGAAAAAGCTACTCTGGTTAGATAACAGAATCATAGAACCATGGATTATCTCAAATTGGGAGGAACCCATAAGGGTCATTAAGTCCAACTTCCAGCTCCTCAAAGGACAAAAAAATAAGCCATATGAGCTGTCGTTCAGATACCCCTTGAACTGATAAGTTTGGTGTTACTCCTCTGGGAACCTGTTCTAGTGACTGACCATCTCATTAAGAACCTCTTCCTAATGTCTAGCCTGAGCTCCTCCCAACGCTGCTTCATCCCTATTGAGGATCACCAGAGAGAGATCAGCATCTGCCCTTCTGCTACCCTCCTTGAGGAAGCTATAGACTGATAAAGTCACCCCTCAGCTTTCTCCTCTCAAGGAGAATAAACCAAGTGACCTCAGTCACTCTTGCGAGTTTTGTGCTCAGGGCCTTTCACCATCTTGATCACCCTTCTCCAGACAAACTGAAATTTGATGTCTTCTTGTACTGAGGTGTCCAAAATTGCACACAGTTTTCAAGGTGAGGCCGCACCAATGCAGAGCAGAACAGGATAACTCCCTCTCTTGACCAGCTGGCGATGCTGTGCCTGATGCACCCTGGGACATGGCTGGCACTTCTGTCAGCCAGACCATTGCTGACACATATTCAGCTTGCCATCAGCCTAAACTGACAGATCTTTTCCTTTGGAGCTGTTCTTCAGCCTCTCATCCCCAACCTGTATGTATAAACAGGATTAACCTACCCCAGGTGCAGAATCCAGCACCTGCCCCTGTTAAAATTCTTATTTTCCTGTTTTGAATTTTATTATTACTTTTGCTATATTTTGGTATTAATATTACTTAAAAATCAGACCAGTTACAAGGAAGATGACCTTTATTTTAACAAAACCTGAATTTGCTTTTGAAGGCAAAGCAAATGGTTGCTTCATAACAGGAAACATATATTCCGTTCACTGTGAGCTGGAGCTACTTATTTAACTAACTCTCTAGAAATTCTTTGTTTGGATAAATGTGCCTTATCTGAATCTACTTTCTCAGAAAGACCTTAAAAAGACAAGAAAAGAACACTAAATGAAGTGAATGATAGCAGGTTTACAAGGTGATCTGATTACTTTTGGAAGTCCTGATGATACTTATCTGAAAATGCTTCTGAAAATCTTATAAGATCCATCAGCATTTGTGGTGCATTTTATACACTTCTAAGTACTTTGAATTTCTGATTTTCAATAGGTAACTGCATCCGATGATAACTTAAATCAGAATGAAGGTTTTCTGATTAATAGTTTGTCTCCATGAAATCGCTTCGTACTGTTATCTTCCAGGTATGGTTTATGTATTTCCATCTGCTGTAGGTGAGAAATAGCTTTCCTATTGCCTCACAGACTTTGGAATAATTCACTCAGAAGGAAAATGGGATCTCTCACATTCCTTGTGCACCCATCTCATTTTGGTTGCACTCTGTAGGGAACATGTGAAAACTACTGAGTAAAAGATCAAATGTAACTACCAGTTATTTTTAGCCATTCTTTTAGCTTGGAAAACACTTTGCTTCTCTCAGAAGTTTGAGATGTGCCTTTTAGTATCTTAAAATGCCTAAACATACACATTCATTTGAATATTACAAATATATTATTAATATATAATGAATATTAGAAAAATGAAAAAAGTAACCCATAAAATTTTGACAAAGAGTTTATACAGAAGAACTATTTCTAATTTTGAATTCATCAGACATAGCTGGAAGTAATTTTTACTTGATTGTGCTGGTATATAAAAACATCACATGTAAAATAGAGAATAAAAGCAAGGAAAATCAGCTCTTTGCTTTCAAGATTCTTTTAAAAATCTAACCAATCAGTTAAAAAATCATAAAATCAGAACACCTGAGAGAAATTACCCTGATTTTACTGTTAAATGCTTTTACTACTTTATTGCTTTATAATAAGTTTATCCATTTCTATGAAGCAGAGTCTGATGCTCTCCTTGTATTGTCTTTTCAATGCAATCGTGGGTGTGAATTCTGATGGGAGCACTTGAGCTTGGAGAAAAGCCCTGTCAAAATAGATACAAAGGTACTTTCAGAGACAATTTAGAGCAGTGAATACTTGACTTTTGCTCTATTTGTTTCAAAACAAAGTAAGCAAAGTCTCCAGAGTTTATTGGCATTATCAAGTCATCTAAAATATGTTTATCCTAATTATCTGTTTTGAGTAGGTTAGTTTTGTATTATGCTTCATAAAATGGAACATATTTCTTAACATTCAGAGGGGCCGCAGAAAAATATCTGGAATTACAAATTTGTGTTTCTGTGCCTCCACTTTCCAGTTTGCCAGCAATAGAAGGAGGACAGCCCCCAGCCCTTGTTATCAGCTCTGAATACAGTGATGGGCAACATGTGAGAAGACCTTGTGCAAGCTCTTTGTTTTCCAAAAGGGGGAAAGATTCCATTTCTAAAGTACTCTGAGGCATGTGGATGAAGGTTCTGTTTACCATTAGTGCTTCTACTCTTCAAGATGTTCAAGCTGTGTATGAGTGAGGAGTATTTAGATGAAGAAACGAGCCAAAGTATACTGCCATTTGAATGCATGATGTCTTCCTTTAATATTTTTAAAAGAAAATTATTCTGTATTGGTGATTACATATGCAGTGTGCTGAATTGTGAAGTATTCCCAGGAATGCAAAGCTAAGGTTCATTTAAATTGCTTTGCTTCAGCTGAAAATACTCTTAATTCAATAGACCGGGTACCAAACATAAAATATTTTGATAGAATGTACTGTGCTGGGAAAGGAGACTACACCAAGCAAGGAATATTGATGTGCATAAAATTAAATTGTCATTTCTCCTGATGTAAATGTTATTTCTCTTGAGAACAAACCTCTATCTATATACTTAATAGTTACAACCTCTACCATATAATCATGTTATTGTTTGATTGCAATAGGCAATCAAAATTCTCCTTTGTTTCACAAGCAAAGTTAAAATTCTAGTAGGGCATCTATACTGGGCTCACTTTATTTTAATCCCTAAGATTAATTTGACCATCAGTGGGTCAATTATTGCATTTTATTTAGCTCCTATTTGTTTAAGTTGTAGCAATCCTTTCTTCTCTTTTGGTTGCTTATTTTCTTATCATTTGTATTAGCATGGGGAAAAGAGGAGTCTTGAAGGCCAAATCCCACCTCTCTTCAGTAGAGTTTTTAGTAGAAATTCCCTGGTAGTTCTTGTTGCACTCTTTCTAAATCCTACACAATGCTTGGGATTTTTTTCTTCGTTCTCAGACTTTTGAATTTCTCTGCCTCTCCTTTTTCTCTTCTGCATGGACCGTTTTATTTTTCTATTCTCCTTTATCTTTCTCAAACCCTTTTTGCTGCAGTGCACTGAGCCTGTTTCAAACCTGAAGCAGAGGGGGAGCAGTGAGTCTTTTATCTCAAATGTGGAGTCCCATATCACCTATAGCTTCAGAGACCTGTAATGCTGTCCTGAGATGAGCCAAAATGCTGCTTTCATTTCCCCCAGACACCCACAGTCCCTCAAGGGAATGAAAAGCATCCTAGATAAGCATCTTCAGCTGTCAGGAAAGGCCATGGGAATAGTACATCTGTGGGCCAAAGAGCCTTTTTGATCATGAAAACTGTGTTATGGCTGATTATACAGACCCTAGAACACATTGTGTTGCTGAGAGGAGACTGAGCAGTCCCACCAAAAGAAACAAAGGAGGACAAGTAGACATAGTTTAGGTAAGGGCTAAATCATCAGGGGAAGCTTACTTGCAAACAAAATTTGGGGATTATGTTGTCAAGCCTGTTTTCACAAAATACTATAGAAAATATTTAGCTGGCTTCCTCTGGGGCAGCTGGGAGAGTGTAAAGTATTTTTTAAAATTCCATCTTTGTTGAGAGAAAATGATACATTTAGCAAATTATTATTTTCATTGTCTGTCATGGAGGATTCCCCAGAGGCACTGCAGTCTTAAGTGGCAACTTGTTTGAATGAGCACTGCTGCATGGATTATGAAAAGCATCAAAATCCATTTGAACCATTATCTGGCTATTACAAAGACATTTATAAAACAGAACATTATTTGAATATTGACTCAGTATTTAAGTATTAACTTTGTTCATAAACTCACTACTTTTTTTCCAAAAGAAAGTGCAAATCAAAAAGGGAAAGAAGTAACCAAAGTAAATCGTATTGAGGCAGCAGATATCATTTGGTGCCATAAGCAATTACAGGTAAAATAGAGTCTCAGAGAGGCATGAAAATATTTAAGTGGAGGCTTCCTCAAAGGATCCCAAAATGAAAAAATGTATTCTACAGTTACTCATCAAATAAGGATGTAACATGCTGAATTTTTCAGATGCCATTTTTAATCAATGTAAACAACTCAAACTTCTCAGAGGCATGCTGGTCTCACAGTCCTCTAATTGTCTCAGAAAAATGTGGGCAAAAAGCATTTCAGATCAGCAGAAGCCTTTATAATTTCAGATAAATACAGCATGTAGTTGAACACATGTTTTTGCCTTATCACCTGCAATACTTTGTTTCTGAGACACAAAATCTCTACTCAGATATTGCAAATATCTTTTTCCACGTGAACTAGCACAGCAGCACTAAATTTGGTTGTTCATCGCTTATTACAGCAATGACACTGGTCAATCTTTTTGCAAAGTAACTAGAAAAGTGTATTTGTTAGTGGGAAAATCATCACTGGCAGACCAGGTAGGTAACCAAAACATCAATCCTGAAAAAATTGATAAGGGAGAGTGTGGAACACACACTCAAGTCAATCTTTGTGGCATAGAATAATCAATTTGCTTCCTGCCATCAGAAGGCTTTCCTCTTGCATTGCCTGTCACATTAAATATTGAAACCTTCTGCTGAGCAGTAGAAATATTGGGAGCCCTCTTTCTGTGTCTGCCTGCCAAAGCATTATTGATACAGGATGTGTAGAACATTTTCTTTGTGTAATTTATGGGTTTCATTTTCTCACGTGCCATCTTCTGTACAGAGGGGCAGGGGTCAAACTGTACTGTCAGCTATCTCTTAAGCTGTAGCTTTATGTTTAAAGAGGCATAAAACTGCTTTGAAAAGGTCATTCTGACCAAAGAATCTATTCAAGTTGGAGAGATTACAGAAACTTCAAGATGCAGAACTTTGACAGAAAATGTATGCAAGGTTGTGTAATTCTAGCAATCAGTAATTATTTTGCCCTTCTGTCAACTTTTATCCTCTTCCTTTTAGGAAAATATGGAAAAACATGGTCAGTCTGCAAAGAAATATGTCTTCTTGAGAGTTTCAGAAGAAAATACTGATTGTTTTTCAGTGTAAATTTGAGATGAAAAGCAGCCAAGTGCTCGTTTTTGTAGCATATTTTAAAATGTTCTGGATTTTTTTGTGTTTCAGATAAGGCAAACTTTTTCTACTGTCATTACAGCAGAAATCTAGCAGACTGAGGTCTCACTGAGGCAAAGTTTTCTCACATGAGAAGCTGTGTCCTTTAGTTGATCATAATGCAGGATTTCTGGTCACATATGAGGAACACATAACACTGCATGTAACACTCCTATTGCTCAGATTTCCTGTGCCATTGCTCTGATGAATTTGATTACACAGCTTGATTTTCACAGAGATTTGGTAAATTGATAGAAAGGTTTGTACACTAGATTTTTCCTGCATTCAGCTTCAGGCTGTGCACTAACTTGCCACATAAAATCAGATTTAATTTCAGGAGTAAGAGAATACAATCCCTCTTCACTACTTTTCTTTTTCCAAAACAAGAAGCCAAGCAAGTGTAGAGAAAGAAAGGCAGCGGTTTTGTCAGTTCCCCATGGTACTCTTCAAAAATAAGAAAAATATTTTTAGGTTACAAACACTACATTTAAATGAAAGATTATCATACGTCTAAACTTTGACTGAATTAAGACTAAAGATTTCATACCCTCTGAAACACAAGTATGAAATTTTGAATAGGACATAAAATACTCTTGCTATTCCTAACATGATGGCTGCATGGTTGAGAAAAAAGAACTGGATTTAAGTCCACAGATACTACCTTAAAATGTTTATTGAGCAGTTTCACTAGTCCCATTTTGTGTGAAGCCAATAAAAATGCTTAAAGCTTTATTAATAAAGGCAAGTTTTACATGTTTAAAACCTATCTTTGAAAACACATTGATATCCTAAACAGAAGAAATTAATTCAAAATTTTAAAAACCCTAAAAATAGACATTTGTTGAATTTTGGGGTTACTACAAATATTTTTAAGGCAAATGAAACTACAAAAATGGCACAAATTTCTCAGTTTACTGAATTATGGTAAAAATTCAAACCAGAACTTTAGCAATGTATTCAGACAAGTAGATAATTGTGAAGATTTCTGGAAGTCCTTTTTTCACTTAACATGTCTATCACATAGATATTTCATTGGGGCATTCTTAGAAGGTTGTGGGTTTAATTTTACCAAACACAGCATAATTTTCTATTAAGTTAATGAGTATGCAGAGTTTCTTAAATCACAGATTACATTGTTGCCATGTGCATATAATAAATCCATATGACCAAACGATCAGGATGATAATGAAATCCTCATCTAGACAGGATGCTACTTCTCTCTGCAGCAGCTATTCTCATTAGCAATTCCTTTTGCCAATAAATGGAGCTGCCAAACTGGATGTCCTTGACCTTTAAAGGGTAAGAGTAGGGACATTTTGATAAAAAGCATCCCTTTTCAAATGAAGTAGGATACTTCAAATAACGGGCACATAAAATCAACGATAACTTTTGCAACTTGGGTAGTAATGTTTCAGAGATATTAGCAAGACTCCATTCTGTATTTAGGTCACCTCACATATGTCTGAATCGTTCAGTAGCAGTGCTTAACTTATTTAAACAATCTATTTAAACAACCTATGTAGGAAAAAATAAAGTGTCAGGACGATGAAACCAATCAATTTTTAAATCCTTTTGCTCCCTCTCGGTGTGTTCAGCCATGGGTAATTAGTTTATACGAATTTTCCCTGAATCCAGAGCTGATAGCAAATGTTGTGCTTGGCCGGTGTGATTCCTGATATGGAAAGATTTACTCTTATCTCCTCAAGATGGGCAAGGTTCTCTCTTGAAATATTGCTTCTGCCTTGAGAAAAGGCAGTCTTGAGGAAAGCAGTGTCTCCTCCCCAAAAACTGTGTGCCAGCCTTCCCTTCCTCTTGTAGCTCTGTTGCCATGTGTTTGCATCTGAGACTATTCAGATATTTTAATCTGATGTGAGAGATTGCATCTTGAATTTCACTGGAAAACATCACACAGCCTCTGAGGGAGTATTGAGTGTTCTGTCTGGAATGTTTTACACTGATTTTCTTATTTATTTAAGAATAGGAGAGATTTCATTTTCTCAGACTTGGCTGGAGTTATACTCAGTGTCACACACAGCATTTCCAGGACAAAAAACTTTAATCTACTAAGAAAGGGTTATTTTATTTTGTCTAGAAATGCCAGTGCCGATAGCCATATCCAAGAAGCATTCTGATTTTCCTTTGTTATGATCTCTCTGTGTACCAGGAAACGTGCTAGCAAAAAGCACCTTTGAGCTGTGTTGTGCCATCAACCTTTTGAAGCGCTTGGAAAGTACATTGAAATCGACAGGGAGTCCTATTTAATAGGCAATTGTACTGCCTCGGGATGTTTGCTAAGAGCCATACTGTTTTTTGGAATGAGATGAGAAAGAGAAAAGAAATTGGCACATAATTAGAAAATATAGTTCTTTCCATACGATTTGTTCAAACTACAGCACTCCTTAAAGCAGTGGATGGAGGTTTTTTTAGGCAGGCGCAGAGGAATAATCAGGAAAACTACGACCTTGAATGACTCTGCTCGTAGCACATGAGCAGCTCCTAGAAATGCTGTTTTGTTTTTAATCAGGAAGCAAAGGGCTGGCAGCTGGCTGCCCTGGGCTGTAATTCAGCAGAGCACTTCAGCATGTAAGCAAATGGGACTTCAGCGGGTCCTCAAGGTGCTGACGCAGCAGAACCTTCCCCTTGCCCTCAGCAAGGCTCTGCCTCTCCACAGGAGACAGAGAGCTCCTGCAGTGCCTGCACTCCTCGTGCCCTCCAGCCCATTGTCCCCCAGGAAATGACTGAAAGGTAGGCCCTTCTTTCACAGCCTCCTAATGGAAGTGGGCAGAAAGGCAGGACACAGAGAGACTGCAGCTTCTCGCCAAGTTCGCGGAAAGCAACACTGAATAGTGAACTCGTCAAGATGCCAGGCAGCAGCACAAAGGCTGCACCAATTTCTCCCCCTCACTTTGTTTGACCTGAACAGGGGCTTGGTTATTCCTGTCCTTAAGTCTCCAGCCAAGCAGGGGGGACCAAAGTATTTGCCAAAAACCTTTGTGTTGACCAGAATATTCTATGTGCTACGGAGAAGCATGTACAACTGAAGATAAGAGAAAACCTCTCACTGCCTTCTGCAATGTGAGCAGAGACTTGGCATTTTGCAGGCAGAGGAAGATTTTGGTAGGACTTTCCTGCACTGGAAGACAGAAACAAAGAGAAAAAGGTTTTATTAATTGCTCTGGAATGAGTACATAATTTAAACACCTGGCTAGGGAACTTTGTGTGGGGTGAAACAGCCCAAGAGAAATATTTACATAGAAGTACCACATATGATTTATAAAATACATGGAAACTAAAAGTTTCTAACCTGGCTAGAGATACTGTGCATGTTTGGAACCTAGGTTTAGGATTTCCAGAGCTGAGACCTCTGAGTTTAGGGACTTAATTAAAAAAAGAGAAGTGTCTGGTACTGCACATCTAGGTGCCAGAAGTCAGCACAGCTCACAGGGCTGAGTCAGGCACTTTGCTCCCTATGTACTAAATGGGAATGGTACATGAAATTGGACTGTGGAGCACTCCTCTGGAAATGGCTAAGATGAACAAGGACATGAAAAGACACTGTTAGGACTGAAGCTGCCCATGGGTGAAGAAATTTCTGAAAATTCATTTTATTTTTCATTCTGATTGTCCATATTACCATGCCAACAGATTATTAGAATGCAAAATGGAAAGAAATATTACCCATTAGAGATGTGTTTGCGATGTAACCCACAATGCACATGACAAGCTTGAGGAATGAATGAGCTCAGAGAAACTGAAGCATATTTCATACCAGTTTTCACATAGTATGGCTTCTTTTTAATTCTGACATGTTTAGTAATATTGCAATAGACAGAAAACCCAGATTTGCCATGATGTTCAGATTAGAGCTAAGACTCAATTATTTACTCACAAAAAAGTGCGAATAGCATAGTACAAAACAAGACAGTATAATATTTCTCAGAATTCTTAACTGTCAAAATTATTTTTTTAATTTAAATTCTCAATCAATAACGTATTTTGAGCACTCAAATAGTAAAGATATCATGCATTATAAATTACTAGCAAGAAATGAAAGTGCATTTGTCCTTATAAAATGAATTGCAAACACCACATCTTGGACTAAAAGCAAAAATTTTAATCTCCATCCCAGAGTTAAGTCTATTTATAGGAATAATTAATGCCAGATCTTATAGGTACTTACCTAAATGTCATTCTTTCTATGACTTCCATTGTAAAATGAGAGTTTTCTTTGGTCCCACAGTATAGTATCTGTGTATAATATTTCAAACTTCCAAAATGTTACTAATATTGATTGTTTGTGTATTAATTGTACTTTAAAGAAAAATAGTAGTTTTAGTAATAATTGGAAAAAATAAGTAAATTTACTAGACTCTGAAGGTAGATTTCTTCCTCCTATGGGTCTAACAAATCATCCTTTATAGCCCTATGTTCCTGTCCTGCCAGTAGAAGGAATATGACCAAAGTAGAGCCTTGGTCAACACTGTGTTCTCTGAGTTTTATCTATTGGTAACTACAACAGGGATTAAATAAGTGTGAAAATTGCCTGTCTCTGTCAGGAGCCAGTGAGAAAAGCAGAGCAAAAAATACAGAGAAAAATCTCTGAGGCGAAAGATAGTCTCTCAGTAAGGGTGGTTGTGCTACCTTCCCTGAAAAAAAAATGAGTTCTTCTTCAGGATATATAATTAGGGTCTTTTGGGTGATAGTTTTCCAGTCCATAACTCATGAAGTACATTATCTGGTAGGACTGGTAGTTGGTTAGACTGTAGCATCATAACTTCATGATCAGGCATTTAAATTATAGGGTTTTGTTTTGTTCCATGACTGGATGATTGAAGTTTTACGATCAGGACCAGAAAACCATTAAATCGACTCTTTAATAGGGAGGGAGTGTTGTAGCTTGTAAAGAAGAAGAAGAGATACAGGCAGGCAACTGGATGTTGCTATGATTACCAGGGAAAATACATTATTTTAAAACAATCTGGGTAAAGTCGGATTCAATTTTCTTTATAGTTACAGATAGCTGAAGGATTGCTGTTGACAAACAGCATTCATGTAGCCTGTAAAGCTCAGGACTAGATGTTTTTATGTGGGCTGTTTAAGAATTACACATATTACATTACAATGGGTAAAATAAACAAATCCTACCAAAGAAGCCAGTCATTTTTCATCAATGAACTGCATTAATGTAGTTAATAATCTCTTGGATCTAGAAGAACAGTTTTCTGGAGACGTATTCCCCATTCAGTATGGGTTTTTAAAATGTCTCAAAGACATTTTCTGTTTTTCCACAAACAAGAGGTGCACACCATGCCCTCCATTAATGATCACACAGAGCTTGCCACAGTGCAAAGTGCAGAGCTCAGTCCCAGCTAGGAAGGAGCTGCTTTCTCATTCAGTTGTCTGTATACCAGTCACTCCAGAAGGTTTCTCACTGGTGGGTTGAATACCACCCACATTCTGTCCAATACAGAATGATATTCTTCTCCTGAATGCCTTTCAGCGCTGTCAGAAGCACACGTGTGCACATTTTCCTTTCTGTAAGCTGCAGAGAACATCTGGGATGCCTGTGTAAATTCTTAAATGTGAATATATCATAACAAATCTTGGGGAATCTTTGGCACTCAGATATGCTCTTTAGTTTTGCCCTGCATGCCAGAGTCTTGCTGGTTATCTCTGGTTCAAACCATAGATTACCTCTCTCCTGGACTCAGGCTGAGTGCTCTCAACTTGGCACTAGCATGGGGGGACTACATTTGAAAGAAATAATAATTGTTTAGAAGAAATAAAAAATTGCCATAAAAATGTTTTTCAGGAGTCAGGTTGTTCATCACAAAAATTTCCACAGTTGTAAGGTAGCAAACATAATTAAGTCAAGTTTGGTATAAATTTTCAGGGTGCAGATTTTTTTTCAATGTTTATCACAAGCCAGAATATTGAAAATGTGTGTTCAACCCATTATGGTCCTCAAAAATGAAAAATGTCATTTTTGTTCTGCAGTCCTTTGAGTCTCCTGAGATATTATCTCTGTGTACCTATTCCAGGAAGTCTAAAGCACCCCTTGAAAATCATTATTTTATTCCTATTTTTAAACTAATATGAGGTAGAGAAAAAGAAAACAACAAAGTCTGAAGCCATGCAGACCTGTAAAGCTTCTCCAAACAACATTGTTGATTACTTTATCAGAAGAATAGAACAGAAGAGTGGTGGTTAGAGGATTTCTATACCAGTGTTACTCTTTTGAGAGTTATTGATTGATCAGAAAATCAAAATGAAATGTTAGTTAACTAACTCCGGATCAATTTTCTCTTTACTGAGAAGTCTTTTAAGCAAAATTACCCAGGAATGTTTTAAATAGGAACAAATCATGGAAACAGAAATACAGAGGGTCAGGTTTTGGTAGGGAGAAGTCATCATTTCCCCAGGAAAGAAAAAAAATTTGGAGAGATACTACAATGATAACAATTACAAATGATAGCGTGAAAACGAAGAAAATGTTCATTAAAAACTCAAAAGTAAAAATAGAGGGGAATAAATATGACTTGGAATTTATTAAATGCACTACAGATAAAAGTTTAGCTAAATACAGGCAAATATCCATGTCAGGAGAAGTAAGGATAATTTTTTTGAAGTTACATTAGGAATGAAGAATGGTAAAATTATTCATAAACAATGTAAAAATCCTACATATCCAATAAATGTTTCTGGACTTTATTTGAAAAATGACAGGGTTCTGTGATTTGTATTCAGAGGAAGACTATACACATTTCAGTTTTATAGTATCCAAGAGACATATGATTCATGCCTATACAGAGATAGATATCTTAAATAGCAGCCAGTTTGGATAAATTGAATCCAATCTATCTCAGATAATCTTTGGTCCTTTATTATATCATGGAAATTCAAACAGAAGGAGAATAATTCCCTTGAATTTGAAAAGAGCAAGGGCCTGAAGGGCTGTTGGGCTGACTCAACTGAAATTAAAGTGAGAAGGCTGGAGATGGGTGGAAGCAGTAGCTGACAACAAAATCAAAACATAGGATTACAGCAGACATAAGTCCACAAACAAACTTTTTTGAGGAGTAAGTCCTATTTCCATTCTTTGAGGTTAGAAAATCACTTAATTGCAACAGCATGCTAAACTTTAATAAGTTTGGTGTGGGGTTATTTCTGACCTCCATGGCACCAAACCCCAGAGCTCTTAGGCTCCTACTTTGCTGGGTTATCTTAAATAAGCAAGCAGCTAACAGTTAAAAAGGTTATTTATTACAATGCACATCTTATTACAAAGCACATCAGTCTCAAAAAGCAATAGCAAACAGCAATGGCAAAAGCAATGGCGACAAAGCAGAAAGGCAAGAAAGGCAAAAGGCAAGTGGCTAAAAGCCAAAATGGCTAAAAGCAACAACTCTCCCCATACATACTGTTATATAGGATTTTTCCAACAAGCTAAGACACAAACTCAGACCACCACTCCTTAACCTATTAGAATTCTAGTTTCTTAGCTCACCAGGTTACGTATAGAACTACGCATACAACCTTGTTCTATCTAAAAAATGTAAGCAATATTCTTACTATGGTTCTATTATGACTAAGTCCTATCTACAACTGTGGGCCTGGAGCCTCTTGCTGAAGATATCAGTATATTTGCAACCTTCACTAGAACTCACTCTGCTACTCTGGCATTTGAAAACTTGCACTTACTATAAGCACTAGAGCTCACCCTAAAACTTACTAACTTACTTCTACTTAAACATCTGCTTTATGTGTGAGTGGCTTAATATACTTCAGTCCATCCAAAGGCTTTAATTCAATCCCTGCACTCTGATTTCTCTGTGAAGAATTCAGAGAGACCCCTGACTCACTGACTCCAACATGCTATTCTTGACATCTCTAACTATTCCATCCAGGTTGGTAAACTTCCCTGGTTGGACTATCTTCTGAACTAAGAAATGCACTCCAAGAATATTCTGCACTAATTGTACTTGCTGTGTCACTTTTCCAGCAGCTGTCATTAGGATTGAAGGCCCCCTGCAGGACTGCAGCCTGGGTGTGTGGTGCTTCCTGTAGCTGAATTAAGAACGCTTCATCAGCATTCTCCTGTTGAGCTCACAGTCTCATGGTAAACACCAGCTTTAAGGTTTCCTTGGCTGGCTTGGCCCTAAATTTACCCACAAGACCTCAGTCCATTCATCACCATTTTCCAAAGCTCTCTGCAGCCAACCCAATCTTTTATGTAGAGGGCAAAATTTTCTTCTTTGCCTGTTCCTTCTAAGCAATTTATAGCCACTGACTCCAGTGCTTCAGTCATGTGATTCACCCCACTGGGTTTCAGTGATAGAGTTTTGATCACAGCTTTGTAGCAGCACAATGGCTTCCAACTCCCTTTTCTTGTTACACGTGATATGTGCAGTGAAGAAGCACTTCAGCTGTTCTACCAACCATGCCAACTTTTTAGAGGAACAAGCCCTAATTTCTCTGCGACATTTCACAGTGTTTGCTCTGTTGGTTTTTAAGACATCAGTTATGATCAGTTAGAACTTTTTGTTCCTGAAAACTCCATGCTGTTCCATCACTAAATCTACTTTAAATTACTCCTTGTAAACCTAGCAAGCTTGTCAGTGAGATCCTCTATTTCCACTTGGTCAGGTGAATTCTATCAGCTCCCAATGAGCCCATCTTCTCAAAGATAAATCCATAATCATAGAAGACAAAACTTTCGTTTTGGCACCAGTCACTCAGCTAGGCATCCATGTCCTCAATTTTTCTCTACCTTCTTGAACTGTTTCCTCTGACTGGGGGAATAGAAGAAAATATGTGCTCCTGATTCTTTTAACTTTGAGCCAAGGGACATACAGTCTTTTTTGATAGTTTTAAATCCTATAGTCATTATTACAGTCTTACTGTTCCGTGTTCTACATGGAACAGTAAGAACAGATGATAACTTGTAAGGTTCACCAGGCTTAACAGTAGTGCAGTGACATCACTAATGCAAGCTCCTGAGAGGCAGCAAACAGCTCTAGAGAAATTATTTGGACAGCAAACTAGTTCTTTTATGGTGTCACTGGTGTTGCCATGATTATTTTTGCTCTTTTTATATACCTTTTATGTATCCTC
>JAOTQP010001286.1:100613200-100677976 GCA_026413545.1 Cichladusa arquata | reverse complement strand
GAAATCCTCTTTAAAAGATTACTCGGCTGTGGAGGTGGAGGAATGCTAGAGCTTCCTTTAATGACCAAATTGTTTAAGGAATTATCCAGCTGCCTCAGAGGATCAAAGGAACCCTGGCTCTTTGGCCAAGAAAGATGTTTGAAGTGTGTGTGGTTAACTTAAAGGCTAAATGCATCCATATCAGTCTTTCTTATTTGAAAGTTTGCAAGAGTCTTAAAATACTAAAGAAGAAAAAAGGGATCTCAAACATAAAAAAGATTTATATGAGGTTTAGGATAATTTAAATTCAAAACTTGTTTTCCCACAGGGATTTTTGTAACTTTTTTTTTTAATGTGCCATTTAATTTTTTTTAACAACTTGCTCCACAGGAATATTTAAGAATGTATAAATGTTAAGAATGAAAATTTTCAAATTTGCTTGACACTATAAGATTATAATAGCAATATTTATACTGGCATTTGTGGAATATTTATGCATGAGGAATGGGTTTGGATTTTATATTTTTCCAATGTTAATATTTGATCAATGCAAGCATTTATTTATCTTCCTTTGGGTTAAGAGGTTTGGGGCTTCCCATTGATATTCCCATATTGCAAGTGGAATACTTCATAGGAGTGTGGAATGACAGCAGTAAGGGAACAGTAGTTTCCTCCAATGAAGATTTTAAAATGGAAGCTTATCTGATATCTCTAAACCCATCCCAAAAGAAGACATCATCTCATTTACTGTCCATCTCATCAGTAACTCTCATTTACCAGTTCTTTTCTCTACCAAAAACACTTTGGGAAAATAAAGTTATTAAAAGGAAAGATCTTTGTCATTTTTAATTAAAATGATATGCAATTATGCTTGAAATCTTTCCTTCTCTGTTTTTTCTTTTGCATGCTGTATGCACAGCACTGTGAAATAAAATCAAATATGGTGTGCCTAGACTTTTACAAAAGAATTCCCTTCAGAACTGTCTAAACCAAATTTGCTGTGTCTCTTTGCCTGTAGCAAGAATATCAACACATACTGTAAATCTTTCTGGTTCTCTCATTTCCTTTGGCTGTTTAAACTGCTTTGAGACAGTGAGTAGCAAACATAAAATATGTTATTGCATTCTGTGTGTGCCTGCAATTGTGATGCTTTTCTAAATGAAAAAGATTATACTTTTTAACTTCGTTTCTTTGTCCCTTTCTAAAGAATTTCAATTCCATGAGAGACTACTTTATACCAGTTAAAGTAGTCACACATTCTACCTCCTGAAAACATTTATTTTTTTAGTTAGTTGAAAAACACAGTTAATAAAAACTGATGCAGCATTCCGGCCTGCCCAGCCTGCAGTTCCTCCCATGAATGCCAAGGTGGGGTAGCTGGGTCCAGCCAATGCAGTCCTTGTTTTGCACAGGCAGTTCTCTCGCCCTCATTTAAAGAATAAAGTTACTCACTCCCAAAGTGCTTGCTTCTCCCCACAGGCAACGAAGAGGAAAATAATCACTATAGATAGCCATCCTCTAGATTTCCGTAGTTAGGGGGGTAAACCACACCCAAAATGGTAAATGCTCCCCTAATAACTAGAGAGGGGAAACTGAGTTTACTTCACATGGATAAGAAGTCCTAAGCTGACTCTTGGCTAGTCCTAGTTTTTGTCTGGGCACCACAAAGCCAAGCTGCCATTAGTTCTGCAGTTCATTCCCAGATCTTAGTCTGGTGTGTTGCTAATACTCATTAGCTCACAGGATCTTGACTACCATTACCTGTGAAATTGTTTCCAGAAGCAAAACGGCCTGATTAAATGGGACCCTTCTCAAAAGGCAATATTGATTCTAGTGAATATCTAGTGAAAACTGCATTCAGTTCTTCTTCTGCTGCTCTAGTCAGCTCTCCAGCACCACTCATCAAGCATTTAATCCTTAGTCAATCTCCCATGCTTTTATGCCATACTTTCTCATCATGTCACACACATTTTAATTTTCATACTGTGAAAATAAACCCAGGTTGATATTCGCCACTGCTGCTAGAAAATATTTGGGATATGGAGCTTGAAGTGATCACATTTATTCTCAGGTCATTGCTGGAGATTTGATACAGGACACATGAAATTCAGATCTTATCTATTCTGTCCACTTCTTGTCTCTAATATATTTTGCTTGTCAGTATTGCTTTCCATCAAGATTGTGATTACTGATCATACTCATAAACACAAGCAGTTTTGTTCCCCAGAATAGCAATTATGTGTTTCAGGATCTTTATTGTAAATCTAAAACATCCTTGCTTGTATTGAACACTTTTTACTTAAAGATGAATACCAGGAGTGCTTCATGCATGGACCCTGTAGGAAGATTACAACATCAAAAAGAATAACTTCAATCCAGAGCCCCGAATAAAGATGGTTTCTAGAAAGCTGTGTAGGGATTGGGGTCAGAGAAATCATTCTCACCACATCCAGTATTCTTTGCAGGAGACTTCTAAATGAGGTGGGATTTAGGGAAGGGAAGAGAATATAAATTGGGAGGCTCCTGCATCATCAGTCACAGCCTGCCCTCACCTCCGTCCTTCCAGTGGATGTCACCAACTGGGGATGGTGCTGGGTGTTCACTCTCCAGAATAAGCATCTTATTTAGGAAGTAGACATATAAACAGTTTTTCTAGTTGTGGAATTAGGGGATTCAAGCTGATTCAAGCTATCAACATGCTTCAGCACTGAATCAAGCTATGTCAGGAGGACAGTTGTATCTGCTGAAACTGATGAAAGAGTCCTTGTGGTTCAAATGGGATATAAAGCTAGAAGTTCAGTGGTTTTTTGTCATTGGCACATTAATAGTAGTCATTTTACCTCTCCTAAATTACAAAGTATGAACAGCTTTGAGTTAGGAAAAAAAAAAAAAAGTCAAAGAGAAATTATGCATATTTCATTGTTCTGTTCAACAACCAGGATTTTTAATTACATAAAACACTCATCAAGTATTAGCAATCAAATGTAGACTTTATATAGCACAACAAAATAGAATGAATAATCTGGAGCCTTTCCAGACTAATAAGAATAACTACTCTATGAATCAAAGGATGATTGAATATTTATTCTCCAGTATCTTCCCCGCTTTCAACTATTTAATCCAAGTACCTTCTTCAAATGAGAAAATCTATTTTATATGAAGAAAAGCTCATGTTTATTAACTCAAAAATCAGAGCATTAAAGCAACTGCTAGACAGGAATTTGCATAACTGAAAACTCCATAACTGTTTCATAATTTTCTCTGATGGAAGATGATTTTTTTTTATTTATATCTTTTTATCCCTCGACATCTTTCCTTTTTCATTGCAATCCCCCAAAATTTAACACAGCTCACTAGGGACAGCTGCCTGGTCTCAGCCCATGCAGCTCTATTTTCGTTTATTTAATTTGCCTCAGAAGAGCAATTAGCTGTATGTAAGGCCTTTTTATCTGTACTTTTTTTTTTCTGCGAACTACCTAATTGATGCAATATATAAAATATACGACACCATGCGAGGTACCTGCAAGACAAGATACTGACAAACTCCTTATATTTAAGAAAAAAAATTCTTTCTCATTAACCTAAGTGAGGAATATATACATATTTGTTGTAAAAGAAGAGGTCTCATTTTATGCATTATTGCATTCAAAAGAGTAAATATAACAATTAAAACAACAAGTGATTTTTAAAAATATATCTGTTGGATGTTTTACCATAAGAAATAAATTTTCATTATTTTGAATAATATTAGCCATAAGAGAGTGATAGGGATACCATCTTGTGAAGTATATGTGTAATCTTATAATAATCATAAAACATATTTCTTGAAAATGTCTCCTCTCGCAGAACATAATTCATTTTAGTCCCGGCGTTTAACATAAAATTGAAACGACTTCATTTTTTTTTTTATGCCCTGATGATACAGATATAAAGATGACAATGTGAAGAAATGTTAGGTTTGCCATAGCTCTAACATAATTTTCGCCTTGAAGTTTGAATAAGATATCTTAGATAATTTTTTTATTAGGCTAAATATTCAGCTCACACAAAACAAATCAACTCAGTGATTGAATCTCCAAATAATCCAATTTTCAGTCAAATGTTTGAATGGCATCTGAGCCTTGTGGCTTTAGTACCAGAAAGCATGTGCATGTGAAATACAGTGCTGATCTTCATGCTTCTCTCTCTTCCACTCTTCTCTTTCTTCTCCTTCCTGAAGTGGTAAATATTTTATCCCCTTTCAGTTTCTAAGTGAATAGTTTGCCTTGGATGTCTGACAGTAGGGTTTTATCTGCTTTCTGCTACTTTTACTTCTATCACTGTTCTGTTATAAAGCACTGTTGGTGTCAGTCACAAGGTCGCTTTGATCCCTTTGAAGCAAAAGGCTTGAGTTATTTGTACTTACAGATAATGCATGGATAGGTAGCTACTATAGCACATATCATATTATTGACACAGTAAACTAAAGGTTAAAAATACTTGCACTTAATTTTCCTAGGAAGACTCTAAAATCTCTAATTGAGCATCTAATTTGCAAAGGCACAAATGCCGGTATGAGACTCTCTCTACAGGGTAGCAAGAAGTTTTTCATCTTTCCCAGACACCAACCTGCAAATAACCAGCAGCTGTTGATACTGAGCTTCTAAAAAATATAATGCATTTAAAGGAATGGAAGTGAAACTTCTGCACTGAAATCAATAACATCTTGAAAAGAATCAGAATATCGGCCGGAACAAAAGAAAACAATCCATGGGGACAACAAAGTGATCCTCAGTAAAGCAAACAATTGGAAGCAAATGGAAAGAGTTATTTAATATTAAAATGTTATCTCTTTATATTGTAAAATGATAAATAATTAAGGTCTTTCTGCATAGCTGGCCTGTAATTAGCAAGAAGTTTAAAATCTGCTCTAGGATTTAATACAAATGCAGACAGCCAATGCATGGCTGCAGATTTCAGGACGCTATTTCAGCCTTTTTTTCCTGTCCTCAGCCAAAGGAAGAGAACATGAGAATGTGCCTGTGATAAACCTACTGTGTTTATGGATTTCAGTGCCCAAGGGGGCGGGTGAGAGTGGGAGGCAGCTGCAACAAAACCAAAAACATTTCATTTTCTTCCTGAGAATTAAGAGTGTGTTCCAAAGGACGGCAATTTATACTGGATTTCAGCCCTTGTAGTCCCCAGAAATCCTTAAATTTGAATTGAAAGAGGCACATAGAACCCATAACAAAATGCTGTTACATCCACTATGGGTGGAACAAAGTTGTTTGGAAAGCACTGATGTGAGTAGCTTTTAATATCCCGTTTCCAATAATCAGTAATCTAATTCAAACTGACTGCAGCCATATTTAATAACCACATTTAAAAAATCATAGTGAATTAATTGATTTAAACTTTTATTCACCTTCTGTTAGTGCCAAACCTGTGCTCTTATCTCTGACTGGAATTTAAATAGGTGGCAGTCTTTGTGGACCTCAATGCCCCTCCAATTCTCTTTTTTCCTTTTAACACAGCCTTACATTCACAAAGGTTCAGAAAAAGCATGAAACACTTGAGTCTCTACATTATACAATACTGATTGCTCTCTGCTGCACTTCCTTTCTACAATGACCTCACTATGCTGAGGTGACCAGAAATGCTCATGGAGTATTAAATATGACCTCATTTAAGGGTATAAATGTGCAACTACTATTGCTTGTATATCACACTATGGGTCAAATCAGCTTTTGGCAGTGTGCATGGACTTCACTGACCCAGTATTTGTGAGAGCATAATTTGGCTAGATGTGGCCAGAGAGGATGTAGTGTTATTTTTTTATAGTAGTTTTATTTTCTATATGGAAATTAGGGTGGGAAAGGGCCCAGAGCAAGATGTCTTCTGTGTGGAAACTTTTTTTTTGGTCCTTACTATGACACAAATGTGAAACACTGCAATATTTATTAGTTCAATTTTTAGCATGGTCTGGAACCAAGTGGAAATGCTGCTATAGGGCTCCCTGAGAAATAACGCCAAGGATTTTTTTCTTGACATTCATCATGAAACTCTCAATCTAAAAGCAATGTAACATGCTGCTTTTAGTGGTGATCCATCTTTTCCCTCTTTTAACCTCATTCTCACATAGGCAGCATCTTATAATTTCTTTCTTTCCACATCACCTCTTTTAATTTATCTATCCTCATGACACTTCCTGTTGCTCTCTTCTACACTCCTGACAGTATCTTTCTGTTTTGGGGTACTTTGAATTGCACACAACTGTTGCAGATGAGGTCACAGCAGGGCTTCAGAGAAAGAAAATATTATTGGCATTTTGCTGTTGCATGATGAGACCCTTCGCAGGCTGCAATTTTAATCCTTAGTGGCCATTTCAGGTTTATACCAGGATTTGTTTCAGAGTCTGTGTGCAGATTTCATGATACCAGAATTACCCATCTGCTGTGGAATCAGGGCTATTATGCACAGCAGGAAATTGTTTGTCAGAATGTAGAGCCAAAGCAAAGCCTAATTGGATGCACCTGGCATGTAAACTGGCATATAACCTAACCCTACAGTTCACTCAGGTCCTTAGCTGCCCACAGGGTGTAGTTGTGAAGGAGTATTTTCCTGAAGAAATGCTTTTGTGAAGGAGTACAGCGCTTTTTCCTAGGTTTTTGCTCTGCTTACAGGTTCCTTCCAACCAGAGCATTCTGATTGATTCACTTCAGGGTCCCACCTGAGTGATATAATAAAGAAGACAACTGTGTTTGGCTCCTTCCACCCCTTTCATTTCAGGCTTTGCTCTCCCAGTTGCCCTGTTGATGGCACACCATGCTTCAGGGTATGTCAGACACACCCTCAGGTTTCCATCTTCCACTGAAGCTCCTCTCCTACACACCTCTAAGTAAGATGTTTTCCTAATTTCTTCTTTGGTGTATATTTGCATTTTTCATCCTGGGTGTGATTCTGGTGTATACCCAGGTAGGAGACTATACATTTGTTTAGTCCATTCAGTATGTATCATCTTTTCATCCTCACTTTGATTCTTTCTCTAGCTAAGCCAAAAGACCTAAATAATATTCCATGTTTTGAAAGGCAATAAAAACACCCTGAAAAGATTGAATGGTTATGAATCCAGACAGCAGAAAGCAGCATACTTTCAACTGCCCACTTCTTTGCTTGCAGTCCTGCTATTTTGAGAGCTGATAGTCTACAAGGAACAGTCACAAATGGATGCAAAGCACACAAAGTCAAGATCCCGTCCATCTTCTGCATGATTATTATCTTACATTTTACAGTAAGTTATGTACAAGTTACACGGAATATATTATATCTTTCTGAATTAAAATTTGTTACTAAAACCTGATCCAGTCATCAGGCATACACAGTTCAACTCCTTTTCTTTACCAGGATCTGAACTAAATACTGAACTAAATAGAGAAATATTTCAAATCACAAACAGGAATATGAGGGGGAAATGTCTGCATACACTTAAATAATTTCCTTCTTAATTTAACAAAAATATATTTTCATCTTAAAACTCATGAAATAAAAATGCAAATCCAATGCAAATCTTGTAAAGGGTTTTCTGTCTAAAGAGAGATCAAAAGCATTCTAGATTTCATACCAATCACAAGTACTACTCTACTACCCAGACAATTGAATTTAAAAAGATTTGAGTGGCCACCACTGCTTTTCCTCCTTTAAAGTTATACTCTTTCATATCTTGGTAAGCATGATTTGAAGAACTGAGAGAGCAGCAAATCAAAACAGCAACAAAACAACAGGAAAAAAAAGGAAAAAGGAAAAAGAATGAGCGAATGGCATAGAAATAAATTACTGAGGAAATCACAGTAAATAAATTCCAGCAGAAACGATGTCAGGTATCAAATAGGAGAGGAAAACATATTCCTCCAGGCAGCAGAATGTATATTGTTTTTATCCAAATACAGCAATGGCAATTCTGTAGCTGAAGATTAGTGGCTCAAATTCTGAAGTACAAATCAAAACAGATTCTAAAACCATCCATAGAAATGATACAGACTCAAAATGAGTATCAAAAACATCATTCAGGTGTGAGCCATAGCAAATAATAGACTAGACTGTATCCAGTATTCAGAGACTCACAATGAGAGTGAACCCTTCCAAAAGGCTGCAAGATCTCCATTTTTACCACCTGTTTTTCCTAGTCACTGCAGGGCTGGTAGCAAACCCCATTTTCTTTCCAAGCTCAGGGCTCTCTTTCTGCTGCTGACTACTGCTGGCACAGAAGCAAGAAACTTCCAGGTAACCTCAGAAAGTGAACTCATTTTTACATGAGTGATCTCATTTTTACCTAAATCCTTTGAAGGGGACCCAGGAAAGGCCAGGAGCCTTCTCTCCTCCTTTTCATCTTAGTAGCCAGTTACATACCAGATATAATCTGGTCTAGCAGAAAATTAAATATTTCTCATTCTGGATGGAACAACACAATGGAGTCTTCTCAGCATCAATGGGCTTTGTGTCTGTACCACATTCAATTTCAGAAATAGGACAAGTAGTTCCTTACATTTAAAGAATACACTGGAAAAGCAAAACTTAATGGTTAATGTGTAACTTGAATGTAGCTGGAAAAAATAGCAAGAAAAAGATGGAATTGGTAATAATATCTTTGCTACTCATTAGAGCTGTTCTAGTACATGATTTTGCATATAAATTTAATTCCTAATTTAAGAGAAGATATGATGATGTGAAGAGGCAAAAAGATTATTAAAATCATATATTGAATCTACCATTTTTATTGAGTTAGCAAATTTTCTGGAAACACACATAGCTTCTATTAAATTTGTTTCCTTTCTTTTAAAGATTTTTTAAAATTAGATAAACAGTTTCCACTCTGTGGATTATTTCATCTCCTATAATTCCTTATTATGGCTGTGATTTTGTACCCAGGCCTAGTGACAAGCATTGTTTCTTTCCTGTAACTAACCTTTATAAACTGCAATTGGCATTCACTCAAGTAAATTTTGTTTAGTCACCAAAAAAAGTCTTTTTGGGAATAAGAAAAATCTTGAGTTTTAGCCAAATCAAATCTTGATTTGCTTAAAAGCTCCAACAAACAAACAAAAGCCCCAAACAAAACATTAAAATGGGATGCAAACATGGTCAGAAATACTTTTGATTATAAATTATTTCCTTTTTGTTCATTTTCATTCCTTTTCACTCACTTTTAATATATGACTACCCAGTGATTGCACTCATGAAATTTGTCAGTTTGGAATAGTTGTATAACACAAATTGTTTCTTCTTTTCTGCAACTTACTTAAAATGTAAGGTATTATTGCAGTGATAACTTTTGTAACCTCACATTTTTCCCATGTTTCTTTACATCTCTAACCCTTGTAAAAGAAATTTGAGCAGTGCTATAAAGTAGCACCTGACTAGCTTTGAGCTTGTGTGGGATGAATTTCTCCTTATTTAGAGTTAGTGCAGGAAACACTAGCCTGGAAGTTGCACAGGTTAGGTGGGTAGCACAGAAAGAGTCTGAAACAGCTCAAATACAGAAATGTGGGGTCATAAAGTGTCTTAGAACTTCACCCCAGAGCAAACACTGAAATCCTAAAATTCATATGCAACTGTCACAGGTGAGATCTTCATGTTTCGTGTTTGTCTATTCTCTGCTGTCCCAGTGTCTCATGAAGTTGAGAATGCAGGACTAAGCAGATCCACATGCTCCAGTAAAAGGCACTAAGTGGTAGCCCACGGCCACAGGAGACTGTGGGAGGAGATCTTGTGGTCTTCAGAACAGAAGAGACTAAAAGACCATTATGCTTTTCAATAAAATGAAAATCATATCTATATATCGACTGACTGATACTGGAAAGACTCAACAGTTTCTGGAAACTGATAATAGTAGCTAACCACAATCTACTCTTACAGCCACATCTTATTTTAAAATTCTTACATCTTTGCACTCTTGTTGCATCCTTGTTGTTTAATATATCCATTTGTAATATCCTGCACATTTCTATGCCAGCTGGAAGATTATTTTCCTGTGGTTACTAATCATGTGGTATAGCATGAAGGATAGAGTCTCATTAAGGAACAGTTTTCTTAAAAGATTCTGTTCATAGGTAATTCTGCTTAATATAAATTTTATGGCACAGTCAGGTTCTATTCCTCATCTTTTATTCCTAGGCACATTTGTACTAAACACTATAATATGAATAATATTCTATTACATTTGTACAGTATTTTCCATCTGAGGTTTTTTAAAGCATATATGGAAAATATTTAGCATGCAGTAGGTCTGTGAGGATCTTCTGATTTTCACTCTTCACAGTTGGACCCACCTTTGTGATTTGTCCTGTAAGCTGTTGAAGTTCATTATCACCATCTACAAATAGCTCATCATGCAGCTTGGTTCATGTAAACAGATAAAATTATGTCAAACTCAGAGATTTCAGGTCAGTTCCTGCCAGCAGTTTGTTTAACATAATAATTCTCCAGGCTGCAGTTTTTATAATCCAAAGAGACTATTGCTGCTAATGAATGTGCTCAGAAAGGACCCAAGCTCTGAATATTTCCAAGGATGCCTGCTCCACATCTTCTCTGGAGAACCTACTCCTGGAATTAACCACTCTCCTTGTGAGGACTTTTTGTCTTACCTGTAATTTGAGCTGACCATACATGTGCCCTGATGAGGCTCTGTCTCATTGCTACCAGGACCTGTTGCTGGTTCCTGCTCATCATGCACCTGTCATGTCCCCATGTCCTCTCCTTCCCAGCTGCTTCCCAGCCTGCACAGGAGCTGCATGGGTCATTCCCCTGCAGATGCAGAGATCTGTGTTTGCTTTTGTTGAGCTGCATGAAAGTCAGCCTATGATTCCCTACAGTTTTAGAACTGCATTGTAAATATTCTTCAGTATTTTATGAGTCCTACCATGGCTAAACCTGAAACCAGGCAAAGCAGGTAGAGTATACCAAAGTTAATGACAAACACTGCTTTTCATTTTCTCCTCTCCTCTGCATTTTTTAATGAATGGGTGCTCTAACTATAGGAAACTGTGGGCAAAACACAGCTCACCAGCACTGTTTGTGAGGGAGAAACTGCTCCTGTACTGCCAGAGCTGAAGAGCTCCGTCCAACACAGCAATGGCAGGGATGCTCCTCAGGAGGGGAAGAGGAGACACCCAGAGCTCAGGCTTTACCTTCAGCCTGTACCTTCTCAGATGTAATTACAGCACACATCTGCTCAACTGTGCGTGGGGACAAGTGATTAGGTGAAGTAATCCTCTCCTGAAGCACTGTAGATATTTCACTTAGTTGGGCTTTGAAAAGAGGAAGATTAATCAAACAAATCAAACTCATTCTGTCTCAGATGTTATATTCCATGTTCTTCACAGAGAGCACATCCAATCCTGATTACAGTTTTTTTAGCATAAGTAGAAATGAATCTGCTCCTTCCACTGGAACAAAATGATTTTGCTGTTTTTATTCTCCCCTGGAGAAAAAATCCTGTTTCAGTTGTATTGGGTATCAAAAATATCATCAAAACATAATCGGAAAGAGTATGCAATTATTTTTTCATTTCAGATCAGTCTTTGACAGACATGCCTGAAGGCAAAATAGATTCAGATTCTTAGCAGCCTTCTAGCGGCTGAAGTCTATAAACAGATTATACAATGTGCAAATTGCTATTTCAATGAATCAGGGAGGCCTAAAATAAATCTCTGTAAAGTAAAGTAACTAAATTAAACTCTGAAGAGTGAACACATTCTGTAGCAAACAAAACTGGGTGGTCATTTAGTAGATCTCTTTTTAATTGCATTCATTTTGTTAAAGGAAATATTTCAGAATTAACAAAATCTGGATTGGTTCGTCCAAATGCTGCACCAAAGTCAAACCAACTACACTGACTTACTTCTAGAGACCATGAAAACTCAACTATGTCATGAGGGTAAGAAATGGGAACTTAGACACCATCATATAATACATATCCTGAGTAGACACTTGAATTACACAGGAGCTTGGGGAGAAGCTGTCTTGGAAATAACCAAAATTCCATTGCCGAAAACTGAGTTATGTCTTCTGTGGCAGCATCTCCTTTGTTCTTCATTCCTGCAAGTTTTGCTGCAGCAGAAATATTTTAGATTTCTCAGTGAAACTGTATCTCTGGAAGCGGTTGTTCAGAGTTCAAAGTTGAGACTTTTTTCAGAATCAGAAAACTGGGTGTTCTGAAGAATCTGATTAAAACTAGCAAGTGAATCATAATGTCTTAAAATGCAGAGGGAATATGTTTCATGTAGGGAGCTGGCTATCCTCAGGGACACACTTATGGCCTTAACTGTCCCTAAAGAAAAGTTAAATAATCTATTCTTTGAATTTAGTGCAAGGACACAGCCATGCAATCTTTTTATTTTCCCCTTTAGTTTATGCAGTTCCACTTGTCTGAGGAACTGCAAGTGGTGCTGAAAAAGGAAGAAGAACAAAGTGAATCCAAAGGGAGATAAGTCCTCTATTTCTTTGTCAGCCTTAACTGTAAGCACTCAGCAGTGCACTGCATTTCCCAGGGAGGAGATGGTGCAGCCAGGGAGTGCCAGCCCTTCCTAGGATTCCCAGGATCCGGGGCAGCTCCCTCACCAGCCCATGTGTGCCCCACTGCTGCTCTGCATCGTGAAGCTGGGTTGGTGCATACCCAGAAGACAGTAAAGCCTCTGTGTTTCAAGGACTGCTAAGATAGGGATTTATTATTTGGCTGAAAGGAAAAGAAGATACCTGTGTCCTTCTCGTGACTAAATAATGAAAGTATGTATGTCAGGTTTGTAGCTGATTCACCAAAAATCCCTATTATCACAGAAAAAAGTGCTTGTATGGCACGTCATGGCATGACCATTACAAGTATTTGTCAAAGGAAAAATAAAACACAAAATAGGAGACTGATTTTATTACATTCAGATAAGCTTTTGATCAGATTATCAATATTTGTTCAATTAATGCTATTCTAACAATAATTACCAGATTATCACCAGAATGCTTAAATCTCTACATCTCCTGTTTGTCTATGAATGAGACAGCAGGTATTAATACTTTTCTTATTATGTGGTCATTTGATATCCACATTTTGTAATGAAAGAGCACAGTAGTATCTAAGTGGAGAGTTTTCTATTACAAAAAACACCTGTTTTAATTACTCCTGTGTAACAGTGAATCAAAATATAACAATAATCCAAAATACAAAAATTAAATCTCAGGGTGCATCTGTACAAAATGAAGCACAAGCATGTGCTTTCTCACATATTATCAAAATATGTACTTAAATATTTTAACAGAATTGTGCTCTCTAAGTAGGAATACACGCTGCCAGTTATGCTAGCAAAGCTTAAGGCATTTAAAGCAGTAGCATTTCTTCAAGATTTAGCATGCATGCCTCTCAGTTAATGCTCCCTAGGTATTTTTAAAAACTGAATTATCTATTTATGTTTAAATTCTGAAATGTGTTTCATTTAGTCTGATAGTACAAAGTCTTTCTGAAGCTTTTTAATCCATTTCAGCTTTAGCAAATATTCTCCACAGGATTTCAGCTGAAGGCCTTCCTGTTTGTCTTCATTTACTATGAATAAATTTGTTTCTACAATTAGCACATGGGCCCCTGAAGCCAGAAATATCCTAAATTAGTGGTACAGTGCATTTTGGGATGTAACTTAATTACTAAATCTAAGTACTAGAACTATGAACCAGAAGCTTATTATAAGTATTAGACTACTTGCAAGACTGTACTGAAACTTCCCAATGGAAATATGATGGTCTTAACACGTTTCACTAATGAAACCTACTTCAAGCAATGTGAGGCATTATGTAACATTCAAAAATTTAGGAGATAAAAGAGTTTCCTTTTTGTGAAAAATCCTATTATATAAGCCTGTTGAAGCATATATGCCAATTTAAAGTACTAGACCGGCCTGTCATTTTAAACTCTTCCAGACAAGCACAGAACCTTTTGTTGCTACAGTTGTGGCTATTTGTGGGAGCAAGCAAGAAATGAATGCCATGTGTGTTGTGAGCTTTCCTCAGCCTGCAAATGTGCAGATCAGCAGAGCAATTCCTCTGTGCATTCTCACTTCATGTGAAAAACATGAGCAGAACTGGGTGCCAGGAAAGCACATTTATCTGGTGTGAGCTGCAGGAAATCTGTCTCCTGTGTTCAAAGGCAGTGGTCTTCCACAAAGCCCTGGAGAGAAATTTGCAGTGCTGTTGCACGAGACTGAATAATTCAGCTTATACTTCTTTTAAGTGTCACAAAGCAGTGACAACAACAAAGGAAAGATATTTGTTAAAGAAACTTGCTGTCTAGGCTTTTTGGCTCATGCAGCATCCCTCGTGATAAATGAGCTCCTTCTTTGGGAGGACACAGGGCTGTGCCCGCTGCCAGCTTTGGGGTGAAGATCAAAGCAGTTTGTGAAAGACTTAGCACATTTCCTTGCCTTTACAATTTTGTCACCATGCCAGCATTTTAACATCACATGAAACTTAATATTTTTCATAATTGCATAATCTAAATCAAGAGTTTGGTTTCTTTAGTTGCAATGAGATTTCCATGCACGGTTCCAGCTCCAGGCAGGGCACCATCTGCAGCACTGATTGTTAAGCAAACATTGCCTCATTATTCATGAGACAGGTACAAAATGAACTCTATCAAAATGTAAAAAAATACTGAGCAACAGTGGGAAAGAGAGGTGATTGAAGTGCATACCACCTACAACTGGAGTTCTTATCATTTTATTAAATCTGAATTTGTTTAAAGTTTTTCATGATACATTAAGCAGATGAATCCTTTTCTTATATTTCCATTCCTTACAATTATAAAACAGATATAATAATATATCAATATAATATAATATAATAATATAATAATAGACTAATAATAGAATAATAGAATAATAATAGAATAATAATAGAATAATAGAATAATAATGATTAATAATAATAATATAGTATAACATAGTAAAATCATGCAATCATACTAGTGAGGTTTATCTCCTTCCTAAAATAACAATAATGTGAATGTTGTTATCTATATGTAGTTTTCTTCATCACTTTGTATCGCATTGCATTGCAATTTTTGTATCAATATTTACATTGTCACGGTCTCTATGGCTAGTACTGCTTACCAGCAGATAGCAGGGCATCTGCTCACCAGCAACAAACTGTTTCAACAGTGAGGTCCCTGTGCAAGATGGATGGATTTTGACCAATATAACAGGCTTTTCTTCTGGAAAACTGGGTGGAAAAAAGGAGAGATAGCACTCTTACACTGTTTGGGTGGGACCTGTCTGAGATACACACTCTTTTCCTCAGAGCTGGCAAAGGTTGCTGTGTCCCACCTTTTGGGACATAGCCAGGGACTGATTTTGGGTTGGTATGGCTTTGCTTTTGTTGTTCTTTGTACATGGTTGTAGAGGATGAGCAGAGTTTTCTCATTTGCAGTCTCAGCACAATTCATTGCCTTAATAATTTCATTAATTCTTTCATTCATCTCCTCTTCAGTGCGAACTCTCTTTTCAGCATTTTTAATAGAGGTTTGCAATGCTCATCTTTTCTGTCTTTTTTTTTTTTCTGAACCATCCGTTTTTTAGGAGCAGATTCAAGATATGTATGGCTCATGTCTCCATTTTTTCAAGACAGTGACACCCTCACTATTTTCCATTCCATGTTATACTCTAAGCACTCTATCAATTTCGTACTTTCTTAGTGGATGGTGTACATGAAACATCTCTCATTAAGTTCTCCAAAATGATGTCAATTTTTTTCCCTGTTGGTTGTTATTAACTTTGAATGAGGTGATGTGTATGAGCAATTCAAATGAGCACTGCCAACACATATTGTCAGCTTTCACTTCTGCACCACTCACTCTCAGTTCTGTTATGTCCCACTGAAATTTTAGAGATGTTTCTTGAACTTTTGTAACAAGTATGTGTTTGCCAGCTGTAAATTTGTCACCTAACAAATACCTTCTTTTTCAAAACATGGGCAATTACACAAAGCAGAATGAGATATATAAATATTACACTTAAAATTAAATATAACACTTGCTTCCAAAAGGAGGCTTGTGTCAGTCCAATATTGTTTAGAGTACTTGGAACAGATATATGGTTAGATAGTAAAGAGTGTACAATTTAATGCGAAATTTCAAATTTTTCATGAAGAGTCATACTAAAGAAAATTTAAAAGGTTCCAGGCAAAGCAGAAAAATCTCAGCAAAGAATTTTTCTTAAATCTGAAAATATCAGATATACCAGCTCTATCCCCACCCCAAGGCATTTCAAAGCTATGTTGATGTTCACATGGAACATATTTTAAATGAACTAATATTTTGTTCAAAATATATGTCAAAAGTTAAACTAGCCATTCTTTTCTATGCAAAAGAATGACCTTTTCTAAATTTTCTGCTTTTGTTTTCTTACAGATAGTCTCAAAGGGTTTTGCCAGGGAAACAGGCCCAGGTTGGGATGATCTTGTTTTCAGGCATGGAATTCAGATCAGAATATTTTTGAGACACTTCTTAATGCTATGATTTCTTGTTTCAAACTTTTGACTTTTATTACTTATGCTGCTTTTTCTGCCTCCTTCCATGACCACCTGTTTCTTCAGTAACCCCATTCAAAAAATGCTACCTTCCTCTGATTGTTACTTTTACTAAGATTTCTCCTGATTCCTGATGCACTAAGCAATGTAGTGTCAGTTGGCTTGCTTTCTTTGCCTATAATGCTATTCAGAAGTTCTGCTTAGAGTTTTTAATTTGCCATTAATTTGATTTTCCTGTGAATACAATACTAAAATAATCACGTTGTCAGAACATAGTGTAATGTCCTATAATGTATAATGATTCTTCTAATAGTCCAGGTTTAAAGTGGAATAATTTTTAGACTAATCACCTCATCAAAGCATCATAGTGGAAACCTCAAGTGGTCTCTGTAGCCTTGAACTCAAAACTTTTTACGAATCTAAATCTCACAACTGACCTCCTAATGTCTCTGTGCCAGAAGCCTCAAAAACCTTTAATTCAAGTAATGTTGCTAACTCATATTCATCTATGCTTCACATCAGCAAGGGCTGCACAAATTTTCACTGATTCTCTCCCAAGACTATTGCTATCATGGGAACACCACTCTTGTGATAGCAATGAGCACCTGAAAGCAGCAAACACAACCATTCTCCAAGGCTGCACATCATCCTCACAATGCTGGGGATTTTAAACTGTACAATTATGCTCTGTGCACATTCAGCTAACAAACCCTGACCTTCAGTTCTTATGCTGTAACTGGGGAAATGCCTAGGTAGTTAATATGATTCCAAACTGTTCTGCTAATGTTTATGCCTGGTTATTACTTAATTTAGATTTTATGTCAGTTAGAATGAGATATGTCTTTGCTTAGAGGAATGCAGGACTAACTGTGTTTGGGGTTTCAACTTTAAATCTAAACTTCCTGATTTGCCTGGTCATTACCAAAACAACATGAAAGATTTTTCTTGTGGTAGGATATGTAATATTTGACTGTAATGCAAATATTTTGAATGATCTGGAAAGGATTGTCATACAATTATATAGTACAAAATATCATCTGGATGGTGCTTGAACAGATATAAAACTTATTGAGGACAATTAAATCCTTGCAATGCAGAAGGACAGAAAAATTTTGTCTCATTCAGGAAAGGAAGTTAAAAAAAATCTCTCAGTAGATTCAGCTTTCCTCGAGAGTACGAGTCTGCTCAAATTAAAGCAAGGTAGTGACCAAAAGTGGTGCCATTAATCTGCTTTCCAATCCAATTTCTTGCAAATCTAAGCTCTCCAACACCTTCAGAAGAATTGGGTAATGGCAAAAATCTCCAGGTAGTAAAAGGGTCTATTTACACTAAAACCTGAGAACAAGAAACTGTAAGAAGTGCAAGTAAAGAAATAAAAGAATAATTTCATCATTCCTCTATGAAAAAATATTATCTTTACCTTTCTTACCCCAGTTGCAGTCAGAGAAAGTTAGGCTTTTAAGACTTAAAAATGGTTCCTTTTTGTCAGTTCTAACTAGCAATGAAGCATTTGCTATGGATTCACAATATTAAAATGCAGGAGAAGATGCACTGCTCTCTAGTCTGCCCTTGTGTCTAAATGAGTCTGTCAAAGAAGTATACTGAAATATGGCATTAATATAAGGGACAATGCAAAAGTAATAACTATTTCTGATAATTCCTGCATAATTCAGCAAACACAGCACAACAATAAGACAGCATTTCCAGGGCGGTAAAATAACCTAGACAATGTTTTTATTCATGGATCAAATAGATTACCATATAAACAAATAAAAAGAAAGATAAAATAGAAATAAAGCCATGCTTCATGTGATTTTTATTTTGCTTCCTTCCAAACCCACAAAAAGCAAATATGTCAGGAAAAGGATGGTATAAATGTCCTTTTATTGAAATTGTGATGCTTAAAAACCAGCTTTTCTTAGAAGATCATAAATATTAATACAGAAAGAATAAACTTTTTAAAATGGTAAGGACAAAGAGAGGCTCTAAGAAAAAGTCCACTAAATGTCATGGTTTCCTGAATGGTCTTAACTCTCCTTAATATATATCTTTATATATGTAGAATCTTTATTTATCTTTAACTCTCATTTCTTTATAAGTATTTATTGCCTAGTAAAATTTTGAGCCCTGACTCTGGCGACTGACAAAGGTTTTTTACAAGAAAAGACCTATTTACTATTTTTATTTAAGGATTTTTGGGCAATGTCCTGTTTGCAAGGTCAAGGCAGAGGTTTTATATTCCCACATCATAGAATATACTGGGTTGGTAGGGACCCATAAGATCCATCAAATTCAACTTCCAGCAAGTAGAACAATATCTTTTGGAAGTCTTGGAAGACTACATGTAATATTTTCTCTAAAGATAAAATACAATGAAAAAATGACATTTAGAAGTTAATTTATTACATTAATTAAATATTATCATTTTAAGATGTAAGTTGACTAGTGCATGCCCATTTGATCTATGAATAGTTTTATAATTCTACCCTTAAGAGTGAAATCTTTTACTTTGCTTTAATCCAAAATTATATTCTCCTTTCTTATTAGTTGCAGTCTTTCTTCTTCTGCTCTAACACTGCCCAGATGACAATTAAACATTTATTTTCTGAACTTACAAATCCCTATAGCTCCTTGATGTTTAGTATTAAAGCCCAGGTCTGGCTCAGGTAGAATCTTTTCACTATGCTTTTTCTTTTAAGTCTTCAGTTGTGGGGTCTGAGATACACAACTTTATTTTTCATTTTCTCTCTGAAGAAGAACATCTTTGTCCATCTTTGATCATGTCTCAGAGAGAGTCTGCAAGATTCTAGATACCATCACCTACTCACTGACATGTTTCCTAATCTATATTCTCTCAAATGCTGTAGAAACCAGATTTCTCATAAAACAAATATTTCACTTAATCCTTCTTTAACTGTCCAGCCCAACCCTTAGGCCTAGACCTGTGAACCATGTACCTGCAATTCTCCTTTTCTACATTTAGGACCAGTGCTATAATATATCAATACTTATCCATTTGTTCTGTAAACAACTGTCTGGACATTGATCGTGTTTTCTTGTATTTGTCAATAAAAAGCACACCAAACCTTTGCTTCCTGGAATCTGCTGCAGTAAAAATAATATCCCCAGGAGCTCTTGTGTGTTTAGTTGTTATCAAGCGGATAGGAGAAAAAGAGTTGCAAGCAGATTCCAAAAAGAGAAATTTTGTTCAATAATTCATTGATATTTTCATGCTGGCAGTTTGTCGAGCTGTTTATTCAAGGAAGACTCTTTGACCTACTCTATAGGCATTTGTAGAGTTCTAGCAATTAATATAGTAGCTTTTCTGCACATTGTTAAGATTCTTTGTAAAATGATGGTATTCTTCATAGTATATTTGAATAATATTTCTCCTCCCTCCAAGTCCTACTTTAACAACCACCCTTTCCTGAGAGGTCTCTGAAGTTCTGCTAACATGGTTTTCTTGTGTGAAAGTAAGAAAGTATGGATGGTTTTTGATCCAAATATTTGTAGGACACTGGAGGTTCCTGCGTTTAAAAATACACTTCATTCAAAGGGTACTAATAATGAAAGACTTGTTTTAATAAAAGCAAGTATTTTAATATTTGCACTGACTTACTTTCTAAGTGGATATATTTGTAATCTGCAAGAGTATTACTGTTTACCTGGGATCACTTGGCTATTTAAAATTAAACAGTGCTCTGGATTGAGAATCTTCAGAAACATCCAAACAAGCAGAAAATTCCTTCTTTGAAGGCTGTTAACATGAGGCTTTTGGATCAGGTACACCACGGAAATTCTTATTCTCACCAATTCAAGAATACAAAACAAAGACATAAAAGTAAAATTAAGCACTCACTAGACCGAAAGACCTAAAAAATATTCTTTTTCCTTTTTTTGGAAGACCTTTCTTTGTGAAATTTCCCGTTTTTAAAAAATTGAAAATTTCTGGTGATATTGTGTATTTAGTATTCAAGTTATTATTTTGGCTCTTGAGTTGCAATACTATTTGTTCAAAAAAGAGATAAAACTCTTCAAAGAAAATGCAACATATAACTATGTTATATCACTCTGTTATTATCACAGGGGGAAATATGAGAGGAAAACTGCAGCTAATATAGACTTCTGGGTAATAAAGCACAGTGCAATGGTAAATCTAATACGATTTCTGAATTTGTGTCAGCAAGGCAAGAAGGTGACTTAATGATGTTGAATATAAACTAAGGCACCTCTGGTAGATGTTAAAGATGGGGAAGTGCATACTTGAAAGACATATTCTTCTCAACTTCACTTTGAATGCATTAGATTCCTGAGGCAATGTACCAATCACCTTGGAAGCTTTCCTGTAATTTAACTACTCAACATCACAAGTTCTGGGAAAAAATAAAGGGGAGGGGTGTCTCTAAAGCGCCATAAAGAAATCTATTTTTGATTTCTCATGCTCTGCCCATTAAATGATTCAATCTGATTAATATAAAATTTCAGAGTTTGACAATACAGATGGGCCCAATGATGCTTGTCTCCCTTAACCTTGAAACTCAATCTTTTACCAAGTGAAAATCCTAAAACAGGAAGTTGTATGACATAGATTTGCATATTTAAACTAAAATGTATAGCTTTTCAAAGGAAGCCCATGTATGTCATGTGGTAAACATACAAGTGAAAGAAAACAGATCATACTTGTCAGTATAGCTGGCACAAGCTGGGACTGAGAGTCACATTGGTATTAGAAGTCACTGCTTAGACCTTTAGGACATGAAGTAACCTGGTACATCTAAAATACTTCTGGAGGGAAACGTAAAAACTTGCAACATACAAATGTACATAGTGTGAATAATTAAGAGCTTGAAAACATGCTCCCAGCAATGACTGATTGTAAAAAATCCACATCATTTCAGTAAGAAATTGAATAAGAACAGCAGAGAAGTTAGGGGAAGCATCTGATCCTGTAGGAGGCAGGTTCCAATTCTGGCTTTGTGTGTGAGTGCTCAGTAAGCCATGGTCCCAAGAGGTTTTATCCTGTGCCTTTAGCAGATAGAGGACTTGCCTTTACAAAACCCAGGTGAGTCCTGAGCTGCAGCAGCCCCCAGGCAGACCAAGGAGCCCTTGTGCTGGCTCTGGGGCCACTGGGCTCACAATGCTCCTGTGTCTGGCTCCTCACCATGCTGTTCTTCAGGGACTTCAGCACATAAATAAATAAGGGAAAGCAACTCTAACCTCCAGGAGCCGAAAGGCTCAGTCCTCTGGGAGCTGAGACTTAAAGGATCAGACCCTTTGCAACGAACCTGATTGTCCCAGGTAGGAGTTGTTCTAAAATTAACAGGGAAAAGATACAAAGTAGCTCTTGGAATAGTTAGGGAGACAGGCTAAAAATCAAACCTACATAAACAAATATGATGTCAGTGAAGTGAGCAGAATCTTACACAGCACAGATTTCCACTAAAATGACTGTTACTGTCTCTCTGGATGCAGGATGAAGCAAACGTTACATTGTAAAGATCACAGGGAGGCACTTTCACAAAAGGTCTAGTCTGAAGAACAAATTATTCAAATTATTTGGTAAACCCGAAAACAGTGATTCTTGTTTTGTTAAGAAAACAGTTATGGACTAATTCTAGATTTTAAAACCAGTCAATGAGGACTGTCTTAACTTACAGCCACAGATCTCGTTACCTTCTGATGTGTTTCAATTCTGCCATGCCTCTACCTCTAGATAAAAGTAGCAGCACTAAAGAAATTGTTGGAGAATCAGGCCTGAGATATTCAGAATGAGTAATAATTGACTTCAGAATTCAAGAGAAAGGGATTCATTTAATGAAGGCTACTGCTGAGAATTTCTTAATAACCTTGCCCTTTAGCATTGAAGTTTGAATATTTTAAGCAGAGCCCTAAAAATCCCTCTCTCTTCCTTGGAATGATTATTGCTATTGTATGCATTTCTGAGGATGCCATTAGATAGAAGTAGGACACCATTTCCCCCAGGGATAAAGGAAATTTTCCCCTTTCCTCTTTTACAGAATAAAGATGTTTACACGAGGAAATGGATGCATCATGTTTCTAAGAACAAGCCGCCATGCCCACTTAGCAATTTTAGTCTAGAGAGAATGAATACTGCTTCTATGCAGCAAAGATATCTTGTCTTCTGTTTTAAGAGCAGGAGGGTGCAGCTTTGTCTCCAGGACTCAGCCTGAGCTGCTCACCATCAGTGCTGCTGCTTTCTCTGACCTGCTGTTACACTTATCCTCTGCTCCAGCTGCAGTGACTGAGCACCAAGCAGAGGCCTCACTCTGAGGAATGTCTGTCTGAGGTTTACATCATTTGCAAATAAAGACAGCCTATGTGCCTCCAGTTCCCTGTGGTTTGTGGGCATTACTGGCTTTGTGGCAGCTCATTGCCTGTTTCTTTACTACAGTTTGTGAGTCACACTTAGTAGGAATTAGGAAGTGACTATGTCTTTTCACCTACTTGGGGCAGAAGCTTATGTGACATTTGTATCATCCAGATTTAGCATCAGGCGCTTGAAATAGTCTCTGAAGTTTATTTGGGCTCATTTCACCCCAATCCAAGAATGTATTCATTTTATATTTAGATGAGATGAAACTCTGCCCAGAAATGCCTCTTTTTCTCTGCTGAGTACAAAAGGTATCTACAAAACAGGCTCCGATCTAAACAGCTGTACTATAGAGATCTGAATTTGTTGAATTCCAGGCAGTGTCAGGACAGGCACAATCTTCTGTGAGATTTCCTCATAAAGTCTTGTCTGTTTGAGGAAAATTATTTTGAAAGAGAAGAGGTTTCTAGATAGTCTTTGTAATTAGAAAAGTAATTTGTTTTAGGAAAATTTAGGAAAGTTTAGGAAACAGACTTTAGACTTGTGCTTAAATAACGCCTAAGGCTGAGACAGCCAGTTCAGGGAATGGCACATGTAACACTGCTTAAGGCAACTCAGCTTGTTACCATTAGGTGTATAGGACTGGTATATTAGGATTCACAACAGCCAGCAGACTCTAAGTTAGAACCCCTAACAACCCAGAGGAAATGTTGGAATAATCCAAATCTGAAGTGTCCTGTAGGAGATTGTTTGCCTATTTTGTTGTTTCAGCTATAGAATGTAAATTTATACAATTTGCAAAGGAAAAAGACACAGGAGAATTAGACACATTAGTCAGAATTTTATCTGACTCTCACAATACAAAGGGGACCATAGGAATCGCTTGCATATATAAAGACTGCCATTATTGGGAAGCAACCTGGGGACAGAGGTAACCCCACCAGCCTGCAAGGGAGAGCCAAGAAACTGTGGCTCAAGTGCTAGAGTCAAAAGAAAAACAGCTGGTGAGCTTTGAGAGGTGAGATCTGCAAGACAGATGTTGTGCTTCTTAACAGTACAAAGGGTTGCTCAACCTGAAGGTGCTGAGGTGCAGGACTGAAGTGTTCCCTCAGTCTCAGTTTGTTTGAGATTTAATTTACTTAGGAGGCTTTCAGTGAAGGCCAGAGCTAATGTCAACATTAAATATGGAGTAGTTTGTGCATATATATAAAGGCCATGCATGATGCAAAGACAGACTGGGTAGCATTAGAATTCACCTGGGCTCTCTGCAAAGCATATGGGTGTATATGGCTGGGGATATGGTAATCCGTGAAGGAAGGATGATGCCCAGGCATCCACTAATGTCACTTATTAACTGTTCTTAAAAAGCAAATACAGTTTATACAAAGGGCTTGCAACATTATGCTGTATTAGTGCCCTTCAAGAGAGACAGATTTGAGATAATTTTCCTGACTCCTCATTTCTTGGAGAATTGCTGTTTGACAGAGGAGATGCCTCCCCCACCCTCTTACTGCCTGCTCTGCCCACTGAGACTCAGCCTGATGTTAAGCCCAGACAGCTTCTACACCAGATACATCGTTCTCAGCAGTAGTAGTAAAGAAAAATTGATGTAAATTTGTAGCCAAAACAGAAAATCTCACTCATTGATGCTAGGTTTTATTGTAACAACAACAACTTGCCTGAAAAGAATCACATTTCCTAAACTTTCTTCCATGTGGCAGGAAGAGCTAGAAATAACTCGTGTTTCACACAATGTGATAAAAAATAATTTTAAAATAAAAAACCCAAAGGAGCCAGAGGCATGCTACAGTGAAGTCTAGCAACTACAGAGAAAACAATCTTTTTAAAATAACTCAGTCTCTGAAGTGTTTGCTGTCATAAATAGAGTAGTAGAGATTACTAAAAAGACAAATGAAAGTTTTTAAAAATATTAGCAGTTATGATGGGTAACTACAGCATCCCTTAGAAAGAAAGAGGAAAAGATTCGGTGACTGTGTAGAAGAATTAAGGTATATATGCCATCCATTAGCAAACTATCACTTCTCCCAGGGGAGTAAATTCAATTCAATGACTTCAAGGTAGTGGTAATTTTCTAAGCACCATTTCCACCCTGAAAAGTTATTCCTGTGAAGCAATGAATTAGAAATACAAAATCATACCAATAAATGCTTCAGATAACTGTAGAGAAAAACAATCCCTTCAGGTTCACTGGGATCAGTAGATCCCTGCCATATGGTGAAACCCACTTCTGCAAGGACCTTGAACCCAAGTGCTGACACCAACTTTTAAATGCACATCAGAATGTCTAATTACTGTATTCCCTCTGGCAGTCGCAAGGACTTTTCTCTAAAAAAAAAAAAAAGCTGATGATTGCAATTGGATTGTCCTAACAAAACTCTTATTGAAGCACAGCATGACGTCAGCTTGGGGAACAAAAATGTGAAATGCAAAAATGTAATTTTTCCAAGGTGCCATTTCCTGGCTTATACTAAGCAGTGGCCAGTGGAAGGTATTGTCTCTATGCTGCTACTTTTGGAAACAGATGTCAAGGTGCCACAGGGGATGGCAGGCTGGGTAGGCACATCCAACTTGTTACCAAGGGCAAACTGCTGAATGTATATGGAAAGCCTCAAATCTTTGGTCCTCAACACTCAAGTCCTCAAAAACGTACATGGAACACACACATTCAGTGGCCTTGGTGCCCATCCAGCCAATAAGGTGTAAATGTCAGGTCAGCAGCCTACTTGCAATATAAAAAATAATAATTTCAGTTATAGAGGATGATAAAGTTGTGAATGAAAATATGGACAGAAGGTGTGTTTTGGAAACTGGAAGGAGCAGATGAGTGGTGGAAGTGTTCAGGTGCCATGGTAGGAGCAATTTGACCAAACGAAGAAATTTCCCTGAGAATAATTGTGGTATCTGAGTACCAGTAGTTCTCTCCAAAGGCATCTATCACAGACAGCAAAACTTGTTCTTGTTCCTCTTCTGATATTTGAAGTATCTCACAAAATCACACTTGAATTCTGAAACATAAATTAACCTGCAACTAAATGTGTAGAAAACTTTTACTGAGCTACAGGATCTTTAGAACTGAAATAAAGAAATATTGCCATATGTACAGTATAAGCTACCATAAAAACAACATTATCTTTATTGCCTTAAAAGAAATATATTGCCCTAGCAGAGTTTTCACTGTTGAGCAGCAGGGGTTGCTTTAATCCAGTGTTTTTAGTTACTAAACATTAAAAAGCCAGATCTTGAGGAAATTGCAGTGCATAAACTCTTTTGCAGTACACTTATTAACTAGGCCTGAGTTAAGAAATTTTTCCATTAAAATTACTGCAATTAGCACCATGTTCTTCTGCTTGTTGCCTATGTGGCTGCTGCTCCCCTGCAAGAGGCACTCAGGTACGGTGTGATGATCTCTTGTCTTTAAGGTGCCAGGTTTTCAACTTGCCTTTGGAGCCAGCTTGCATATGTTTCCAGAAGGACATGGTTCTAGAACAGGATCATTAGCTGCAAAATGGAATTACAGGGATGGATACTTCAGTGAGGATGACCAGGTGCTGATATGCATAGAAACATATCTGTCTTGTTATAGGACTCTTTCATTTTTGCTGCAAAGAATTTTTTTTACCTGCTCAAGGAGTTTTGCTGAGACTTCATTGTACTTATTTATTCTTTAGATTTGTACTATATTATTCTTTAAATTTTAGTCCACAAAATGTATCTTTTGTGTTTTTACTCAAAACACTGTTTGCATGAAAACATGCTGTACATTTGCAGCTTCTAAACAAAAACTTTGAGCTTTTGTTAAGGACAAATTTACTCATTCAGTTCCAATACCAGCATGTCAAACTGACTTTATTCTTTTTGTCATCTCATTGATGTATATTGGTCTTGTGATGAATTTTAACTCTGAACTTTAACTGACACAATCTAGAGCCCATCTCTTTGATGGCTTGAACTAGGCATAGGGATAACCAATAGAATATAGAATGACAATCTAAGAGAGACTTCTCTCACTTAATTTCAACCCTTTAAAGGTTAGTCAAAGCTTGCTGTTCAATCTAGCTTTAATAGCAATGAAAGTCTCCAGAGGACAAGGACTTGAAGCAGCAGGGATAAGAAAGCTGAGATGTTCAATATTTATTGACAAAATCTAGATGCCTAATGTTGTCTTGAATTGAACAATCTAGACATCTAACTTGTATATTGCTGACGTTCAATTAAGGCACTTACTCTATTAATGACAAAAAGTTAGGACAGCATCTAGATTACATCCCCAGAGCTGTATTGACTCATGAATGCACACAAGACCCAAGAAAGAAATGTTATACTTAATTTAGGCACTAATGAAGTTATAAATATGAATAAACATGCTGTCTGCTTGGTTGAATAAACTACTTCTAATTTTACATAATTATTTTTCAGAATACTTTCACACTGCTTTTACAGCAGAACTGTTCAAATTAAGTGACATTTGCTGTTATTTGTACTGGTCTAAGTAAGCTGCATGATGTGCATATATAATGATAACTCTGGAATGTGCTCTTTGGTTAACCAAAGAAGAAAATTACAGAGTAATCTTAAACATCACAGACAACACTGATAGGAGACATAATCTAGACAATAGCAACTAAATGAAGCTTGATAGCATGACAATAGACAATTTTTAACAAATAAATATCACTGAATTAATTCATTCTTTTTTTCTTACTTGAATGATTGGAAACCCTATACAGTTCCCTGTTCAATACTATTAAAATAGTCATAATTTTGAACCACTAAACTCAAGATTTAAATTTGGGAGACCATCTTTAAACTGTGATGCTAGCTCTCCAAAATTTTTTGTATTTTTTTCCATCTTAGTCTTTGTGGCTCTGCTTTCTCTCTGGATAACCATCTGTCCTTACTTTCTATTTCATGCACACCAACCATTTGAGTTAGTCTGCTATAAATAAATTTCTCCTTATACATCTTCTCCTCTCTGCTGTCCCTTTGTCCAGTATACACACTGAGCTAAGCTTTTATGGTAATTTAAATGGAAGTCAGTAGAATTATTTCTGATTTGTTCTTGTGGCTGCATAAATCTTGTTGAATCAAACACCATAGATAAGGTGCTGAAAATACATAAAAGATAACTATCAACTGTGGAATTCATTTCCCAGCTCTATAAGCAACTGGAATTCATATATCTAAATTAGGATGAGAGAAAAGCTGCTATAGAAGTGCTTATTCCTCTTTTATAACATAATGGTTTTAAGCTGACTTTCTCTTATGTAGGTGCCTGCATTAAACACTTGATGTAAGGTATTGTGACACCCACTACCTATTCTTCTATTTCTCTTCATCTCCATTGTTTTTCATGGAGTCTTTCTTTTAAAGAGTGACGGAGCCCACAAACCTCACAATTAATCATATTTTATTTTCCCTTTCCTAGCCCAGGCTTACATCCCTGAATTTCACTTGGTAGGAAAAACCAATAGGACATTTTCTGGAGACCTAACTAAGGCCTCCAACAGGTAATGTATGATAATGCATAATAATGAATAATACTGGTTGCATAATTTCAAATCAGGTATTAGACATGTCCACATTCATAGACCACACTCTCTTTTATTAGATATTGTTGCAGCATTTTTGTGTTTTGTGATTTTTTTTTTTTTACGAATATTTTTATCTGGTACTTTACTTGCCAATTATCTTAGCTAAATACAGTACTAATCACAGAACTCCTATCTGTTCTAATTCTTCCATTCTTTCCCTGGTCCCCCAATACGTTTATTTCATGGGTTTATTATAAGGAGGTCTTGTTCTCAAATATCCGTTGCTTTTTCTTTTTTTCCTGCTTCTTGACTAATACTCTTGTTTCATTTGGGTTCCTTTGGGACTGTTGTTTTGCCTTGAAATTTGGTATTGATGTGGAAATAAAGATTCAGTAACAATGTTGCTGGGCTTAATGGGCTGTTTTGGGAACAGGTACAATTAGATTATAAAAGCACTGCAGCATCCTGCTCACTCCTTAACCCTCTTTTGAAAAGCAGGTGGTGCTGCATGCTTTGACAGGGTCTGCTCCTGTACCACTGCTTCTCTCAGAGCCGCTCTCTAAGGATCCCTCTGCCCTCCAGAAGTTCTAATTTTTCCTGACTTTTTCTTCCCTCCCAAAGTATCAATTATGCTTTGATGTATTGCTGAGAGATTTGAAGGGATCAGCTGAAAAGTCAGATATAAAATACTTGAGGAACACGTTAAGCACCCAATGGAAACAGATGAGCTGGACATTACACGAACCCAAGAGCAGAAGAAATGCATTTCATGATGCCATCTGCTAATTTCTCATAAAAAGCCCTTACTGCAGTGATTTCTGATAAAGAAGTGCTGAAATAGTCATTAAGTCTTGAATCCCTTTTCAAACAATTACCATAGAATCATAGAATCTTTTAGGCAAGTACTGTTAATTGCCTACCATTGTTATTATACAAAGTAATAAGACTACAACAGTTATTTTCTGCCCTGTTAATAGTGGGTGTGAAGAAGAAACACATATACGTGTTTATATAATCACTATTGTTATTCAAATATCTGATAAGTAAGAATGACATCTCAATGATGGCAATTTCTGCATGGGCTGTCTCTCCCATTTATCAACTCATTTTGTTTCGTACATTTTCATTATATAGAAGAAAATTCCTAAAAAATGATTTTTCACTTTGCCCAGAAGCCAGAAAGCAATCAAGTCACTTATAAGATGATGGAAAGTTTTAAGAAAAAAATCAGCACACCCCATGTTAGCAACCAGGAAAATAAAGATGAGTCACTTAACAAGTTGCTTACACAAAGATCAACCTAAAAACTCCCTTGAGTGAATACAAACAGATGTCTGACAGCATACAGGAGCTGTACTGTCATTTTGGACAAGCAGATACATTATTTTCTTAGTGCACTGCAGAGAATGTGTTATCCAGTTGCAGCCCACCAAAGACTGAATTGGGAACTGAAGCATTAATTACAGTCATTGTAGACAAATGACAGTATACTTCTCCTGTGGTGAGATGACAAAGTGGAAACAAATGATGGGTCTGGCATACCTATTGAAATGCTAGTTTATGGAAGTTTTTAAGCTGAGGCTTTCTGGACATACCTAAATTAACCAGATCTGACACATTGATTTCACTTTTGAGAACTAAGTTATCATCTTCACTCAGTGACAAACAGAAGTCAGGCGGAAAATGTCACTGGGGGTCTGTGCAGAGACAGAGAATCAAAGGTACACAGAATGTTTTGGCAGGCTATCAAACTGAGATATAAAGGGCAAATAAGCACACTGACTAAACCTCTCTTTTTGCAAAGGTAAGAATATCCTGCAATTAGCTGGGAGGATTCTTTCTATGTTTCTCCTGGCAAGACTCTAAATGAGTTGAAACAGTTATCCTCATATATGCAAAATCAACCTTGTTATTTGGCCTGGGCAAGGAAGACAAATACTGAGGAGACTGCAATCATTTTATTTGGCACTAAGTGAGTAACACTTCAGCAGATACATTTCATACTATAGTTAAAGAAAGTAATGCTGTATGCACAAGCATGAGGATTTGGGCTGAAAGATAGCAGAGTTACTTGATGGAGGAAAAAAAAAAAAGAAACTATCGTATTTTTTAAAAGATACCATAGCAAAATTGAGTCTCTGAAAATCTTGGATAAAGTATCTCATTCCTTTTGAAGAGCAATGCATAATTCTGGAAGGCAACAGAAATAAAACTAACCAAAAGCATTCAATTATTCATGAGAAACCTTCTGACCTTGGTTCAGGTCTCTTTCCAATCTACTAGAATTCTTCCTTCCTTCAGCTTCCTGCCAGCTCCCCTCTTCTGAAGTGCAATCTGCTTCACCTGGACTTGCTATAGCCATGTGGCAATTCTTGACTCTTTTCCAAGCTCCATACATCACTGTACAATCAATCTCTGTCAATGAAAATTTCAGATGCTGGAATATCCTCATTTGTTGGTAAGGACAGACTTCAAAAACTTGTTGTCCCAAAGTATGCATTTAGTATTTATAAGCAGAACTAGACCAATACTCACTGAGTCCTGAATTGTGGGTGGAGGAACCACAGTTTTGGACATGGAATGTTTCACACCCCACAACTGTTCACTACAACCAGTTTTGTAGCTTACAGGCATATTTTAAAGGGGATCTAGCCGACCCTTTGTTGGCTACCTTCCACTTAAGAAATGTCCAGCACAATCCTTTGGGATTCACTGAGTGCTGAAATAGTGTCCACCATTGCATTATGTAAGCATTTTGTGTTGAACTCCTCTCAAGTGTTTGAATCTATATTAAGGCATGTTTAGAACATATAGTTATGAAAAGTTGTGAAAAGTTGCATAACTGTACAATGTGCACGCCTAAAAGGGTTATTCTGTAAATATGGGAAAGGTTTTTCCACCTTTCATAATCTGAAAAAATCCCACTCCTTTTTGTGTGCCTACCTGAAGACATAAGGGAATTCTATACATAGCTTGGATATGGAGACAATTTATCTAGGACCTGCCAAAGTGAAGAGGATTATTTCCCTTGTTCTGTTCCTTAAAACAGATTTTTAATCAGACCTCTATTTCTTCCACAGCACTAGCCTCAGTTTAGTTCCCTTGGTATTCACTGGACATCATCATTAATTCAGTTAGGGATATAAATTAGTTCTGCTTTACAAACTATACTTAAATATATTCGTGTCTTTTATCTTGTGTCCTACTTTATGTAATTATTTATTCAACTAAATAGCTCATTCTCTTCTCAGTTTCTTATGCCTTTCTTTATCTTCCCCAGACTATGTATTGCCTCCTGGAGGAGCAGCCCTACCTAAGGGTATGGGAAAAAATAAAATATATGTTAGGGTTACTCCTCACACTAATATAGGAATTCAGAGACACATGCTACAGAAAGAAAGAAAAACAGTTACATGAGCATGGATAACAGCATGTGCTATATTTCTTGAGACTTACAGAGTAGAGTAGCTGACACGTAGAATTTTTTAATAATTGAATTTATAAAATCTGTGTTCACTGTTTCCTGGGGAAAAAATGGATTTAAAAAAAACTACATTCATAAACCTTTCACAAAGAAAAATGTCTGATTTGGAGCTTTTCTTTTAAAATAAAATTTTTTTTCTTTTTCTGATTATTGTTGGGTATTCCAAGAAGAAACATCATCTCTCCTACACAACTGCATCAATTTTTCAGCTGGGTTAGCTGGGTTTTGACTCAATCCATCAAACATAGGCTAATTTAACATTCTCCTTTTCCACTGACTAATGAATATCACTGCATACATCTGCAATTACTGTTTATTCAACAAGAGAAATGTCTTTCCTTTGAACAGCCTTACAGGATAAAAAATAGCATCTTCTGTCCTGTAATCTGGGTCAAAGTGCCCGTGAGACTCACAACTGCCTCCACGCTGCTTTGTGATGGGCCAGGAATGATTCTCTCTCACTTTTCACTGGAGAAGCCTGTGTTCTATAAACCCTGAAAAGCACTGCTTTCAGGCTCTGCTGTAGCTTCCCTTCCTGGGTCACGGTCACAGAAAGGTTGGCAGCATAAATGCAGCAAGAAGGGAAACGTTTTAAATAGGAAAATACATATAGAGGTGTTAATCACATAACTAGAAGAAATATGGATTGAAAACCATCTGCAGGTGTTTGATTTCAGCCAAGCCAGACTTACTCATCTTCTCTCTTGTTGCTGTTGTTGTTGTTGTTTTAAAGGAAGTTGCACCATAATTTGGTAATAACAGAAAGAAAAATTACTAAGGATGATGAACATGATGACAGCAATAACAATGTAATTTTTTATTTATGCATTTGTTTTAATTTGGGCATACACAGTAAGAAAAAAAAGAAACGAGGCATAGAATCACATTTTTCAGTTAAGAGAGGAGCTGTTTTGTTAGAGTAAAATGTAACAAATGCATTTTTGAAAGGCCATTTAAATTAAATAAACATTTTTCAGAATGACTGAATTTTAAGTTATATAATAAAGAAATTTAAATGCACTTGGCCTTGGTTTTTCAGAAATACCCCTGTCAGGTTTTGTTACAAGAAATACATGGAAAGTTTTAACTTTTTACCAGTAAGAGAAAATGTGCAATTTCCCCTCATTTGGTAGGGATGAGTTTTCATGCAAGTTCTGTGCTGTATATTCATGTCAGGGACAGGAGAGTCACAAAACCAGTGTCACATGAATCAGTATCCTGTAGCTCAGCCAGGCTCCTTCAGCAGATATGTTACTTCTCCTCTAGTCATCCTGAAATATTTAAAACTGTAAAAAGAAACTTCTAAAGTAATTCCTCCATCTTTTAACACAAGATGCTTTACTCAACTAAGCAGACTTCTGAGGGGCAAGAAAGTTATATAAATATAGCTGGTACTAAAGCAAAAAATTTGCCATATTCTGTAAAGTAAAGGATAAAATTCTATCTTCAATAAAAGCAATGGAAAGATGCACATTGATTTCAAAAGAGGTTGGATTGAACATATAGGTAAAAAGCAAAGACCCTGTAGGATCTGTTGCTACATCTGAAAAATGTAATGCTACCTATTATTCATTCTGTCATGGGAAATGCAAAGTGTATTCAGGTCTTTTCATCAGTATATCAGTCACCAAATGTGTAGGAGTAATGTTAAAAATCAGTTCCTAACAGACATTAAAACACTGTAATAGGATAACAAGATAAACTGATGCTTCTTCATGACAGATAACTGTTCCTCCTCATCACTTAATGTTTTCAAGAATACATGAATATAGCAAAGTCAAGAGGTTTTGGTAAGAAAAACTGAAGCACAATGGACAAAATGTACTGCTGACTTATCACAAACTGCTATGCAGGGTTTCTGTTCATTTTCTGCAGATTTGCATAATAGACAAAATAAACATGATTAAATGTTTGAAAACAGAATATTTCCCAAGCCTCATGACATATTGTTCTGTCAAACAATAGCACAGCAATATTCTGTAGATAATTTTACATAGAGACATTTAACAAAGAAAATATGCTTTTAGACTGGTTTCTGTCCCTTAGGATTTGTAGAGATGCAAAAACACAATAAATGTATGTCTTGAGCTTAAATGCCATTCAGAAAAGACCTCAACATTTTTCAAGGTAATTCTTTATTCCATAATTCCCTTTTTCTTCCATTCATGCTGTAAAACCCAACAACACTGATTCTAACATTTTGTTTCTGAAAAGCTGTGTAGAACTTAAATGCAGAACTGAGAATGCATCCAGGGGCAAGAAATGGAGTTGTACTTCAAAGTCTTTTATAGATATTGTAGACTTTGAAAAACTCAACTCCTTTTCATTTTTTAGCCAGTCAAATTCATTATAGGATACCATCCCCTCTTTACCTTCAGAGTTGTAATATGTTAATATTACATAGACTTTACATCCATAAGCTTGAGAAACTCTTACAAATAATACCTGCAAAGGGGTTGTTAGAAGTAATTTTACCTGTCTTCAATTGGGGAATTCACTGAGCTACAAATTGCAGAACACAGCTGTTCTCAGTTTATGATAAATCCTGAAATTCTTTCAGTCTTTTGGAGCTTTTTAGGGTTAAAAAAAAATCAGGAGAAATATTGTTTTTAATCACTGCCTCCTGCATCCATAATCAACAGTGTATGCTGAGATGCTTGTGTGCTGCTTCACATGCAGCCCTAGAGGTAAAGCAGAGAAAAGTGCTGTTCCCAGTGCAGAAGTCTTTCTGACCCTTTGCATTTGTCCAGAGCTGGAGATAAGAGCATTCCTTGTCTGAAAGGGAGTGGAGATTCAAGTTCCTCTGTGTCTCTTAGAGAGAGGCTGAGAACTGAAGGGCTTCTCCTCTAGTACCAGCTACCAGCAAGGTGCTTTTCTTCCAGAAAAAGGCACCATGCCTTCCTTTACAAGCCCCTGTGCTTATGGGGCACAGCATATTCCCAGGTGCCTGCTTTAATGCCCTTAAGTGGGCAGGAAACTGCTAGGAGAGATATTGCCTATGTAAAGAGATGGCTCAGGATAAATTATTTCATTCACACTATTACATATATGCAAAAATAACCCAGGAGAGAAAAGCTGGGTGTGATACACATGCCAAAAAAGGATTATGTGGGACCTACTTGTTCTAGAGCCAACCTCATGGCAGGACAATACAGCAACACAACTCTGTCTGCCCGTGTATCAAGGAAAATAAGTTTAAAGAAAGTCTCTCCAAGTCATCCAGTTTCTCATCCAAGCACAAACCAGGATCAACCACACCTGTGTGTGTAAGTGTCTGCAGAATGGGTGCCAAGAGGATGGAGCCAGGCTCTTCTCAGTGCTGGACAATAGGACGAGAGGCAATGGACATGAACTGGAACACAGGAAGTTCCTCCTCAACATGAGGAAGAGCTTCTTTACTCTGCAGCTGACTGAGCACTGGTACAGGTTTGCCAGAGAGGTTGTGGAGTTTCCTTCTCTAGAGATGCTGAGGAATGATCTGGACACAGCCCTGAGAATTGTGCTCTAGGGATTCTTGCTTGAACAGGTCAGTTGGACTGGATGACCTCCACTCGTCCCTTCCAACACCGACCTTTCTGCTTTTCTGTGTTTCTGTGTGCTCAGTTCTGCTCTAGACAAGTGCAGTAGGGATTCTCCAATATTTTTTCCTCCCTTTACTTATGGCTGACTCAAGCACCACTTCTTTTCACAGTGTCTGGCTCGTGATGCAGACAGAAGGCTGCCCAGCAGCAACCCTTCCAGTCTGCTTTAATGTGCACTCCTCATCAGCTTCATGCTTTATTCAAACATCCAACAAAGAAGATGAAAGAAAACATGGGCCACAATGATTCACACAGATTATAAAATGCCTGCTCTGTAATCAGTGGAAAATAATTTGTCTGCCTCATCAACGACATTACTCCCATTTATGTAGAAAAATAAATCGCATGAAAAATGGGTTTCAACCTTGGCAACATCTACTTACAATAGAGCAGCGACTGGAAATGAAAAAGGTATAGCTGCATACAATCTAAAGGCATATGTGAAGACGTAGATGTGTGTTGCATTCCTGAGCATTACCTGAGTTCCCCTTGCACAGTGAGACCTGCTGGAGAAGGCTGGGGTGAAGAAAGAGAGAGATATAAATGACATGATATGTCATTTTTGTCACACAAAGCACAGGCCACTCTAGACCAAAGAGAAAGAAACTTTTCTGTAATGGAAAATGAATGGTGTTATATTTTATATTTAAAATATCATGGAAGTTTATGAACTCATAATCAACATTACACAAAGAGGTATATGCTTTATGAGGTGCTCTTTTACACTGTGTTCCCTCACACTGAGTGCCAAGAAGCAAGCAGAAATGTGGCATGTTTTATGAAATGTTTTATGTTTTACCTGAGGGTGAGGGAAATGAAAACTCTCTTTAAATTTTTGAAATATTTACATCTTAAGAAAATCACCCTGAAGGTGGTCTTCTTTTATGTACAATAGAAAATAACTCCTTTACATAGAATTCTGCTTTGACCTATGACACTGAACAACATTTTACTGTCAGCATTGTATAGCTTTAAATAAAGTATCTGACTGTGTTAGAGCTGGAATTTTTGTTAAAAGTCTTGGGAAGCTCAAAACCTACCTTAGATCCAGGTGTAAGAAATTAAATGTATTGAAAGGGAACAATAAGCATCAATTATGGGTGCTAATACATTCTTTTAAAGCCACACACAGTTTATTACATTGGGGAAGATTGGTGCATTCCAGACAGGACAATCAAGAAGGTATTCACAGACAGATGACAGCACTAAGATTTTGTTCATTTCTTTGGAATAAGATAATTATCTAATCACTTATTCATTGTTTTCCTTCTGGATGAAGATAAGAAGCTTACAAACACATTTAATGTCTCTGGCTTTCTGTAGTACCTCCTTCCACTGATTTTTCAGCAGAGATACAAACTGGAACTTATTCCATTATTGTGCCTTAATATCAGACTAAATAATAGTGCAAATGCTTCTGCTATTCATTTATCAGTATTCAAATCAGCTAAGTTAATGGGTAAGTGATGGATTTTTTATCATTCTGTCTACATTTGCAGGTATGTAACTTGCTCAGAGGACAAAAAATAGCTGTTTGCAAATCTTTCTACACAATTTTCATAGGGAGTAGTATTTCCATAGTTACACTGAAAGCTGAGGAGTATTTTTATTTTTGCTCAGCCTCCTTGTGGGGCTGTCCAGCTGACCTTGTTGCAGCAGAGATAATTTGGTAGAAATATCTGGAGTTTGATGTGTTTGCTGTAGGTTGACTATTGTATTAGCTTTCAATTAAATTGCTGCTAGTTTTTAGGAGTATGACAGTTTAGCACTTAATTTATTACTTCAAAAGAGGCATGTTTATTAATTACCAAATGTAAATTATTTAATAAAATATCCTCAAAGGTCACTTTTAGGATGTAAATAAGTTAAAAAAAATTTAATTGTAACATTTTGAAAAATGAAACCAAATTTTTTTGCTACTTTTCTTTAGCAAAAGGTTTTTACATTTGTTCCAATAGGTTAAGATCTCCACATAACTTCTGAATTCAGCAGTCTTTGTAATTTTACAGGTACTGTTGACTAGGAAAAAGCTACATCTTTCCCAACATGGTATAAATTTAAATTTAAGAAAAATTCCTAACCAAAATTTCTCTTTCTCATATACAAAACTGTTTTCATAAATACATTAATAGCAAAAAAAGGAGGGGCAAGGAAAACCTCCACTCTTCATTGGTTGGGGTGGGAATATAGCCACCAAAGTCGAGGAAAAGGCTGAGGTAGTTAATGTCTTTTTTGCCTCATTCTTTAGCAGTAATTCTGATTATTTACAGAGCAACTGGCCTCCTGAGCTGGTAGACAGGGATGGGGAGCAGAATGGATCCCCTGAAACCCAGGCGGAGGTAGTTGGTGACCTCCTGTTCCACTTAGATGCTCACAATCTATGGGATTAGGTGGGATTCATCCCAGAGTGATGAGGGAGCCAGTGGAAGAGCTCCTTAAGCTGCTTTCCATCATTTATCATCAATCCTGGCTAAATGGGGAGGTCCCAGATGACTGAAAATTGGCCAGTGTGTCACCCTTCCATGAGAAGGGCTGGATGGAGGATTTGGGGAACTAAAGGCCTGAAAGCTTGACCTCAGTGCCCAACAAGGTTGTGGAACAGATTTTCATCCTAAAAGTCTCTTCCAACCTTGAAGATTTTATGATTCCATGATTCTCTTCTTTGAAAAGTTTGGAATTTCTATATAGACTTCCCATTTGATTTTTTAGCTTACTCAAATCAAGTTGCAAGGCACCTAAGACATGAAAAAAGATTTGAAAAGAATATTTGCAAAATCTTTCTTTCATCAGTTCCAAGATTATGTAAGGTGCTCTTTCTCTTTGCCCATAAAACAAGATTTTGAGCATAGCTCCTACACAATGCTGGATATCCCCTCTGGTCTGTTAGAAATGGGTCAATGATTTCTGGAAAATATTTAACTTGTATTTTAATGTATATATATCTCTCAAATGCTTTTTGGAAATAAATATAGTCTCTTCCCATTGTGAGGGAGCAATTTTATAGTTCATATAAGCTGTCTTCTCTCAGACTGCTCTATATCAACCACAGCAAAAAAAAGTGGTTCAGATTGAGAGTGAATATTTTAGATAATAGAAATATTAAACTTTCAGGAATACTCTCTATCACCATAACTTTTCATCTTGATGCTTTGCTGGTTTCCTCAACCCCTGCGACCCAAGAACATTCAAGGGGGTGTCTGTAATGGGCTGGCAGATATTTTCATCTTATGGTGGATACCACTGAAGTGTGAGTGCATCAATCCTATTAGTAGGAGTATCAGGCTGCAAATGTCCATATAGAGGAAAGTGAATTATCAGGGATTTTTTTAAATATTTAAGTGTGCTTATCAGTAGATATGGCTTGTTGGCAAGGTTGAGTTCCCCCTTGCTGGAAAAAAGGCCTTGCAAATTTGGCATGGGATATCATAGAGAGCAGAGCATGAGGGCTCCTCATGGAGATTTCCTGAATTTAGTAAAGGGACTGAAAGGTCCCTACATCTCTAGTTCTAGAGACTGAAAAATCTCTAGACTGAAATTGAAAAATTCACCTTGACAGATCATGGGATTCCCCACCCTGGTGAAGATTTTTGGAGACTAGGAGGCATGAGGCCTTTTTCTGGTGAATCAGTTCCCTCATTTCCTTGAAATATTATTTTCTCTTGTGATAAAATTTTGTTTTTAAACAAATTTATTCAAAAGCTTGATGAACAACCTGAGTAAATCTCCATGACTGGTAGCCTAGTCCATGGCTTAGTCTTGCAAAACCCTTTATATTTCTGGGTGAATTAAAAGCAGTTAGCAAACTCCAATTTTCTTCAGTGCTAATTATCAAATTTTTCTAAAGCTTCAGTACATATTTCTAGCCTTTGTAGCTTTTGTCCTGCTTCACATTCCAAGGATAGAACATGTGATTTTATTGATGATAGCAATTTTAATTAAGTGCTATCTCTGCTGCTGTAGGTAATGCTAGAGAAATCTGCATTTTAATAAAAACAAACAAATAACAAAACCCTAGAAATACAATGCAAACTCCTCTATAGCCTTGCATGTTCTTAACTTCAAACAACACAAGCAAAAGAGCAGAGTTATGTCATTTTACTACACATTCCTCTGTATTATATATTATGTCTCACATCTTTCATTTTTTTTAAATTATCCCATTGAACTTTCAGAGATTTTAAATTAAAAAAGATATCCTGTAGCAACACTTAACGTGGAAAGTAAAATAATAATTTTTATGTTAAACTTTTTTTCTTCCCTGAAAAGAAAGAAACAAGTGCACAAAGGACTACTGGCATAAGTGAGGACAAGTTTCTATGCAGCAAAATTGATTTAATTCCCTTGCCTTGAGTTTTGTGCTGATGTAGAAGATGCAGAAAATTCAAATTTGAGTTATCTAAATACTAATACCTAAGAAGTTTTTTTAACTTAATAAAGAAAAATTAGATCTTAAATTACAAAATAACTTTTAGCAATGTAGAAGTGTTAATAACTGAATAGGTAAATATGGTACAGGGATTATTGCTCTTGACAGGAAAGCTGACAGATTTTACTGTTAAGATGCTAAGTTTGCTTATGTTAAACCTAAACAATGAACTTGCTTGAGCATGTACAACTTACACTTTATGGCCTAATACAAATAAATGTATTAAAATGTATGTATTTGAACTAAGCCACTGCTGTTCCGATCTTAAGGTACCTGTAAATGATACTTCAATATTTAGAAGGCATTCTTTCAAGCAAATATCTACTGTTCAATTCAAGTTGCTTTTATCATAACAAGATTTTGAACATGAAAGGACTGATAAATAAGTTCTTTTATCTCCATCTCTGATTTCTAGCAATGAAAACAATGTAATTTCTACTAGGGAAAAGAATACTCTGCTGTGCTAACAAAATACATTGTAGTAAATTTTATTAAAGAGTTTGAAAGGAATCAACTATGAACCTTGTAAAAGGGATTCAAAACTAGAGATATCCATACTTAAGAGACAGGAGAATATTTATAGGCAGAGCTAATATCTTCTGTTAGACCAATTAGCATAGCTGGAAATTTTGATGAACATATGGACACACATCTGTTTCAAACTGATAATAATATCACGTACCCAAAGGCTTGCCCAACATTTCCAACCATACCTATTTATAAAACTTACCTTGTTTAAAAACTGACCTCATTTTCACTTACAGCACCTTAAAACTTTATGGAGTTAAGAACTGCAAGCTTTAGTTTACCAGCATTTGTCCATTTACAAACGTGGTACAGATACTGCACCAGACAGGAAATTTGGATTTGTTCTGGCATGTTCATGAAAACCAATAAATATGTGTTAGAAATTAGAGATGAAACAGGCCAATACATGAAGCAATTTTGTATGGATGTTATTCACCAGATATATTGTCATCAAAAAGAAAATTAGAAGAAAATTAAATAAAAGATAATATTATAAAATATAACTTTTCCCCCAAATGTTATGACTTTCACTGGAGATGCATAGGACTTACTGTCCTAAAAGCCAGTTGCTCTTTTGAGCATGTCTGCTAAACACAGCTTTTCAGGCAGCACTTCCCAAATGACATGCAATTACTATGTATCCAGGTAAAATAGTTAACAAACTCACATTTTCACATGAAGTAATATGAGCAAGAAATTTTGAAACAATTAGTATATGTATATGTAGTATACGTATAGTATTACATATTTTGCCTTAATTATACTGTCATCAAACTATTTTTATCATCATTATCAGATTCTCTTTCAGAAGATGGTGTGACACTCTTTTCAAGTCACTCTGCATGCCCCCAAAAGTGAGGTGAGTTGGAGTATAGTATGACTAACTCTAAAAATGTGAAACTTTAGTACAGAAATTAGGTCAAAGTTTCAAGAAGTGTCTTTTGCTCTCGGTTGGGTTTAGATGCACACAGGGATAAGTCAAGATGTCACATATTTAAAGTGCAAAGTTAGATAAAAGGAGTCCTGAGGTGAGAGGTGAAGGGTTATGTTTTGTCTTTTGATAGCTTAGACTAATCTCATATTGAATGACTTTCATTAAAATAGAAATATTTTCTCAGGATAGCTCATGGAAAATTTGTTCCCATCTATTAGAGAGAGGAGAAATTCAAACTGGGAAATAGTGCTGGGGACACCCACCAACCAATATTTCATTATTGTCCTTTAATGTACTAAAGAGCAACTAAGACTAAATCAAGAAAAATGTTAAAGGAAAATTTACAGCAGGAGAAAGACTTCATGATTATAGCATCTGTCTGCAGGTAGACAACATAATTGTATCCTTTGGAAATACGTTTAAACTATTTTCATATTTAAAATTTGTTCCTAATAGGAAAAAAGTTATTTTATGCATAAGTATGTTAACGAACCGCATAGTAGGAAAACAGAATTAACTTGAATAACATTGCACATTCCCAGTGTAAATTTTTTGTTAGTTTTGTAAATTTTGGAAGAATGCACAACATGCATTTATATAATTTGTTTCATTACTTCTGTATTTGCTTGATTTACCTGATGATTACAAGCATGGAACACCTCTCTTACAAGGAAAGACTGAGAGAAATGGGTTTGTTCAGCAGGAATAAAGAAAGCTTTGGAGTTAGCTAATTGTATCTTTCCAGTACCTGAAGAGAACCTACAGGGCAAGACAGAGACCTTTCACAGGAGCATGTAGTGACAGGACACTAAGGGACAGATTAAAACTAAAAGAAAGTGGGTCTGGATCAGACATTAGGAGGAAGTTCTTTGCTATGGGAGTGGTGAGGGTCTGGAACACTGCCTAGGGAAGCTGTGGATGCCCCATCCCTGGAAGTGTTGAAGGCCAGATTGGATGGGAATCTGAACAACCTGCTCTGGTAGAAGATGTCCCTGCCCATGGCAGGGAGTTGAAACTACATGATCTGTAAGATCCCTTAAGCTCAAACCATTCTATGAGAGTTTATACACAAAGTTATTTTTTCCCTGTGGTCCCACTAAGATGTAATTCTTTCAATGCACCAAACTTTGTGTTTAGACTCCAGTGCTTGAAAATTAAATTAAAATGAACTAAATTAAAATGAACTGCACTGTTAGAATTTATGCCTCTTTCCCATAAGCACTCTGAGAGTCTTTACCTATGAAACACATTTTTCCTTTTTTATAGAGGTCCTTTTCCTCTTTGAAGGAAAGGATAACAATTCCAATCAGTAATCAGTAGACCATTCTTTGGTTTTTTGTTCATGTTGTTGGTTTTGGTTTTTTTATTTTACAATGTGTATATTCCATCTGAATGATCAGAATTTTGGCTGAAGAAAATTGCCAGTTAAGTTCAAATCTATCCTAAGAGACTCATGGTTTAACTCAGAAACTATTTATTTTACCAATTTTCATTTCCTTGTCATGTTGTACATCACTTTTAAGCTTAGTGTTTAAGAACACTTCCAGTTAAGACCAAAGAGCCTGGGTTACTGTCTTCCAGCTTAATCTCAGGTCTCCTCATAAACCCTTTCAGTTTCTTTTACCTCTTGTTACTGAATAGAAAACTCTTAGTAAATTTGTTGTGAACTATGTAGCTCTTGAAGAAAATCCTACAATTCTCTTTTAAAGTTCAGGAGAGAAAAAAAAACACATTAATAATTCTACTTGGTGCAGAGACACACAGATTCAGAAAACAATAAGAAATAACATTTAGTTATTAAAAAAAAAGGTTAACCCAAAAGACAAAAAAACCCAAAACAATTCACAGCAAAGACTTAAATTGTATAGTAACCGCTCACTCTTTCTCTTAATATTTTGAGTTACTGGTCAGAATCACAAAAAAATTAGTTATATTTAAACATATGCCCTTTTTGTGTCCATGTACAGGATTCCCTGGGAATGGCAAGTACAGATCTGATAAGCCATTGCTGATAGTTCAAAAACGGGGAAAATATCCTGGACCGAACACACTACTTTTGATTTTTTGTGTACATTTGTATTTATTTATATTTTAAAATTATTTATATTCAGTAGCTGCCTACCTGTTGAAACTGGGAGACAAAGGCTGAATAAATTCCATACAATAACAAAAGATTCATTTCATGCTGTCTAACTAAAATTTATAAATCCTGCCTTTCTCTGTAAGTGAGCAATTTAAAATCTATGCCTGTGGCCCACAATTACCAACACTTAGCCATGTTTCACAAATGAATCTCTTGATGCCTTCCTTGCTTTCAGTAATTAATGATGACTCACAACTTGCCACACTAAAATGAGAATCTTTGTTTATAGCTTATCTCCCTCTTCCTTCTTCCATCTTATTCAGAACATGCTAGAAATATTTAGGACTCCCAAAGGGCTTTATCAAGAAACAAATTTACAAGACTCTCAGTACTGCAAAAAATACAGCAGTTTCACCAATAACTTTACAAAACAATATATAGTAACTACTGCATGGTCATACCTTCAGGCTTTGAAATATAAAACAAGAAATTAGAAGATAACTAGCATAACTCACCTTTAGGATAACGTCCCTCCTCTAGCTTAAAAGGATAAGATTAGATAACAGGAAAAAAAGAAAGAAAATTATCCTGCAGACCTTTGCAAAACAATCTGGCATGCACAGTTTCCTTTGCCCTTAGACATTAATGTGTTCCGTATAAATCCCAAGTGTGACTTTCCAGATCTCTTCCAACCATCCTGGCTACTGCCCCTCAGGTAAAGCAATGCTGGACTGTCATGAAGGAATAACAGCAAACCCTGCTGTGACCTGGCTGTGGGGAGCACCAAAAAATGAGCCCATGAAATGAAGGCTTTACCAAGTGCCAGCCTGATTATCATAACAGAGCTAAGTCATTTTGCTGGAAGCCTCTTTAAAAAAAAGCGATTATCAGCTAGCAGAAAGTGAAAAGACACTATGAAAAGCAAGATAAAGCGTTGTTGCAGTTTGTCAAAACTGAATAGGTAAAGGAGAAACTCTGTTCCACACACAGCGTGCTGGGATACAGCCTTTTCTACACTTTTGGTTGGGTTTTGTGATGCAGAAATACATGTTCAGCAACTCCCCAACGCATCCTGTTCTTTCCAGTGTTTCCTATGACTTGTACAACTGAGTCTATGTCTACATCAGTCCCATAGAAACATAACAGCAGTAACCTGATAAGAACTGGTCTCAAGAGCAAAACTACTGTTGCTGTGGCATTGCCATCCATCTCATACACACCTCAGGGGTTTTGCTGTACATTCACTCCAGCCTGGCCCCTTAGACTGAATCCCCTGGTCACTGACATGCACTGTGCATGCTCTTAGGCTGTGCCTTTTTTCACACTGGCGGATCCTAGACTTCCAAAACTGTTGCACAGCACAACCCAAAGTGTTCTGAGTGAAGACAACAGAAAGACTCACTCAAAACCCAGCCTCCTTAACTAAACTGAAACTTGCACCCTTTGAGGATGCATCTTCAATTTCCTTCAGATGGTCTGATTCTGAGATTGTGAGACAAGCTGTCCCTTGTCTGTCTTTCTGTGTGGATATTACAATTATAACTAAAAGTCACATACAATGTGTGGGACAGTGGGAGATAAAAGACCTTATATCCTTCCCATTTACATTGCTCTGCAGGAAAAATCATTATTGGCTGTTAAGACAATTAATTGTAGAAACTTAAACAAATACTCTCATATAGATAGTCTGTAATATCCTTTACTTGTATAAAGCAGAATATATCATTACTGGAGAGAAGAATGGCATATTTTCTTTCTAGTCCCTTTTAGTTAAAAATAAAACAAACAAAAAATACCCCAGGCAGAAATAACAGAAAGAGTGTTTCAATACCATAAACATATTAGCTGGTATCCTGCAAGGCAGACAGTATTTTCCATGACATTCACAGACAGCACTATGCCAAAATAGCTTGCATCAAGTGGATGAGTGGGAGGCAGAGCAATAATGCTATAAACATATGCCTGCATTCTCACTGCAGGGTTGTCCTTCTCACAATATAGGACCAATTTCTCTGAATCCTCACTGTCTTCACACAAATAATCACCATCAGGAAACTCAGCTTTCCAACTTATAGCCAAAAGATATAGAGATACCTGTTGCTCCTTAGTGAAATAAGATGGTGTGGGCCCTAGGAGAAACAAATAAGGAAGCAAGAGCAGCAAGAGGGACTATCAGTCTTAGTGATCATTGCAGGGATTTATGTTTTCAGTTCCAGGTTCACTTTTGTCTTTACTCTGTGATTGAAATGGAAATGCCTCAGCTATGTTAGTGGGTGAGGAAATCTTCTATTGTAGCTGCATAATGATTGCCACTCTTTTTTTCCCCCCTCCCAAGGTGCTAGGAAACCCTTTCAGCCTAACAGAAAGAAAGAGAAAAAAATAATGAGTGCTGAACACTGAAAACAAGGACAATGCTTATTTGATGGAGTAGAGTAATTCCATACTTTAAATCAAGATTTTCCTTTCAATGCAGACTTCAATGCGGGTACAGAAAGCAATGCCTGCCCTACTTCTAAGCATAGCTCTTTTAGGTTTGGTATCTGAAGGAAAATCCCTACAGACTGCATGACTGTAACATTATGATCATCAAATTCAAAATCCTATGAAGATAAAAATACTAGAGCAATCTGTCCAAAATAGTCACCCAAGTACCCAAGTAGAAAGCTTGAGTTTCAAACAGGGAAAATGGAATAGAGTACTGTGAAATAGAATCTGAACTTTTGTCCCCTGTTCATCATAACAGAAAATAAATATGGGAAATGGATGGAAATTCTAGACTTTAGCTCTGAGAAGAAATGTGCTTTGAAGATGGCACACGCTACTCTGTGGAGATGCAATTTCCTGAGTAAAACTCCTGAGTTTTAAAGCTTGATGCTAGAAACTTAAAAGAGCTTTTACACACTCAATTTGTTGCCCCTTACAAAGAAGACTGAAACTAAAAGTGGGGCTGTTATTTGTAGATGATCACAGAAAAGAAGTTTGAAAGCAAAGTTGTGTCCTGTTTCAGGGGCAAGTGCAATGAGAGAATGCTGCCAGCAGCAGAAGACACCCAACATGAGACATGTGTCTTTAATATGGTGGCAAGGAGTGTTTGAGACCCTTCACAGCTGTAACAAGAACTCTTTTTTTATCTTCATCCCCACTGAAAGCTGTCCTAGGGCAGAGGGGAGCACCCAGGCTAGGAAAGCCTGTCTGCAACCTGCCCATCCCGCTCCATCTCTTTTAAAAACCTGCAGTCAGCTAATTTTAATGAGTCAGTTTCAAACACAGAGTCAGAGGTCAACAGAGCAAAGGAGCAGTTCAAAGTGCTTTAGGCAAACTCACGTAAAATAGAGAGGTCTTAAGATTTTTTTGGGTGAATACAATGTGATGAAATGATGTGATGAGGTAAATCATCTACAAGCTACTGTAAGGCACTGAAGTTAATGATGGGTAGAGTAATAGGATTTTAGGAGAAAACAATTTTAATTTATGGTAGAGACTGTATATTTCAAACCCAACTTGATTTCTGAATATCCATGAAGTCAAAATTCAGGGAAAAATTAACTATGACTATCTTACTGCTTGTAAAATATATGTAGCTTTTTCATTCTTATTTTCAGTCACTAATGCTGACACATTCAGGTAAATATCAAGATTATTGTTACCTTTTTTTGCAGCTCTTAGGGTATATTTATTTAAGCTACCGATAGCTATTTCTATATTTATTTATATTTATATTTATATTTATATTTGTTTGTTTTTATTTGTTTATGTTGTATTTATAGCTATTTTACCTATATTTAAGCAATATAATAATTTGTCAGGGCTTAATTTTCTTCCTGGTTTGACCCAACGCTGATGTATGTAACATGAAATCTGAGGAATCTCTGCAAATTGAAGCTATAGCTTCCACACCTAATTACTGAACCGTGATTTTGCCTTCTATAAAAAAAATAAATTAGTTTGGAAGTAGTCTATGCAGAAAGTAATTGATTTGGCAATGTTTCTGTTTGTATCAGAATTCCCTTTAAAATCTGAATATCAATGTAAAATAATAAAAATTAGATATAGATTTGGCAAAAAAATGTGGTGGACTGCAGGGAGAAAATGGAATATTTCCTACACTTCAGTCAATTTCATTATGTCTGTTGCCTATTTCAACAAACTAAATAAACAAACAAAGTGTCACTGCTATATTTATTAGGAGAAAACATTTCAATACAGCTGGCAAACAGCCTTCTGTAACATCTCTGGACAATTCTAGCACAAACAACTCAGAGGTATTAATGAGAATCTTAGTCTTCCTTTGTATGCATAAGGATGGGCTTTTCAGAGAAAGATGTCCACAGATTTTTTTTAACATGCTTAGCTAACTCTCTTCACCATCCAGATTAAAGACTCATTTCTGTGGTGTGGAAGATGTGCATACAGTTTTTTGTGTGATAGCCCGGAGGTTTAGAGAGTTATCATTGCCTGAGGTGCATCCTTGGGAATGAAGTCATCTGGGCTGCTCAGCACTAAGCTGGAAGAAAATAGAGCTAGTTTGATTAAGAAAGTTTTGATATTTCCTGTCTTAATAAGAGAAGAAAATGTAGTTGTTATCAAATTTCACTTAATTCTTCTAAATGGAAATAAGAAAATAATTCACATTCTCCACTAATGGATGGAGGAATAGTTATTTTTTCATTAAACAAAAGGCAAAATGAATCAGAATGAAGTATTCAATCAAAAATATTGGTGGATTATATTAAGAAACCTCTTAGTTCTTACTGTTACATGAAATATCAGCATTTTTTTGTGACTGCACCACTTTTGCATATGAAAAATCAGTGTACAGCTGGTGCTATTACCACATTATACCAAATTCAAGTAACTTTGTAGTCTTTTCCCTGGACTATCCATTATCATAATTCTATCCTAATTTAATGAAGCTTAGGACTCCTTTCAGCTTCCTTCAAATAATCTTCAAAGAATGTTTTTATCTGGACAGAGGGAGATGGCATTGCTTTACAAACTGGCTCACTAAGTTGGCATCTTCACAAGGTGGTGGGTGAGAGGACTAAGAGCTGAGTTTACAATTAAACAGTTTAGGTCTTACTCTGCACTCCCATACTTTCCCATCTCCAATTTAATCTGAGTCTGGATCTGCTCCCTCGAGTCACCTGTGGACAATGGGTAAGTTTAGCTCACAGGCTTCCATCTCACCCATGAGACTGCTTTGTTTCTGTGCTGCACTGCTGCTGACCCCACTGAGACAAAATTAAGCTGTGTGAGGATGTACAGGTGAAACGCTTCTGCAGCCTGGAAGCAGCTCATCAGGATGCAGGTTACCAGGGGTGCTTGCTGTGCCTCCAAATTGCTACTGATTATTCAGCCTTCCATGAGGCAGCCTGGACAAAAATCACAAGACATAACGACAGGGTCTGAGTTAAAATTGCTGGCATATTTCTTCAGTCAGTACTGGGCTGCACCCTAAAAGCCCAACACTGCAAAGGATATGGCCATGAACCTGATTGCCTGCTTTAAACAGTGCTGCTGAAATAAGATGGACTATGCACAGGCTCAGAGATACATGTTTCTTCTGTAACTTGCTGGAAATCATCACAATAAAATGTGTGGAAGTGCATACACTCATTAAAAAGAAATTTTCCATATGGGCTTCCATATGCATCCATATCCATGTAATACATCTGAATTTATAAACTACAGCATCTGCAAAATGGGGAAAAATATTGTTTACCTCTTGCCAATGCATTTTTTTCTCCCACCCCAGGCCAAATGACTATAAATGACTGTATTTATTATTTTAGAGAGCGCAGAAAGGAACCATTCCATTACTCTGACCCAAATCAGAGTTGCAAACACTGCTGAGAGAAACTAGCAAAAATTCTTCTGCAATCTATGTAGGCTAAAATATGCATGTATTTGTGCTTCAGCTTTTCACTGAAGCCCACACAAACCCCAAACTACTGAACAACTAACTACTACTACCTGCTCAAGTACTTGGCTTTGGAAATATTGAACATAATTTCCTCCAGTGTAACATTATTAATTTTCCTTGCAGTGCAACATCAGCAGAATCCAAAAGTCAGCTCAGATCTGGGACCTGTAAGCTGGCACTGCATTATGTTGGTTTAAATATTGCCTTTTGGACTTTCCAGCTCTTCCTGTAGGCTTCAACATTAAATAATGTTGTACAAGATATTTATACCAAATTGAAAGAATATAAAATGATAAATGTATTAGATATGGTTTTTACTGTCTCAGATGTTAAGCTAAGCTTACAAATATAGTATATATGCCTACTTATGTGCAGTTTTTTTACTATTCTGTCAGAAATGTGCAGAAAATTCAAACTAATCTAAGCAAACGAAAAATATTTCTGCCAATTCGCAGTGCAACTGAACCTTTTCAGCTTCATTTAACTTCTTCTACAAACCAAAAGCAATTTTCAGAGGAGATAAATGATTTTCACTGCAAGAATGCCAAAGCTTCTCTAATAAAACAGGCAACATTTGCTGGAGAAAAGTGTACAAAAAATAATGCTGTTTATTCTATCACAGAAATTATCAATTTAAACACCTTTTCACAGATTAAAATGTAAAATCTTTTATATATTTATAAGAAAAGATTGTGAGAGATATGTTTGTTACCGGGCTGTTTCTAGAAACACTTTCTGGGTGTAAAAGGCATATAAAAGATAGAGTAGTCACATGGAAAAACTGTCCCTTCACTTACACACCATCAGTAGAGGGAAGGAAGAGAGTGGAAAGTGTCATGTCCCAAATGGGTTCTTTAGATGAAGCGTTTCAGGAAGTAAGGAGAGACAATTCACAGAAAGGGAGATGGGTGCACTGTGCATCCACCACATCAAAACCAAAAAAAATGCAGTTCATACACTATGGTGCCTTATCATTTGTAAGCAAGAAGGACAGAAGGTCCTATTCTGCTTGAAAACTGCAAAACTACATGGTGCTTTTTATTTGAATAATTATTTTTTATTTTAACACAATAAATTCAACCTTGATACACTTATTCCATTATTTTTAGTTAAAAATTCTATTTTGATTCCATCGAAAACATCTTTTAATTAATTACTTTAAATGTAAGAAATATTATTGTTGTTTGTATGTGTATAAAAATCTGATTTATGCATTTAATTTTGCTATGTTATTAGCCACAGTAGTAACTTCGAGCACACTATAATAGTACAGATTGACCTCTAAAAAAAAAAAAAGTAATTTTGCATTCTTAGAAGCAGAGAAATCTCTCTAGCAAAAAAGCTTAAATCATCTTTGAGACATATGTTCTGGATCAGGAGAAACATGACTACTAGAAGTAGTGTCATTGACATAACTTTGCACATTAAAGCAAAATTCAGTCGTAGCTGGTTTTTTCTGTTGGTCAATTACAGATCCTCGGACTTCACGTGATGGTGATTACAAGAGTAAAGAGTGCTTCTGATTGTTTACAAACACACATAATTTCCTTTCAAACATTATATGTAACACACTCATTCACTAAGTTGCTCAGTAAGGAAAAAGACATTTGCCTTTTCCTAATAAAACATGGCACAGGGAAAAGACTGGAAATTCCAGAAAATAAGGAGAAGAGTCGTTTGAACACTAGATCGTTTCCTTAGTGCAGTATTTTTTAAAAATACTCTGATTTCTCATTTCTGGCATAACCATAGTTTCTTAGCTCATACTCAGATTATGTCAAATCCTTTCAAAATTAGCCTAACAATGCTGTTATTATTCAATGGAGGAAAAATGTGATACTAAAAAAAAGTTACAGGAGTCATTATTGTTATTATTATTGATAATAATATCCTTCAATACACCAGGAGTCCTAGGAATTATTTAATCCTATTTTACACTCTAATTTGGAGTAACACTCATCTCACACATTTTCGGCTAAAGTGGCTCTCATATACAAGAGATACAAAGGGTTTTATTTTACATAGGTGATTTACCAAGTACAAAGTCCTGCTCCTGGGATGGACACAACCAAGAAGCCCATTACAATTGGGATCTGTGTGGCTGGGAGCAGCCTTGCTGACCTAGGGAACAACAAGATGAGCTTGAGGCAGCTTTTGAGCTGCAGCAACAAAGGCAAACAGGATCCTAGACTGCATCCACTGAGGGGTTACTGGCAGGGATCATCTCTACTCAGTGCTGGTCAGGCCACACCTTGAGCTCAGTCCCAGTCCCCCACATTTCAAGAAAGATACAGACAAACTGGAGGAGGTACAGAGGAAGGTTGTGAAGATGGTCAAAGGGCTGGAGTACCTGCCCCATAAGGAAAGACTTGAAGGAGTGATGCCTTTCATCCCTGAAGAAGTGAGCGGGGAGCCTATAGCACTGAAAGTATTCCAGCACTTCAAGGATGACTACAAAAATTTTTTCCCTCCAGAAGGAGCTGCATAGAAAAGACAAGGGGCAACAGGCACAAATTGTACTGAGAGAGGTTTCATCTTGATGTAAGAAGATTTTTCTGCAGTGACACAATCAGTTTCTGAAATAACTTACTCAGGGATGTGGTAGAGCCCCACCACTGGAAGTTTCAAGATGCAGCAGGACTGGGTAATAGATAATCTCATCTAGGCTCTCTTTCCCATGAAAGATTAGTGGACCAGATGATCTTCTGAGGTCACTTGAGCCTGGGCTGTTTTATGATTCTGTAAGACATTTCTTTCCTGCAGGTCTAAGAGTGACTACAGAGCATAATAAGGGGCTGAATCAGAGCACAGAAAGATTGGAGTTGGAAGGCACCTCTGAAGGTTATCTGTGCCAAACTGGTATTGAAGGTATGGCTAATGCCAGGTTTCTCAGAACTTTTTATAAGTAAGGTTTGAAAAATCTCAAAAAAACCCCAACTTTCATTGCCTCACTATGTTAAACTAGAGCACTCCATTGTTTTTCCCCTTGTGACTAATGGGGATTTCTTTTGCTGTAGCTTGTGACCACTACCTCATTCTTCCAGTGTATATCTCTGACAAGACACTGGCTTCATCTTTTCAACAATTCCTTTCTAGGTGCACAAAGACAGTAAGTTGTATTCCCTGACACTAGGTTGAAAAAACCCAGCTCCTGTAGCTTCTGTTTGTAAGACATATACACCATGCCCCTAAACATTCTGGTGCATGTGTGCTGGGCTCTCTTGTTTGTTGATATTCTGCTTGTACTGAGGACTAGAGATCAATAACAGGATGTACACAAAGCCTCCCCACAGTGCCAGGCTAATCACTTACCTCAGACTGTCCTTATGCTGCAGCCAGTGCAGCCCAATGTGCTTTTAGCTTTCCTTGCAGGAGCACTCTGCTGGCTTCTGTTCAGTGGCACAAATAGGTTCAACCTTTCTGGCTTGAATAGTATAGCTGCAGTCCTAATCATATTTGGGACCTGCCAGCACCTGATTTAGAGCTAGTTTGGAGTGTTTTCAAAAGTAGAAGTCACAGAGCATACATTTAGCCCAAGTTTCAGGCAACAATGACTTGAAGACAACATCACTTCCTTGGTAAAAATGAGTGGAGAAAGGCAGCACGAGTGATCCAGATGATGGACAGCCTCTTGGGAAAACACCGCACTGTGTGGTAATCAACACTGAGAGTGCTGAGAACTGTTGTTGAGGGACACTGGGCAAAGTCAGACAGTTCTGTTTCCTTCCTTGACACGCTCATTCAGTCCACATCCTTGCCCCAAGGCAAGCTCAGTCAATGCTGACTCCATCACACTTGGCTAATGTTTGTCTCACCCACAGTCAAAATCCTCCCACCTGGCAGGTTCTCCAGGCAGCTACATCCTTGCTGCCTTGCCCTTAGAGGTAGAAACAAATTCCTGATATCTAAGTTGATACTGAGCTGACATTTTAGGCTTCCAGAAAAAGACAACAGAAATCTGCAAGATGTGATTTAGGAGCAGCTGGCTCTGCCTTAGACCAACTTAGACAGACTGAACGACATCTTGGGGGCCTTTCCAGCCCCATGTGCCATGTTTTCTCTGGTTATCTTGCTGCTGTCAGGAAAAATATTTGACAGCTAAATCATCTGAAAGCTGTCTTTCAACATGAGGCTGGAGGGAGTACTAAAGGACGTCAGTGAAGCAAATGCCATACTGATGCAACTAAGGTTAAAAACATGATAAGAGTGACCTTCTTAGGATATGATTTTATATCCCCCTAGATACTGCAACAGTTCTATTGCAGATGATCTGCTCTTTAAAAAAAAACCAAAACATAGTTCGAACTTATAAAGCAATTTATGCATAGGAAAAACAATTTTAGAAAGCCAACTTTGTTTTTTAATCTAAAAACAGCTCTACAATTAACACAGAAAGAGTGCATTAGTCATAAAAGCATTTTGGAGGAAAGAATGTAGTGGTGTCCCTAGTCTAACAGAGAAAATCTAATTTCTTTTTAGTTTTAGTTTTATTGCTGTGTCTGGATAAAGTTCATGAAATTGGATTTATCTTTGCCTAAACTCCTGCTAGATCATATGGACTGTAGCTATAAGTTAAATTCTTGCTGAGTTTTGAACTAAACTGAGAGAAACTCACAGAGGTCTCAGATTTTAAATGAAAAAATATATTCTTCTTACTCGTAGTTCTCTATCAGAAACTTGAAATGTTTCTTTTCCTTCACAAAATCAATATTACATATGCATTCACTAATATCCCTGTTTGGTTTCTCAGACTTGCAATGGATAGTACAAGAGCCTGCAGAAACAAATCCTTCTATTTTTACACTATATGAACCATCTAGGAGATGAAGGTGGTGAATGATCCGTGAGTTTGAATGCTACCATCTTTTCTGTTTTTCAGTGGCCACATGCCACCAGACACACAGAGACACCAAGAACTGTGAGTGAGGCTGAATGAGATGTGCAAAGAAATCCTCTGAGGATCTCAGATTTAGGGCTTTTTACAGACCTCAGTGCCACATTAGCAGAATACCAATGTTTCCTTTGTTCTGACCTTTCCTTCCTTCTGTTGCTTAAATAGGTGAAACCTAGTGAGTTGAAAGTGACTGCTCATCTATATTTATGTATATTTGGAAGGCAACAATCTTTATGTAGGAAAAAACAGCAGTTGCAGGTGGCAATTCACCTGCCCTGTAGTAAAAAATTCCCAGTGCCTAAAAATCCCACTGAGCACACTGCCAAGGCTGTCTGGATGTGCAATGGCCAAGTGGAGCCATCACCCTGCTCAGGCATATGAGGGAGGGCAGAAGCTCTTCAAATAAAACATCATGTCTCCTATGATGTAGGTCTACTGGCATTTGTTGCCCAATTTCTTTTCCAAATAATGTTGCAGTGCAAAAATGGAGATGGAGGCACCAGCGCACTACTTTCTTGATCACAGCTCCCATTTCACAGTCTTAATTGCTACTTATGAGGCCCTGGGTATCTCAGTCGCCTTAGAAAGCTAATGGTTGGTATAATTTAAATTAATTAAGCAACATTAAACATTCATAGTCAGGATTTTTAATATCGTAGTCTTAAAACAGGGATTGTACTGACAGATTTTTTTTTTAACTGCTAAGAAGTCAGTGCAGGATGCAAGACCTTGATAATGACTCCCTTACTCAGCTACCAGATTGCTCATACTGCAGTCTGTCAGAGCAGATTGCCAGTGCCAACCAGATATTGAAAGTTCTATTTGATTTATAGATTTCTTCTAGGTAGCAAAAAGCATGCTTCAGCATACACATAGGGCAGAAAATAAGAGAATCACAAGACAAGCCTTTAAATCTGTAAAATTTTGCAATCTTTCTCTCTTTAAGAATTACATAACAAGAAGTTGATATTTCAGAACCAGTATATGACATACTAATAACAAGTTGGCAAGTAAAGTAATTTTCTGTCATGTAAATGCAATACCTAAAGCAGAAATAGGTTTTTCTAAACTAAGTAACTTTGAAGGCTGCATGCTTAAGTGAGTAATGAACTACTTAATTATGAGGGCACAGGTTCTTTTGGAAATGACAATAGTTTGCATTTAAATTATCTTTAAGCAGATAATCTTGATGTTCTTTACAATTAGTAAGCAAACTGTAAATACCTTATCAGGACAGTTAAATGATAATTAGATCCATTTGAAAAACATCTAAATTAAAGGCCAGGGGAGGTTAGCTTAATTTCCTGTTTATGCTCGAGGGCAAATGTTGAAACAGTAGATGAAAGATTGGTCAGATAAGAAGGGAAAGGAAACATTAAATACTTGAAATTTAAGAGAGTTTATGTGAAGACTGGATCCAAAGTCCACCTACTCCTGGAAGAACAAAAATTTTTAACAGCCCCTTGTAATAGAGTTTTGCTCTTCCACTTCTGCTGAAGCATCATTTAACTTGGACATTATCAATGGTCTTTTCTTTAGGTTTTCTTCATCCAGATCTCCAGCCCACTCTTGTTTTTCTCTGATCAGACAAGTAGATTACTGGATACATATTTGTTGATGGTGTAAAGATTGTTGCTGGTGCATCCACTCCTGTCTAAGTATTCTAGTTTTTTGAAAGTTATATATGTAAGTATTCTAGTTATTTGCTCAAAACGGAATATCAAAATTTAACCATTTTGAAAAAAAACCCACATATATTCCATTGGAAGGGGGCAGAAGAACATTCAATCAATTATTAGAAGGAGAAGTAACATAAATTGTTGGAGGAAGCACAGAAAACCAGGAATTCTGGAAAAGGGAAGAGCTTCAAGTTGCAAAGGCATGAAATGGGGATAATCAAGTAATACTGGGGGAAAAAATGAGACAAGCAAAGGGAATTGAGAATAATGCCTAACCAGAAAATAAAAAGGCTGAAAAGAACTTTTCTTCACCCAAATAAACAATGATTTAGAAATACAGGGACGCAGAGAAATAATAAAGGCATAAAGGAATACTGAACAGAAAGAATGACTGGGAAAGAGAAGGGAGGCAAAAAGAAAGAGAATGAGATATGGATTCAATAGAGATAGGAGGGAGTAAGAGCAATGAAAAAAGCCCACATTTTGTGTTTAGATAGTGATATATATTTTTAGTACAAGTTTAATCCTTTGTGGCAGCCATAATTATGTAAAATAGCAATCTGCATCCTAAATATCTAGTAACAGAAGGAGTAGTGGTTTACAGTCTTTCTGTGAACACATACCGTGTGTCAGAAATTATGACATTTTTCACTATGATAGCTGTCATCATCAGTCTGTTCAGAAATTTAGTGATTAAGATTTAGCCAAAGATTGTGTAATTTTTATAGCACTTACGTGGCAATGTTCTTGTTCTGACATGATGATTTTTAAATAAGTGTCTGACACTTGATGATATCCTGAAATCAATAAGCTGAGACATAAACCAGGAGGTATAAAAAGAATAGGTTTGTTCTCTAGTGGGTTGCAATCACTGCTACATCCTCTCAAATGATGCTTTTGCATCATGCCATCTCTCTTAGCGGGAGAATAAGGTGTAAATGAAAACTGGTACCCTAAAAGGCTTTGAAGTCTAAAATAGCAGGGTTAAAACCAGCTATACTTGTAGGAGAAGTCTGACTAAGAGAAAACCATTGATTCTCTAATGCTGTCACAGTTTCTTTTTTCCAAAGTTTGGTGGTTTATTTGTTGTTACAGTAAGGAATCATCCCAGACTTCTCATTGTACGTTACTTAAAACATGATACATTGAACTAGTAACTCCAGATGAAATAAAACAACATTTTACTGTCTTGAAATTCCTAAACCCCATTACACATGCTGGGAATTAAATTGGCTGGGCTATTTCCCTCAGTACGAGAATTGAAAAGATCATGAAAGTAGCAGTAGCTATTTACAGCTAGCAGGCTTAATTTTAAGCAGGACAAACCCTAAGCCAAACACATCTCCAAAAGCTGGATTAGAAACAAGCTGGAAAATAAAATTTACATTTTAGCCACAGGAACTAATCAAAACCAAAGAAATATCATAGGAAAGCAGCATCTTTTTCTTCAAAAGGGTATCTTGACTCTAGTGTTGTGTTGATTATTGTAATCATGTATCATGTTGGCTTGATCAAATAGTTATTGGTATGTAGATATTCAACATCCAGATGTGGAACAAATCGTTTTTGCCAAAAAATAACCACTAGTCAATAAAGATATCAAAACATGTATGGTTTCTCTAAAGAAGGATTTAGATAAACATCTTCTAAAATTCAGCTAATATTATATTCAAACAAATTATGATGACTTTCTCCCTCAAGAAGAATCTATTTAGAAATCATCCATTCCTTTTTAATTCTCTGCAGATGAACATAAAATATTCTGGTTTGTTGAGATGTGCTAGACATTTCCCAAATATTTAAGTAAAAGGGCTTCATCCATGATTGGTTATGTCGGGCACATGAGTATTGCTAAAATGGTAACACTATAGATTTTTTTGTCTGCACTAAGCTTCTCAATCCTCTCTTCAAACATTTGAATAGTGCGATTAGCATCTTCATTTGGCAAGGGAAAATGTTAAAATTCAGATGGAACTCATCTAATTTTAAGCATTATGGAAATTAATATGCAGCTTCCTATAGAATTGAGTTAATCAAGCTCTTATTATTGTGATATCTGCATATATTTAATTATAGCTAGCTCCACTTTACATTTCATGCAGAAGTTTGTAAGGGCATGCAGAGCATGGCCATTGTCTTTAATGGAGGAACTTTCATCTGAACACTGTAGGTCCTTCTTTTGCACAGGACTCTAAAATCGGGAATCAGTTTGCTAGCTGAAATAAAGGTTCCTTTCAAAACAAGTAAAAATATCCAGAATTTTCAAATAAAACTATTTTTTACACTGATGATTAATTTTCTGGTTATTTGTCTAGACTACTATCAAACTGCTTTCTTATTGCCGCCGCCCTGTTATCAGGTTGCTTGTCCCAAGTTTGGATACTCATTCTGTTGTGGGTGAGGTTTTTTCCCATATGGCAAGCCTGACAGCTGCTGTTTTGTGGAAAGTTTACTCATTTAAAATTACCACTAGTACTGTGCTGTGGCTCTGCTGCAGACTCAGTGCAATGGAAATGAAGGTGGAAAGCTTCTCAAAACAAACAGAAAGCTGATATCATTTCTTTTGCAGCAGCTTCCACTGAAAAATGAAAAGGGTGTTTGCAATCCATCAATGTGGTTGTGGTCCATGATCTGCAGCAAATTTAGAGCCTCAGGACAGCTGGCCAGGTCTTGCTCTCAGGGAGACAAAGAGCTGGGCTTCCCTTTGGTGCAGCCAGAGGTTTGGGATTGGTAGCTCTCTCTCCCCTAACATGAAAGAGGCAGATCACCTGTTGTGAAAGTTTACAGTCACATTCATAAATGCTAAAAACAAGGTTTAGACAAGACTTTTCTCCTCACACTTTTTCATAAGCTTTTTTTTTTCCCTGCCTGTTTTTGAGGGTTTTTTTTCAGTTGTTTGGGGGTTTTGTGGGAAGGGTGGAGTGGCAGGGTTGGAGGAGAGGAGGCAGAATAACATAGATCCTATAGCTCAAAAAAATAGCAGACAAATACAAGAGCAGATAAAAAAAGAAAACTGTATCATTGGCCTGTGAAAGGGAATGAGTGAGTATGCTTTTTGCATGCTCTCTTAGAAGACAAATATACGGAAGCAGAGAGATTCAGGTCATAAAAACAATTTTGAACTCCTGCCTTAAGGCAGGGCTGCTGGCAGGGAACAGAAACAGAAACATGCCTTTCCAGCTCCTTGAGTAACTCCCATGTCACTTTGATGACCCAACAGAAGATTAAGTTAAACATGGATGGTCTCATGACTCCAGAAGAGCTTACGGTGCTGTTTGAGACAGATCTCTGGAAAAGAAAAATGTCTGCTCCACTGAGGAATATGTGCATTCCTCTTCATCTATGCCACATAAATTTGGAATTAAAGATGACAAAAAGAACATAATGTAAAGCCTGCATCACTGTTGACATTAAAGTGAGCAGCTGAACTGTTGAAAAAATAACAACTCTAAATTTAAAATTCAGCTGTCATATTGATGAATTGCATTAATTTATGTGCATACATATCTCAAGAAACAACAGTAAAATCAGACAAGAACAAAACAGAACAGTGATTATATAGGACCTCAGAGTATGCTGAGAACTATCTACCATAGACATTGAGTTTATTTATGCAAGAGATTGTTGCATTTTTCCCAATATTTCAGTTCCTCTGTGTCAGATACTTCATACAGGAATAGTTTCTTAAGGTACAATGAGCCAGTGAAACTCTGTAAATAAAGGAAAGGAAGAGACCTGTATACCTGCTGTGCAAATTGCACAGAATTCAGCTGTGTTGCAGATGTAATAAAATTCATGGACAGATAAAAATGCAACTGTGATATTATATTACATGTGCCATAAAACATGTTATAACTTATTTTTGCTTTGCTATCCAGCAGTTGTTGTGAAAGATGTCTGCATTGAATAGGCTGACTAATAAATAGTATATCCAGTGCACCCGTCAGTTTTGGATGTTAAGATACTGGAGACCCATTTCAAATGCTGTAGTATTAGGTACCTGACATCTTGTAGCTGAGTATTTATCTGAACACTTCAGTGGAAGAATTTGGTTTTATTGTATTCATTTAATAATAAATAATTTTAGGTCTTTTCTGGAGAAAAGTGATTCATTGTTAGAGTTATTATTGAGGGATTTTTAAAAAATAGTATTATTGCAGCTGAAAGCTTCCCTTTTGACCTTCCCAAGGCAGATAAATTCCCCACATTTTCCTGCAGACAGGACAGAAAACCCAACAGATTTCACTTACAGAGCGAGTCTTCCTTCCCTTTCTTTGTTTGTTATGCAAAGCTAGTCAGTTGCATGGAGGAGAGGAGTGAGCTTCATCAGTTGATCTTACAAAAAAAAAAACTGAGATACAACAAATCCCTTCCCCAGAGATGCTGTTACCTCCTCAGAGTTCAAAAGATTACTTGGAAACAGATTTTTGGGACCACTGCCTGCTAACCCTGAACAGGTGCTACCTGTAAGGAACAGGAAATAGCCAACTTCTACTGCAAACCTCTGCATTCTTCTAGGTTTTCTAACAGAAATGTCCAGAGATATCCTTAGGATGTCATCAATGGATGTCTTGCAGATGTCTGAGCAGACTGGCATTTTTCAATTTTGTTTTTTAAAAAAAAAAAACCAACACAGTAAATCTCTACTTTTTACTGAAAATTTAGCTAGCAACTTCAACACTTATAAAGATTTGATCAAATTCTGTGAAAAGTTCTCTTTTTACATTAAATGTTGTATTGTGTCTGGTTTAGATGGAGTTCATTTTCCCACAGCAGCTCACACAGTGTTGTGCTTTGTGCTGGTAGCCAGAAAAGCTTTGATAACTCACTCAGTGCTTTGGCTACTCTGAGCAGTGTTGGTGTCACTGCTGTCTCTCAACATTCCCCCTCTATCAAGGGTCTGGGAGGGGGAAGATCTGGGAGAAGACACAACCATGCCAGCTGACCCAAATTAGCCAAAGGGCTATTCCATACCATATGACATCACTCAAATACAGAAGCTAAAGGAAGGAGGAGGTAGAGGGAAATCCATAATCCATTATACACTTGCCTTCTGGAGCAACCAATGGTGCCTGAAGCCCTGGTTCCCAGGAAGCTGCTGACCATCACTTGCTGCTGGAAAGCAAAGAATAAACTTCTTTTCCTCTTTGCTTATGTGCATGCAAACTTTCACTTTTGCTTTAGTAAACTGCATTATCTCAACCTAAAAGTTGCTTTCCATCTGATTTTCTCTCCCCTGTTCCACAGGGAATGGGAGTGATAGAGCAGCTTGGTGAGCACCTGGCCCCCAGCCGTGGTCAACCCATCACAAATGTCTACAGAGAAGAAGAAAACCATTAAATAAAAAATAGTAGTAACAGCTGTGTACTTCATTAGGACTTTTGCATTCCCTGGTGTCTTCTTTCACAGATGGATTATTAGAATAGCAAAACATTATTGATGGGTGCTCAGTAACTTGTGGTATATTAATAGCTGATAACTTCTGAAGTTCATAAAGTTTCTAGCAACACTATAGACCACTGGCAATCAAAGAAGAGAAAAAAAGCTTTGTGGAAAAGATTGGCTAGAAAAAAGTTAGAAGAACACAGATATCACAAAGAAGCCAAGTTTCATGGTTTACTTAGCTCACACTTAAAAAAGAGCACTAAATTATGGAGCAGAATAAACTACATCCGAAAAGGTAGCTTTTCAGAAAGACACAAACCATGGCTCAATAGTGCAGTTTTATTGAAACAAGATATTGTAAAACTCTATCAAGTGGGAAACACCAGTACTAAGACTAAGCAAATATTTGGAAAGATCATTTATATCAGGCAACCATACTGGAATCCTGTTATGAAAAAACAATCCAGAAATTACAAAGCAATATTTTGTCTCAGTCCAGCACATTTCTGAGATTTCTTGGCCACACATGAACTGAAATTCAAGCTTCATTAAAGAAGTCCAGGAGCCACTCCTAAAGTACATCATGACTGTCTAGAAAATGAAAAGAAGGATATTGCTGACTTGAAGTGTTTTCCATGACATAAAATATTGCACTGGGCTGTGATTTAGAAAATATGGCGCAGAGCTCCAAGGGTGCAAACTTTAGCACTTGCTTAAACTTGGGTTACAATTATAGGGATAAGACCACTGTGCTTCAGTGAAGACAATATCTTCCAACACATCTCCATCCACTTCACAGTGTTTCAACCTTATTTTTGTCTTGACAGAAATTAAGATGGACTGCCTTATTATTTTTTCTTTGTACATTGCCAAAGGCTTATTGATAGTTGATGGGGCCTTTTTAAAAAAATAATTGGCAAGATAAGCCATTTTACAAAGTCAATTATTATTAAAGTCATTTATTAATAAAATCAGTTATGATTATTATTGAAGAAGAAGAAGAAGAAGAAGAAGAAGAAGAAGAAGAAGAAGAAGAAGAAGAAGAAGAAGAAGAAGGAGAATGAATATGGTAGGAATTTTGAAATATTGGTGAAATAATATGAAGCAGCTTTTGATAGTATAGCTTTAGTTGTGTTCAGTACTGTGGGTTCTGCTATTTTCATCAACACTTCTTTGTGACCTATCATATCAACAGAGGTTCTTATACTCAATGGGTCCAATTTAACATCTTGGCATAGGTGAGAGCTTAGTTCCTAATCATATTGTTACAATAAATCACGTTTAATCATGTTAAATTCATTTCTCTTCCAGACAGTTCAGTTTGCAAGGTACAGCTGTAGAAGAATGGATCACAAAACCATGGCTAAAATGGAGCCAAATCTTCCCTTCACCACCATAATTTTCCTGTAGGCAGGGTTTTCTGGAAATGGCATTTTTTACCATGGAGGATGCTCAATTTGAATATAGATGAGTTGAGTATAGGGTTCTAATTGCATTGTAGGGGAAGTGAAAGCAAGCCACAGCAACAAGTGCAGGGCACCTACCTGGAGAGGATGGAAATTTCACCCTCAAACATTTCTCCAAGCTACAAAATACCCACAGCAATTGTGGTACATTACAAGAGGTGATAGACAAAGACAGAAGGAAACACACGTCAGCTTCAAAGAGAAGGGAAGGGAATAATTACAGACCCGTGAGACAGTCTGATGTTTGTCCAGTTTCTTTTCAGAGTGAAGCCTTAATCTCAAAAAGTGCTTTTTTTGGAGCTTCTGAAGCACGGTGACTGCAAAGGCTTTAAGGCTTCAATAAGAAAAAGGAAACAGTGCCACCTAACTGTGGAAACTGTAAGTTTTTTTTAATTCAATAAACCTGAATTAACAGATATTTTGTACTTTAAAGCTTGGAGGACGGTAGTTATTTGTAGAGAAATCCTGCCTGCAATTTAAATATTACTAGTGCCTGACTTTTTAAAATCATTACTGCGAAAATCTGGTTTTCAGGAAGTAAAGTCAACTGCACATCATATGTTAAAACTCTGTGTTTTTCATTTGAAGACACCTAACTGGAACAGGATTCACACTTAATTGAGGAGACCATATAGGATCAGACCATGTGTGCTGAAGTTTCACTTTAAATACAATAATTACTCCCTTTCAAAGATAGGTATGAATAGGAACACACAGGCGTGCACATATTTCATTTTTCTGTATTTCTTTCCATCAGAAATTGTTTTCAAGATTACCACTTTTTATTCTGTATTACAAAAAGCAAAGCCTGCTATGACTTACTACAACAGCAGTCCCTCAGCTGAGAACAGAATGGGAGTTTATGAAACTTTTCACCTTAATGACTGAATGCATTTTGCAGTGCCAGGTGAATTGATCCTTAAGGAAGTATTGGCAGTGCAAATGCCCGTGGAGATCTGAATTATACATGTGTGGGCTCATAGCTCAGTTTCCAAAATCATTCTCACCCCAAGTACCTGTGCAAAAACTACACACACAATTTCTGAAGTTACTACAACTGTCCAAGTGCCTGAATGAAAAACAATGAAAGGGAAATACTCTAAAAAATTATTCAGGACATGAGCCATAAAGTTCAATGAACATCATAGATGCTAAACTGTTATCATATAAACCTGTTTATTTGCAATGAAAATAAATTTTATGCTTGTTTTTAAAGTATCTATTATCAACTCAAATGTATATATTTTAAGTAAGTTGTTTTCTAGTTGCAACAAAAAAAAAAGGTGGGCCCTGGAGTTTACACATGTTTTTTCTGAAGACAAAAACCTATCATGTCTTTCTTGGCATCTTATTCTTGTACCTTCCTTGCATCTATTGCTTATCTTCTTATGCTTACATTACTTCACATTACAAATATCTCACAAAAAGGGTGAAAATGTGAAGCAAAATGTCCATCAGGCAAAAAGGAAATTTAAGTTTTTTAAGAAAACAAGAAAATAGTGTGCTGTCAGGCATGGGATTTTTAGCTACTTGCTTTGATGTTTCCATTTTTAAAATCTCAGAATTAATTAATTAGAGTTAATCGGGGGGCGTGGTTTGGGTTATTTGGGGTTTGGGGTTTTTTACCCCGAAAAAATCGGATTTTTTACACCAATTTTATGCATTTTTTATGGAATTTAAGTCATTTTTCTTCAAAATTTCAATTTTTAAAATTTCAGAATTAATTAATTAGTGCTAATTAATTAGTCCGTTGGTTTATTGGGGAGATGAGACTTTTTTCCTCCGAAAAAAACTGATTTTTTATAGTGATTTTATGCATATTTTTATCAAATTTAAGTCATTTTTTGGCAAAATTCCATTTTAAAAAAAAAAATAAAAGTAGTTAATTAGAGTTAATTAGGGGGCGGGGCTTGGGTTATGAGAAGTTTGGGGTTTTTTACCCTGAAAAAATCCGATTTTTTATAGTGATTTTATGTGTTTTTTACCAAATTTTCC
>JAOTQP010001286.1:100598338-100613100 GCA_026413545.1 Cichladusa arquata | reverse complement strand
CTTCAAAGACTAGAATCCATCTGACATTTTCAAATAACACTGAAGTGTTCAGAAAAGCAGTGTTGCATATTCCAACATGGTAAAAAGAATCACACTTGAGTCTAGTGCTAAACATGAGATATCATTCCCACATTTGACATTTGATATAGGCTATTCATCAGTACAGAAATATGCAATTATTTCCCTTTGAAATTTTTAGCTTTTTTTTTTTAATGTTTTTAGGAAAAGATCAGTAAAATATTTCAGTAAGTGCTAATATGTGATCCTTGTTGAAATTTTCTCTCACTTTTTACTTCAGACATGTGCTGGGAATAATGCAAACACACAATCCTGTGGCTTGATCCTTAAAGGATTACATGGATCTGGACATCTAGGAGAACCTTCAATTGACTTCTGCAGTATGAATGCCATTAATAGAAGCCTGCCTGTTCCAGGGCTGTGTACTTGGGGCATGAAATAGCCATATCTAAGAAAAGAACAAATTTCGACTGTGGAAACAGAATTCATGATATATGCAACTGCCTGGGAAAGAGATCTTATCTCTCAGAAAAACTAAACTGAAAAGACAGAAAATGTTGATCTTTCATAATGTTTCTTTCATTAAGTATTAGGCATTAGCCACACTGTTAATGTGCCCACAGAAATGTCTTCCCTTGGATTGGAATTTAGTTTATTGCTTTCTGTCTTCAGTTAATAAGTTGGAAAAATGCAGCCAATCCCAGTTTAACTCAAGTTAATGCCACTGGGCATCGCTCAGCAGGTGGTTAGTAGTTTTATTGGATATCAGGTTTTTTCTTGCATTTTATTCCTCTCCTCTCTCCTCTCTCCTCTCTTCTCTTTTCATTGCTATTACCATTATTTTAAATAGCACTATTCTCATTAGTAGAATTAAAATCATTAGCATTAGTATTATATTTTACTTTCTTTCCATTATTAAACTGCTCATTCCCAAGTTCTATTTTTTTTTTCCAGTTCTCCCCATCCCTCCTGGGTGGGAAGTGGGAGTGAGTGGCTGCATGGTGCTCAGTTGCTGGCTGGGGTTAAAACATGACTGCACGTTTGAGAGTCCAACATGAGGATGGTTCAGCATGCATCACCTCCTGCTCTGGCAGCATTCCAAAATCTTGCCTTCTGGCCAGTCCATTATCATTGCCAAGATTCCTGGGTGACTAAAATTTCCTATTCAAGCTTGTGTGATCAGGGTGACCCACTTATTCTATGTACAATGTGTGGAGGAGGCCCTTTCAACATCCAGCCCAGCACCAGCAGCTGCAGTGCCAGGAGAAGCTGTGCTTCCATGGCCCAACTCTTTGGTGAAGGAACATCTAATGTGACACACCTTCAAAATCAGGATTTCCACCCCAGGCAGCAAGATCTTGCCTCAACAGCTTCACCTCTGCATTGCCAGTTATCCTGATTCCATTTCTGCAGCCACCCTCATAGGCCATTTGTCACCATCTGTGAGTCAACATAGAGGTATTGTTCCTGTTTCTAATTCAGCATCTCATTCAGATTTTTTGCTATTTCAAAAGTAAAATTAAATAGGTAAGTATTCCATTTGTCTAATTGTAATGATAATTTTCTCATTAAGATAAAACAGAAAGCAAACATTACTATTTTATTCAATTTATGTATTAGGTGTTAGCTACACTATTAAGGAGCAGACAGAAAAGTCTTCCCTTGGGCTAATATTTACTTTATTGCTTCTCTTCTTTGGTGACTAAGCTGGAAAAGTGCAGTGAAAAAACAGCTTATGTTAAAGTGCAGCAAGTAGTGAAGCAAGCAATACTTAAAGAAAATATGATACCAGTGCTCAAATGTATCACACATCATACAAAGGTGTTAGAATATCACTCTGCTCTTCTATCTTGCTCTCACACTTGCAGTCCCTGACTTTCCCTACCTCTGCATGCACAGACACTCTCACACACAGACAAATTCATTTGCTGCATAACAAAAGCAATTACAAGAAACAGAAGTGATTGCCACACTCCTGCAAAAGTTTTTATAAAAAATATTGCATATGTCTTATATGTTGGGTTTTTTTTACATACACACACACACACACACACACAGAGGTAGGTTCACTCTTAACATTGTCATTTTTGCCTCAAGCTCTTGATGACTTTAGATTGGTATCTCACACCTTTCAAAAATCAAGTCCTTCTATATCTAGTGTTGGCTTTGAGATAACAATCAGTCATCTCTCATTTTTTCTAAAAATAGGCTTTCTAACTGGGAATAACAATCTGCACAGATATTTCTGCAGCTAAACAGTAACAAATTTCCATTCTGTAAAATTAAAATTTGAACATCACTCACCAAAGTCAATTGTTTAAGGAAAGGTTGCTTTAGGGTCTTCTACTTCCAAAAGCACTTGTAAATTTTTAGTCTGAAGAAGATCTGGGTTTCAGTAAAACAGTAAAGAAAGGAAGAGAAAAATATTTCCACACAAGAGACACAGTACCTGTTATCATTGCAATCATTTGAACTGATTTAGCAGGAAGCAAAAATCATGGTTTGTATCTGTAGAGTCCTTGCAATATCCTAAAATCTGTCCAAAAAACAAGTTGATAACCACTGGACATGTATAGTTATGATTTTTACCTTGATTAGGAGAACAGAAGATTGTCATGCAATGGAGGACAGGTGTGCTCTTTAATGATGTATACTGGCAGCCTGAAACAAGAAGAATTTTCCTTTAATGTAATTGATTTCACTGCGATTACCTTGATAATTCGTTGTTGTTGTCATTGTTGTAATTTAAAATACAAAATATTTCTATTTGCTTTATATTATGAATAACAGACAGATTCAGAATCCCCTGTGTGCAAGATTTAGGCACATAGTAGCTGTTAGGCTAAAGCTTGGATGTTGGGATTGCACAGAGAAGTTGTTTACACTATATATTTTCTGCTGATAGCTCTATAAAAGTTCCTGATGCATTACGAATGTTGCTGTTGGAAAGAGGAACAGCCTATTGATCAGATCCCAAGAGATTCATAGAACTTGCTATATTTTAATGGGAGTCAGTGGGATGTAGGTATCCTGCAAATGTTTATTATCACTCAGGCTGTGTACCAAATTGAAGACAAGATACAACAAGAAATGCTGACTAATGCTGGCAAAAAGGAAGATGAAAAGCAGAACAAAAGATTTCCCTGGAGGTTGTAAAATAGATACGGGAAAATCTCTGTCAATGTCTTGGATTGGAGCCTGCTATCTGTCCAATGGAATGATCAGAAAGGCAACTGAACTTTGTTTTAAAGGAATTGCTGTGCAGAAATGAAACCAGTGGGTGATACTTCAGATAGCCAGGCCAAGGGGAGGAAAGTCAAAGGTCCTTGTGCTCTATCTGTTCTTGCTTCCATAATTGTCCTGTGGGTGGTAGGCAGCTGGAGCTGACTTACAGCAGTCTGAAACTATTCTCACTCATTATTTAGAGCTGGAGAGGTGTGGAGTTCAGCTACGTTATCTCTTCTCACCCTCCAAACACCTGCTATGATTTTAGCTTTTTTGCTCCCAAGAGTGGGGACTGACATTGAATCCTCTAGTGACACAGCCTGGCCTCAAGAGGAGCTGTAGGCTGAAATTGTGTCCCTTGTCAAACAAGCCACCACTGAGATCAAGAGTCTGAATGTGGGACACAGAACTGGGCAGGAGCTATAAGGGTGGGTGAAGAGCTGCCCAGAACTATCCAAGCATTACTCCAGGGCCTGTGGAGAGGTCATCTCATTCAGAAAAGCTCTCAGGAGAAGAGTTTGTCTTGTCCTTGCTATGGTTATCATAGAAATCATTAGGAATGTAAGAATTATTCTCTTTCCTAAATTTTCTGTCCACTGCTTCCTTATATTTATTCATTTCATTAATGAAAGCTTGCCTTCCTGCCTTCCCTTCTATTTCATCAAGGTTTTTTGCAATTCTGTATTTCCAGGACATCTGAATGAGAGCTGAAGTAACGCATTTTCCCAAGTCTCTGTCACATCACCTCATTTGGACACTATTTCAGTATGAGATGGTGCTGATATTTATCTCGTCTTTTTTATGTAAAGATGAGATCTCTAGAGCTGTAATTTTTCTGTCAGAACTGCTGGGCTGCTTCTGTCTCTTTTGGGTTTGCTTTTGATGCAGTGACCAAAATTCTGTATAGACCACTCATTTCAAAAATGTGCCAATGATTTCTGCAATGACACTGCCTTTACTGCTTTCTGTGCTTCTCTTTATGCAGCTCACTAATAGCATAATAATATATTCCAGTATTCTCTCCAGCAAATCTCCGAAGATACAAAGACACGCTGTTAGAGATTTTCAGCAATTTTTGAAAACGCTTTTTCATTTAAACTAATCAAGTTCAAAATCGCTCCACAGCATCCACTGAATTATCCATGTTCAAATGGAGTTTCCCTGGCCATTTAGTCCAGGCTAATTTATTAATTTGGTAAAACCAACTGGCAAAGAGCACAGCTCTCCTCACTGGTCAATTATTTGTCTCATGTCTACAGGAGGAGCCAGGAGTCTGAGGTTACAACCTGATAACTAAGATATTTAAATCTTGATTAATTTGGCATCTCTCCTATAAAGGCATTCAGTTTTTCTCTTTTGTTAGAAGTTCTTGCCTTAATTGCAGAGAATAATATGATTGATAAGCCAGGGAAAGACTAAATGCTATGCTCTGATATTCAACATGCAAATGTCCTGACAAATATATGCCTTAAAATGATATCAACTATCAAATTGTATATTAAAATTTATTTTCTTCTAGATATAAAACAACAGGCATTTTTAACAATTGCTTGAATTAAAACCATTTTATTGACTGTTTAGATTAATAAATAAAAGTGAGGTTCTTGGAGAACGCTTATGAATGTGCTACCTACTCCTTCAGCATCTGTTGCAGAAGAATGTCTACAGTCACATTTCATAATGCTTAGGCCCTTTGGAAACTTCTCCATAAAACTCACAATAGAAGCAAAGAAGAAATGCTGATCCTTTTGAAGTTTTATCATGGACTTCAATTAATTTAGGATTAATTTCTTATGTGATTGCTATTTTAAAAATAGAAAATAACTTCCTCAGGGAGATTCACTTTGTGAAAACATGAAAATATTCCACCTCCCAATATGCTTTCTTTATTATTATAAGTTTGGTTAGTTTGTACTATGGATAAAATGCACCAGTTGCTCACAATACTGTATTTTTTCTGTTATTTTATTAAAAAAAGAATATGTAGTTACAGATCCATATCCACAAAATTATGTAGCAGGGCTAATTTGGTTAAAGAACAGTTAAACAGGTTAAAGAACTACACGAATTTGTATTTCAGAACCTCGCTCAAATCAAAACTAGTCTTGCTGTAGAGCTGTCAGCCATCTCCATGCCTACCCTAAGGTGCCTTTAAAAATCCTGGAACTGTGATGAACAATGTTCAGATGGCCACAATTCTACACATACCCTCACACTTCAGTTTTGTGTCATCAGAGGAGACTTTGAATGTGAACAGATTTTTGTGAAGCAGCCATCTTCCATAGAATGTTTAACTTCCCATTTCATTCAATGTCTCTATGTTAACAGAAGCCTAAAGTATGAATGTTACTCTTCAAAGACGGCTTACCTGTTATCCATTACACATTTCCTGTAAGCTTTATAAAAAAAAAAAAAAAAATCACAGCTAGAGCTTATTAATACATCTCTCACAAAACATGGATATTTGGGATTACTGGGATTTTTGGCAATAAAGTACCAGTAATACCATATGACTGGTCTGGTAGCCTTGTGATTATCACCCCGTGATACCTCTTAGCCCATTTTTCTACTTAGCAGGTCAGCAACTGGTAGAAAATACTGTAGAAAATACTACAGACAATATTTTTCCAGAATGCAGTTGGTCACCAAGATGGGTTCATTGAGCTAAAAGCTCCAAGCAATTCTTTCTTGGCCAAAAAGTAATCAATGCTGCTTAAAGGTTTGTAAAGAAAGAGAAAAGCAGAGAACTGTGTGGCCTGTGCTTTTTCCAGAGGCAGTTATTTGGTGCTGGAAGTTGAAGAGTTATTACATAATTTGTAATACCATGGCAGTATCGATACCAGTGTACTCTCCTTACCACAGTGCAGCATTCACAAAGTTTTGTTTGAAGAGACAGACATTAGTCTGATTTAATGCAAGCTTGTTGCATACAGAATAGGATGGGTTTTTTTAGGTTCACACACTGGGCACATTACATATTTCTCATTTACTCTCATGTTTTCACATCTGCCAACAAGACTGAAAGTACTTGAGTTAAATGCATGTCTTCCCCACCTGTGCAGAAACACACGTAACTCACACAGCACCTGTGATGTGCACCTGTGTCTGAGAGCTCATGGGAAACACCAAACACTTAGTATATGCTTGAAAATCAGTCTGCTTTCCTCCAGGTTTATTCTCCCTTTTTCCTGAGTTCCAAATAAAAAACCTTTAGAAATTTCACTGTGGCAGTAGAACCCCTTTATCTGTAAAACTGCTCCATTTAATCTTAAAGCTGTGATTGTGAGTGCCAGACTGTGTTCATTTTCTGGAGAAGCAAAAGATTTCTGCAGCCTTTGAAAACATTTTCTTTCCCTTTTTTTTTGGTCTGTAAAATGAAATGCCATGTTACACTGTCAGATGAATGAATCCTGATTACTGTATTTATATCAAAGCTGTCTACAATTGCTTCTTCAGAGATTAAACTGCAGATATTATAACACTCTTAATAACCAATGGGACCCTTTACAAGCATAATCTTTCCTTAAAAGACCTGAGAGAACTGGAACATGATCTCCAAAATGGTTGAAATTTATGCACTTTTGGTAGGTATTTCAGACAGGTATATATTGGTCTTAATCTCACAATAATACTTGTAGGAAGGGGCCTTGGGAGGACTCCTACACAAAGCAGGATCAGCTGTGAGATCCAACATGTTGCCCAGGGCTTTGTCCATTTGGGTCATATAGACCTCTAAGGACAAAGACTGCACAGCCTCCCTGGGCAGCCTGTACCCCTGCCTGACTGTCCTCATAATGCCAGCCAGGGGTTCAATCACAGAATAACGAATGGGATGGGACTGCTGTGGAACCCATCTCGAGCTGCTTTGTTAGTATTTTTTCTTTCCTCCCAAGATCAGTCTCATTACAAGGTTGGGACAGCGGGAAGACGCCAGCAGCTCACGTCCTCAGCAACAGCCAGAAAACCTGATGTTACAACACACTTTGAAAGTTTTTTGACCAATCACAAAAAGCAAGAACATATTGACAGTATTTCTATCCAACCACTACAAGTACACGTACCTTTGGTTAAAACAATGCTTGCTTATTTCAAATACAATACCTGCTTGTAAGCCTTAAAATGCAATGCACAGAGCTCCATTATTAAGCTTAGACCTTCCGAATATCTTGATAGATATACTTTTCTGCAGCTTAGAGAGTTATTCTAGCCAAGTGTTAATACACAGACCATTGTTCTATTTGTCTTTGTTTTCTACATCTCATAGAACTTTTCTGCTGACATGCCTTATGCTTTCTGCTCAGCTCTAATTGCAGTTTGCTGTCTCTGAGGTCTGCTTTTTTGCAACTTTCCCAAGACCCTCTGGTTTTAAGGATTCCCACATCCTCAGGCTGAAAACTTTCCTTAAATCCAGTCTGAGCCCCTCTAGCTCCCATTATGCCTGTTATCTCTCATCTGCTCGCCGTGTGCCTATCTGATGAGTTTGATTTTGTTTTCTGGGTCACCCGGTGTGTACCAGCAGCTGCTCCCACTTTGGGTGTTCCCAAAATCTCCTGGCTGAACCAGCCCTAGCCCCCCAACCTCATGCTACAGTACAAGTGCTCCAGTTCCAACCATCCCGATGGCCCTCCATCCAGACTGTGATAACTCAGCTTGTATACAAGGACACAGGAGAAGAAAGTGCCAAAAGCTCTGCTAAACCGACAGTAAATTACATCTGCTGCCCACCCCTCATCCATCCAGACTGTCATTCTATCACCAAGGGCAGTCCAGCCACTCAGCTGGCACCCATCCTCAGTAGAGCCATGAATTCTCCTCCTCCTCCTCATCTTCTTCTCCTTTAGATGTCCAGACCTCATTCACAATTAGCACTTCTGACAACTTTTATGAAAACTAAAAAATTTGGAAGTTAGAAACTTTTATTCAACATTTTTGCTAGGGAAATTAATTAAATACACTGCACACTTTGTGTGCAGACCTATTTAAATATTTTTCGTTAAATGAAACATCTAAAACCAGAAATTCTCTAAAGTAAGACAGTATAATTCATATAGATTCACTAGAGGAAGTTTTCATCTAAAATGAAAAATGTGTGAACCATATCTTACTCTAATAGTTCTTTCCTGGTCTGAAAATCCATTCCCTATTCCAGCATATTAAAACTTTATTTAGCTTATTGGTCTTATGCTTCAGAAATAGTTGTTGAAGATGAAATATAGTCTTAATTTTGTAGATCATTGATATAGATATTACTGAAATGGATTACAGAGTTTTAATAATTTATGAAAAAAAATTATACAAAAAGATTGAGTTAAATAAATCTATTTTATTATGATATTTCCTAATAATAGCTATTTAAAAAGCAATGCAATACATGTGAAGATTAGTGACACTAGGAGTATCCACATATATTACATCATCTTGTATTTCTGATGTCAGTTGTTCTTGATATTATGTGCCACCTTTTGAACATCCAAACGTAGTTTAGTAATTGGATACATTTTTTTCCCTCAGTAATTTCATCAGAAAGCTGTAAGTACAGAGAACCTTTTAATGTTATTTACAAAATTGCATTTCCTGGAAAAGCAATATTTACAATAGTGCAATATTCAAATAGATAACCAGTCAGTTAACTGATTCATGCCTTCATAATTCTTCCAGCTTCTGGCTATTTTCTTCCTTCCTCCTCTGCATTTTAACCATACATCATCATCACCCCTTATGCAGTCCAGTCACAGAAAGGCTAAATTTTTAAAGTTGTCAGAATTCTTAATATTATTTTCCAGTGTGTGCTCTTTTGCTTCCTAGTTACTTTTCACGTCCTGACTTCTAATGAACATCACTGAGGCCATGAGCATGAAATCCAGCTTATCCACATCCAGAATGACAAATAGTCAGTAAACCAAAATTGATTGCAAAGTATAACCTAATTTAGAGGAGAAAAAGAGGTACTTCAATAGGAAGAAAATAATCCATGAAATCCCAGAGATTTAACAAAAAAATTAAACAGGCTTCAAAAACAACATGGAAGAGGTTTCCAGCAGCAGGAATTATCTAATGTCATATTGAAGTATATAAATTAAGAAGTAATTTCAGAAATTACTAAAACCCAAGTTTTCCCTTTTCCCATGTGACCAACCTAAACAACAGGTTGATACCTTGCTCTGACTCTAATCAGTTTGTATTCATGATCAAGTGAATCGACTGTGATAATTAGAGCATACTTCTCAGTAAGTGAAGGTTCACATCTTCTTAGGGTAGACTCATCCATAGTTTCATAACATTCTGAATAATCAAAATTCAGCTCTGCTTATGGTTGTAGCAGCTGCTGATCTGGGTGGCTATTTAGCATTCAAAGTTTAGCTGGGATGATAAAAAGAAAGTAATCTAATAAATTAGAGAGACTAAATAAAATTTGAATTATTAAATATTTGCAGTCTACATAATGTTTATCTTGTGTAAATAACAGAAGTCACAAATCTGATTTTATTGCGGACTCTTCAATAAAATGTATCATATCTACTTAGAAACATTTAACTAGCATAATATCTTCTCATGTGTATCTTCAGCCCGAGTGTGTTTGAATAAATTATCCCAAATCAACCTTAGATTTGGTGTCTATTTATAAAGAATAATGGCTTTTGACTAATAAATGACTGTGTGGGTGCTATATAAAGTGGAAATGCTTTATATTACCTGTCAAATATGAAAAACCTGAAAGAGATGAAAAAATTTCTATCACATACCGAGTGATAAAATCTTATCTGTGTCAAGAGGAGTTCCATGTATCTCATGTATCCCTGTAAAGGTTGGAGACAGTAGTCTGAATACAGCCTCTCTAGGGCTGAGGAGAGGGCCAAGACCACCTTCCTCAGCCATCATTACTTAAAAACATATATAAATTAATTTTATTTCTTAAGTTCCCACATTTTACTAACATAGCTTTAGAAATTAAGACAGTTATTTCACCAAGCTCTTTACAATTCTAAAAATTGTTTTAATAGTCTAAAATAGTGCAGACAGTAGAATAAGATTAGATAATCAAAGAGATTAATTTCTTCTCAAGTCATATAATCCCCCCTAATGGACAGCCTGTAACTCAAGAAAAGTGACTGTGCAATGATGACAGTATAAAATGAAATAATTTAATTGTTTATAAGTGTCCTCTTATAACAACATTTTTTTGTTGAATGGAAAATAATCTGGAAAACTGTTTTTCTTATTAAGAACACCAAAATAAACTCAACTACTTCCATTTAAAATGAGAATTTTTTTAATAGAGTTTCACCCTTTAAGTAGGTTATTTTAAAAAATGGAACTTTGAATGCTTGTGGGATGAGAAACAAAATTATAGAAAACTGTGATTGTGAGAAGTTCTGGGTAATGACTTCAGAATTTCTCCAGTTACTTGATTGTCTCTATAATGAAGGGATGTTTTATTTGTGTAAACAGAGATGGAGACATGAAAGCAAGGAATTTACTTACAAACTGCTCAGTCTGCAGCAGCTGATAGTGTTTCAAGATGACCATGGAAACTGGAGAAGTTTCAAAACATGCTGAAAGATATAAGAATTGGAAAACAACACTTCTAATCAGTATATAAGGACTTTAGTTCATTCAGATGCCCAAGAAGACCACAAAGAACTTGACCACCGTGTTTAAGTACAGGAAAAAATACAAGGTCATAAGGGTCTGGTGAACTGATGAGAAGGCTCAGCTAGAAGCTGTGAAAACTCATCTGGTGTAATAATCATCCAGGATAAGCATGGAAAGTGGTGAATGGGCTGTCACCAATAATTCTTAGCATGAAACAGCACAGTTTTTATAAATGTTTTCAAGGTGTTCTTTATCTGGGCATAGAAGCACACATTTTCCAACCTCCGTCTAAGAAATGTGTCAGGCAAGAGCTGAAGCAAACAGTAATTCTGGTCTACTGAGGCTTGAAATGAGGGGCTCTGAGTTCATATGTTCACCCAACTCCTTTGGAGCTCCTAACCTCCTCCTGACATTGGTAGGTTTTTGTTAAAACAAATATTATAACTAAACCTCAAGTTCCAAAGTTTCATTCAGCATCTTGACAAAACTAAAGTGTGATTTTGTCCCACAGCATCACTTCTGTTTTGCTTCTTTCTTTTATTAGCTTTTTCTTATGGCATCAGATAAGCTGGCCACCTCTAAAGACAGGCTAAGGTGGATGTCCACTGGCCTGAGACAGCACAAAGAATTCAAACAACAACATTTGCCATTTCCTGCACTACTTGCCATCTGCTTTGATCTTATTACTTTAATTGAACATTTAATGTGTGAATAGCTAAGTAAACACTGTTAGCAGACAATACCCATTTTTGCTGCTGTAATTCAAAGCATCTTGGTCAGTACTTCCTGTGTTTTGGCTGCTATTTCTTCTTCCTGCTGCTTTTGATTCTGTACAATGTAGAAAGGCTTTGAGGTTACTCTTAAACTCCGGTCATATCAAGTAGCATTTTCCAGTCTTAATTTCTTGCTGTGATTTAGTGCAGTGGTCACAACAGTTATTCATTGACTCTGGGCTCTAACTCACTTTCTCTCCCCCTGAGCATGTCACTGTGTAGATTCTATTTGTGAGCATAATTCTGGAGTTAGTTACCATGTTAGTGGCTAAGGCATACCAACTTGTGTGCCATGGTGATTTTATTTATCTTCACTGAAAAATATGCTGTATATATTTTAACTTTAAAATATGCATAGGCAATGCGAGCATGTCTTTTTCTGACAATTGTGCCTTTTATAACTGTAGGATTCAGTGAAGTGGTTAAATTGCCAGATGTGCTTGTTATATCAGTGTTTTCTTAGATTTTTTTGCTCACCTTTATAATCTAGATCATATTTTCCCTATTTCTTCTTCATATCACTTGAGATAAAAATCAGGATAGCCTCTTAAAGAGTTGGAATTTCTTTTCTGACTCACTATTCAATGATGTTTAAATATTTATAACTCAAAGTAAAGAAAAAAACTCAATGAAATAAAAAACTTGTCTACTCGTGTGATGTCACAGTTACAGAAATAGAAATTAAATATTGCTTGATTAAAGGAAAAAAGTATACTTATAGTCCTCATGGCAAATTGTTGCAGCTTTCTTCAGGAAACAAGAAACTAGAGGTAAAGCTGGTATTAAATATTTCCTTGTCTGAAGTCCTTGAACACAGAGGAAATGTGTAAATCTGTCAAAAAAGAGAGGCATTGGGTGAGCTCTGATACACTCCACAATCTCCATTTTAAAGCTCATTTCAAATGCATAATCCCAGAGCTACTGAGCTTTGTGACACAATTGCTGATGATTAGGCCCAGCTATGGACAGCTGTGACTGTCTAAAAGTGTATTTTATCCTCCCTTTTGTCAGTGGTTGTGCAGAGGGAAGAGGGAGCATCCGTTTTGAGGGGAGGGCTGCTGTACCAGTTCAGTTCATGAAATTAACTTCATGAACACTCCTGAAATTCATTAATGAACTTCATTGCTGGAATACACCCGTGGGTATTAAACAAGTCCTGTCCACAACACGTGACTATTCTGATCCCATGGCACTAAATTTTTGAGTGTCATTGAGGGAACAAGGTTGTTATTCCTCATCCAAGGATGCATGATTTCTTTTCCAGAAAACTGAGATTTAGCTGACGAGCAGCTTTTGAAAATATCTTCTGAGGATATTTTTCTGATGAGCAGGTACTGCAGGGTCTTTGTGTCGTCTAATTAGATATGTTCTATCTGCTTCAATTCTGGCCAAAAGAAAAGTCATTTATCAGGCAGTAAAAGAGATTTGACTTACCTCACCTACTGTCAGAAAATTATTACATCAGTTCAATGCTTCTGTCCTAAGGCCACCTCACAATCTTTAGTCAGCTTTTGAAACATCCAGTAGGTCAATGCTCAACGTAAAAATGTGAATGAATTTTAAAGGAAAGAAGATTCCACTGCTGAGGAAGTAATTTCCTGAACAGTGGGATATTTTGGGAACTCATTTTTAGTGCTTTTTTTTTTCATTGAATTTTTGTTGCACTGCACTTGATAAGTTGTCTAGCATATAAAAATTGATACTTGATAGAAAAGAAAGGAAACTACTAGACATGAATGTGTGGTTTAAAAATATTCTGTCTTGGTAATAATGGCTGGTTGGCCACCACCTTGAATTTATATGAGGAGAACAGACATTTCTTTCAAAAAACCTGGCGAGAAAGGCAGGTGTTGGAGTAATAGCTGAAAACAAAAGGCCAATACTGTGTTCAAGTGATTGAGGTTTCTGCATCAGGAAAAGTGGATTCTTTAGTAGAAAGATGACATCAGAGCATTTGTCACTGCAATTGATAATAACCTATACAACAAGACTATGTTTGACCCAAACCATCTTCCATTCAGATTCTCAAAGGTGTTGAATCACCTAAATATGCAGAAAGTAAGCATTTTTCTTAAGACTTTTCAGAAACCACCGAATATTAAGCGCAAGGAAATTAAACGAGGAACAAGAAAATGCCTCTGGGTACGCTCTGTATAAGTAGAGCACAGCTGCAGCCCTCTAATATCCTCATGATGTAACTCTTTGAGGAATTGCCATGAGCTCTCCACAGTGCAAAGATATACCAGGAGTGTTCAGAAGCTCTGCAGAAGCAAAACTCTAATACCATATTCACTCACAGGAGGAAAGAGTAAGTGTTATTTCATTATCCTTTTATTTGACATTCATTTTCTTTCATCAGTAAAAAATTCTTCATAATGGTGACTACTAGCTCTTGCTTCTTAATAAAGCATGAAGGATATTTCATTGAATTTTATAATTAAATGTATCTTCAAACATATTCAAAAGAGGCCAGCGCTATTTAACCAAGTAGATCGTAATAACCAGCACCAATGACAGGAGTGCTCCTCACACCATCCCCCACTTCTCTTCTGAAACTGCAAATAATTCCAGCATGTGGTTTTGGGAACTTTTTCAAAGCCCAAAAATTTTCAGTTTTCTGTTATTACATCTGACCTTGGTAAGGGCAAGATTTCTTTTTCTTTTTTCCACTTTCAAACTGCCTAACTCTTATACAGCTGCCACCTACAAAAATGAAGTTATACAGAATAGCCCCACACAGCCCTGGCTGTTTTGTGACCATCAATGCCAGAGATGTTTCCTACACTTGACCAAGCTCAGTTTCATAATAGTGTGTGTTACAGCTGATGAGAATAAACAGCATTACCCAATTTAAGGCTGGATAGTCTGATTCTACCATTTCAGTATAATTTCAGAATTTAATGTGGTGTCTTGGGTTGCAATACAGGATGTGACCAGAAATCTGTATTCTATCACCATCTGTTGAAGCTGGGTGGGGCAGTGACCCTTATCTCCGTGGCACATATTATCTGCTAATGGACCATCTTTAAAACCGAGTGGGGCAATCATCTTTATCTTTTCCACAACCCATCCTCCATCCAGGAAGATATCATCTGCTGCTGAGCCATTAAGTCCCACTGTATGACTGATAAAATTACATCATCCCATTGGGAG
>JAOTQP010001286.1:100535454-100597979 GCA_026413545.1 Cichladusa arquata | reverse complement strand
AAATTATAATAATTTGGAGGGAGGGGGTTTACATTCTCCATTTCAAAGAGAAGCTTCTGCCTTTATTGGCAGACACCAATAAAGGTGTCCTTCAAACCAAGACATGTGGTCAGACACGAGCACAAGCCAGGACACAGTTTCAACTCATGTAGCTTAGTGGCAATGCAAATGTGATAGTAACAAGACCAGTGATTTTTATTAACAAGATAAAAATTTCCACTAGTGACTGCTTTTCATTCTCTTGCTCATTAAAGGACCATCTGTGACATCTTGCTGCAGGTGAAGCAAGGGACCATCTTGTCTGTGCAGTGTTGGGCACTGGAGGTCACTGCGAGGTAGAGGGGACAGCACAGGATGGCCAGGGCTGTTCTAGCTGGCTAGTTTCCTAGCTCTTGGGTTTAAACAGGCAAGTTCAACACTGAGGTCAATCCAAATTTTGAGCATAATCCCAATGTAGCTTTAAAGAGGTTGGTGTAAAAGTATTTTCAATTTATTGAGCTCTCTAGGTTTTAAAGGCAGAAGCTGTAATTGTAATTAAAGTAAATGCTGGAGCGACTATCCAGGAGAAGGTGAGTGCCAAGTACTCAAGCTGCAACCAGCTACTGTGGTCATACCACATTCTCACAAACACACCTCAAAGGGCTCCCTCCCAAAGCTCAAAGATTCCTCTGAAATAATTTCCCAGTATCTAGTTCAGCCAGAATATCAATGACTTTATGTCTAAGAAAAGCAAAATGCTAGACAATAATACTAGCTTATAAGCTTTTGAAGCCCCAGCTGATGCAACTGAAAAGATATGGAAAGATGTTACAGGCCCGGTGACATAGATATTTTTGATAATTTCTGAGGGTTTGTACACTTCATAGAGTTCAGGTATCAAATCCCATCAAAAAACAGACTCTGTTGAAAGGTAACAGCAGGTTCAGTTGCCTCTGATGGAAATAAAATTCAAGCAATATATCACTGATAATATTTTCCTTCATTTGTTGCTTATTTTATCCTGTTTGCAAAGACAGATCACAGAAGTTCCTAATTCTTTCAACACTGTCTATATTTACACCAGTTGCAGATGTTCATGCATATGTACAGATTTTTCATGTACTACATATGTAAAAATTCTTTGCTTGAACAAAATTTCTTACACTTCTGATTCATTGACTTTGTTCATAGAATTGCGTTAGTTACGCAGTTCCTAGGACCTGTAGTTCCAGTGCTGCTGGATTCCTTTCATAGAGTCCCAGAGGACTTTTTCACAGGGGGAAAATGTTTAAAGCAGCAATCAAGATGTTAAAGCCCAAACTCATTTATCAGTATTATCAGTACCATTTACAAGACAAGGCTGGATTTGTCTCTCTGTAAAAGGGCAAATTTGACTAGCCTCATGGAGCCCATAAGGGAAAAAGAAAAAGAGTTAGTACAAACATAAAAATAGGACAATGAAAAAAAATATATATCATAAATGTAGAGTAAAGAGTCCTCTCACCTCAATTTTCCCAGGGCTGCATTAAGGTCCTGCCCAGAGAGCCTTCACTTTTGTTTCCTTTAGCTGTGTCTAAGGCTGTCAGCCTTTGCAGGATTTTGGTACCCAGCACAACAACTTTTCACACCTTAATACAACCCTCATCTCCTTTGTTCCTGTTGCCAGATAAACTGTAGATCAGCACTGACATTAGGAGCAAATTGAAGCAATTTATTACCTGAGAGCTGCATACCACTGAAGAGAATACCAAACACTTATGAATGTGTCTACTCTACTATAAATCCTGACGTAAGGAATATCGTTTAGGAAATTATCAGTAAACACACTTTTAGCACACCAGTCTTATGAGTGTATGCTCTAATTTACCCTCACTACCACAGTTAGCCTGTAAGGAGTAATGACAAAACACTACATTTGTTTGTAACATTTTATTTCTGCCAGCACTCTGCAAGCAACAGACAACCAAAGCAACTCTTTTTACAATATAGGACTGCAGGGGGGCTCAGAACTCATCAGTTTACCTACAAAGCTTTGAAATGAATCCTGCTTGTTGAGTCTTGTTCTTGTCAGTGCTTGTTGACATAAAAGAATTTCTTGCTAAGGAGCCAGGTGTGATGACAAACACCTGGGAACTTGATGACCTTCATAATTAAAAGCTAAGAAAATGCTGCTCATTGTAAGGCCTATCATCATAGATATACCTTCTGCTAAATAAACTGACATAAAGTTGAGAGTGCTGGTCAGTGTGATGCTCCCATCTCCTTAGGTTATAGTGAAGCAAATTGGGAAGGTTGGATAACTTGTAATACAATGCAGGTTTCAATAGAAAAGAGTCGTAGTCTGTGATGGATACAGTTATTTGAACAAATGGAAATGTTAATATTTCTGAATTTGCTCTTATCTTGATCATTGCACATCACTGGCTTTTAGTTGCTCAACTTGGAGAAAGACAATTTTCGCAAAGGTATGAAAGACACTTATTAAGTGGAATTTTTGATGATGTTAAACTGGCTGTGACCTTCGTGACCATAAAACAAAACCAAAAATAAATAATAACAAAATACCCAAACAAATCAAACCAAACCAAACATAAGAAAACCCAACCCTACTACCACTAGATGGCATTGATTCAGCATCCAAACTTAGAAACTTACTTCAGCTTTACCACAATTAAAGCTCATTCTAGTGACAGCTTTAATATTAAAAACTCTCATAGTCATTGTCCTTCACTTTCCCTAATGTGTATATTATCCATCCCATAATTCTTTCTATCTATCTATCTATCTCACATATTAATATTGGCATGCACTGTCAAACTGCATCATTGCTGAGATGGATATGTTTTAAAGATGGATGTCAGAGAAAATTTTCATTTGATGCTATTTGAACACTGCTACCACCTGTAGAGTTTGGGTGAAACCTCTGAGATTGTCAGTTTACACGAAAATCCAGCACAGTGTGCAATGAACTTTGTCAGCAACTGCAGGATGTTGGAGTTGTGTTGTTTTGGAATCAGTAACTCCAAAAGCTCCTGTTCTGGCTGTCTTGGTCAACCTCAGATTTTTACAACCACCTGTTTCAATCACTAAAGAATTACTTTTCATGGGCTTGAGGAGACTCCTCTTTCTCTAGACCATAAGCCAGTACCGGGGATTTAGTCCCAGTTTTTCCCATCTTTCCCACAGTCATTCTGGAGGCATCTATCAGGCCTTACTGCTGTCTCCTGTATGAGCTCTGGTGTGAAGCAAGAAGTTTTTCCTGTTCCTGCTCATTCTGTGTCTGTGATTTAAGTAGTGGAAGCACAGTGCCTGCTGCTTGCACCATTCCTGATGTCATGTTTGGTACTTGGTCAACCAAACACACCTTGGTGTAGGGGAATGGGAATGGTGACTTATTTCTCCCAGGACTGGCAGCTACCCAAATAAGACACCCCTTGTGGAGACAGGCCTTGCTATGAGGTGATGGATAACCATCATTAGGTCCCTTCCATCCCTAACCACTTTATGATTCTACAATACTGTGCTCTTAAAACACCATCCGTGCTCTTTCCTGTACACTTCCCAGATTGTTTCTGAATAACCAAGCATGTACTGAAGCTTTGGTAATGCTATGGGGCAAGGTAGTTAAAAACCAAAAAAGACCTGGAAGACCCAAACTGGTTTGTCTTTCTCAGACCACACTTACCAGTTTGGTTTAAAGAAAACTCGGGATGTAGGAGGCTGAAGGCAGAGCAGATAAACACCTGTATCCTGTAAACTGTAAGGAAATCAGAGCACTTTCCTGTAATAGGAGAGATTCAGTTTCAGGTCACTTTTCTGTTTGCAAGAACTTCATCCCCCATTTCCCTGCTCAAGACCCCAGATTTCTGGCACCATCAGGTTTCTTTTGTGGTTTTGTGGCAGGTTGACTCTGGCTGGGTGCCCAGTGCCCACCGATGCCACTCTATCATTTCCCTCCTCAGCTGAACAAGGGGGAGAAAACACAATGAAAGGACAGTGGGTCAAGATAAGGACAGGGAGTCTTTTACCAATTACCATCACAGGCAAAACAGACTCTATTTGGGAAAATTAATTTAGTTTATTACTAATCAAATCAGATAGGGTAATGATAAAAAAACCTCCTAACCCTTCCCCTCTCCTTCTTATGTATGTTATCCCAGAGATGCCACCACTGCTGGTGATAGGCTTGCCCTTGGCCAGCTGCAGGTCTGTCTTGGAGCTGGCTGGTGTTGGCTCTGCTGGACATTGTGGAGGCTTCTGGCAGCTTCCAATAGAAGCCATTTCTGTAGCTTCCCCTTTCCTACCAAAACCTTGCCAGGTAAACTCAATGCAGGCTTTCACCTTTACTGCCAAATTCAAGTCCAAAACTGGGCACAGGGTGTACAAAGGTTGGTAATGCATTACTCAAATGTCTTTACAAAATCAGACCTTAAAACTAGTATTAGTTTCAATAGTTTCATGGGATTTTTTCCAAGAAATCTTGATCTCCTTTTCCAAAATGCCTGAGCTGACTTTTAGGGCTTTATTCCCTCAGAAAACTGTTCATGGCATGTTGCCACAGAAATATCCACCTAGTCTCTATTACAAAGATAGACTTATCCCAGCTCATAAATTCTGCCAATAACAAAAGCTAAATTTACTACAGATTGCAAGCACACAGGATGAGTGGATAAATTTGATGGATATAACATTGAAGCTGGATGACTCCTGGTGGCAAAACTTGCCTAAGTGTGCAAATGAGGTGAGAGAGACATGAGAGGAAGAGAAGTCAAATTTTGTGAGGTCTTAGTGTGACTCCTTACAGCTCTACTGTGAAGCCTGTCAGTAATCAGCAAGTGTTACATGACATGCTTTTATTTCTGGATTTCCAGGTCCATGTTACTTGTTGGATCATGTGTGAGGGTTGATCCTTGCCTAACACAAAACCCATGGAATATGTGGGAAAAAAGCACTGCTCTAAATGCTCTTTTCTTTAACTGTGGAAGACTTAAGCCCTGGGGTAGGGGGGAAGAGGAGGTTACTCAAAAATAGGCAAATTTCATAGTTTGCCTGTTAGCAATGGATCCCAACTCCTTTTAGAAAGTGATTTTATTTACTGTGAATTTTGTTCACAGCCAGAGAGATTAATTCATTTGTAGGCCTTTCAGAAGGCATATTTCAGCCAAGTCATTCTTCTGGTGTACTGCAGCATGTATCAATCTATTCATAGGTTTAATCAGATCAGCAGCCCATATGTATTTTAAACACTTTCACACTTCAGATTTGACTGGTAGCACCCAAACTGTGTTTTGGGGTTGATACCCTGGTCCACACAAATCACTTAGCTGTGCTATGAACAGCTGTGCTGGTCCCCATGCCAAGGACCACTCCAAATATTCACCAGCACAGATTAAGAATGGTGTTCCCTAACATCACATAGCCATAAGCATGGATATTTTTGACTCTATTTGTCTCATATTTGTCCTGAACTCAGTCTTCTCCCACTAAACATACAAAGCACTAGAATTAAAGCTTGGGTTAAGTCCTCCTGTATCTTAGAAAACTGTTTATCTCACCAAAACCAAACAGGACTGTGAACATTTCACCTTTTGTAACACAGAGTGATGAAACACATTACACAGGAATAAAACAGCAGCAGCCACTCCTATGTCTCTTGCACATAACTGCTTGTTAACAGCCTTCAGGGCACTGGAAACCAACCTCATTGCACAAAAAACCCTCTTTATCTCGGTATGAAAGTGAAGTTCCTTTCCAGACTGGTGTACAAAGCACACATAAACTTGTAGACATTTATCATGGCACAGATGTGACTTCAGCTTCTACCCCAAGACACTTGAGAATGAATGCACAAATGCAGAAAGCAATATTACATGGAAACACTTGCAGTGGATCCGTGAGGACACTTTCACAATTCAGCCAATTAAGTCTATGCAATGAATATGTACCAAGGAATATGAAAAGGAATCACAAAGATATCTGCATGAATAAGATTCTTTTCTCATACCATTGTGTCATTCAAATATGAGAAATTGCATTCAGATGATTTTTCTTTCATTAAAAAAAATCAACACAAGTGCTAAAAAGAGTGACATAAAAAACTGTGCCATCCATCACTGGAGACATTTTGAAGATAACAGCAGATTTGTTCATACTTACCATATTTGATTGAGAGATGAGCTATCCTAGGGCAACATAAGCATCTTGGGTTTTTAAAAGTTCACTTGTGTTGCATACTGGTGAATGCCTGACATCTGCCCCTCTCTTCCAGCATTTAATCATTGGCCTCCATGTGCCCTCACATGACAAAAACAATAGTTTCTTTCCCCCCTCACATATTTCAGTTTCTATATTATCTCTATCTTTGAAAAAGCCCTACCCCAGGCTGTTTTCTCTTATTTGTACTTTGGCACTCAAATTATTATTGTTTTTATGAGTTATCAAGTACATGACTACAAAATCAAGAGAAATATTTTGAGAAGAAGAGACATTATTAATTTTAAATTCCCACGTTCCTTGCCAAACTTTAGATTTTTACTCCAGAAGAACAAAGCAAAAACATTATAAAACAAGAAAAATCTTCCACTTTTGATCTAAGGGAAATTAAAAATCTTTTTTCTCAACCTCAGTCTTACAACCAAAGTGATTATCAGTTTTAACCTTAAAAAAGCAGCTGTGACTTGAGGTAAACTGTGCTTGGTTAATGAGGTTATCTAACACAGCCCAATGAATTTGTCAAGGCTAATGATGAACAGTATACAGGCTCAAGAGATTTTTACATCAAAGCACAAATTTCTCTTATAATTTTTTATTAAACTGTTATTCTGTATGCTTGTTGATCATCTTCTACAAAAACTTACTTTATAATCATCTTTTGTGTTACTGTACAGAAATAGCATACTCAAGGTTGTTGCAGGTCTGTGTAGCTGAAATCTGGCTCATTGATGGATCTGAGGACAGTACAATAAAGCAGATTGATGTTACTGAAGCATTTAATGTACTGTGAATTAAAAACATAGACAATATATTTAAGTAGAGTGGTTGAATAATTCATAATTTAGTGGACATGCAAGGAAAGAGAACTTTTTTTTCTCCCCACAGAAGTCAATAGAAATGCAGATTGGAGGTCCAAATGTCAGTGAGAGGAGGGCAGGGGAGAAAGAAAGTCAAAACTCCCCTATCAATAAGACACAGATATATATATATATACTTGGCCATGAAGGGCACAGAGGGTGCAGAAACATGGAAATGAGTGTTTTACTAAAAGATGCTTATTACAATATGGACGTAGCAAGTCTGTATACATTTGATCTAAAACACACCATGTAAAAGACCTTGTATAAAGCTGTCTTAAGTATTCATTTTGTAAAAATGCAACAGTCTGGTTTGTGGAATGCTTGCCCTAGCCTCTGCAATGCTTTCCTGTCCACTCTCATGGTTACAAGCACTGGTCCCTCCAGAGCTCTGTGAGATCCTTGAGAATATTTCAGGCAATCTGAAAACATATTACATAAGGTACAAGCACGTTCACCATATTGTTCTACCACAAAATATTGTTGCCTATCCTTCAAATAAATCACCTTTGTAAACCAAGTACAAACCACCACCATACATGATAATTCAAGAAACTCCTTTTCATCCAGAAATTATTCCTACTGACAGGTCTCCTTAGTGTAATTATTTATATACCATAATATCTCTGTTTATTTGCACTTTGCAACAGATCATATTTATGATGAAAAAATCACAGGGCTTTTATTTTTTGCTGTGCAGACACTAGGATGGCTATAAAACCTAACACAGCTGTCTTCTGAAAAAGGAGGACAGAAACTTTTCTATATCAACATGCATTCATGGCATGGAATTCTGCACTAGCATTGTACTTTCCATGACAGGTGGCATAGTAATAAGAAATTTCAGTGAAATTTGTAAATTCTTAGACAGACCTCTATATAAAAGACTGGTGCATATTACAGAAGCATATGATTTTTTTTCTGTAAGCTAATAGCTGGGTGACATGTACTGAAAGTGTCATTTAGTATTCATAGCATGACTGAATTTGGCATTTTTCTGACTATTGGATTTCCTTATTTGCTAGTTTTGATTGAAAGGATAATTTCCCCAAATTATACTCACTGCTTTTACAATTTTCAGCTTCAGGTTCATACTGAAATTCATTTTGTATAAGGAATCCCACTGTACTGAATTGAAAAGTCATAGAAATCTGAAAAATTGTGTGCATTCATTAAAAAATCACACTTTTAGATACAATTTTTTTAGGCTCCTTGAGGACTCAGAGAAATTGCTGGCGTATTTGAGAAATCTGTGAAGCTCTTTTTTTTTAATAGAATAAAACCAACTTGTACAACGATGAAATGAGGGCTTTTGAATATGTGTAATACTCACAAGTCATTAGTTTGAAAAGTGCCTGCCACTGATGGAGGGCTGTAACTTTGCTATCTATAATAATTTTCCCCATTGTTCTGACAGACTTAATCTGCTCACATCTGACATGGGAGCAATATCAGAAAAGATAGGTATCAAGAAACACGGCAAATTAAAGAGAAGTATATGCAAACATTCAATTTAGCTGTCTATCATCTGTCTGATAGCAGTTAATTTACTGTCTATGTGTTACAGAGCAGATAACAACACATCCTGTGCAGTCTGATGCATTTTTGGGGCAGAATCCAAGAGTGTGTCATCACTAGAGAATGTGCCCTTTCCAGAACTGCCAATAAAATAAGACTTACACAGAAACCATCTGAACATGTAAACAAACATGGTAGTGTTTTTGCAGGGAATTGAGGGAGGATTCTGGCTGATTACGACATTGTTTGTTGGCAGTGCTGTGTTGAAGTCATGGGTGGAAGCACTTATGGACCACAGCTTCTGAGAAATATGTTATTTTTCTTCTCAGGCAAAATTCTCTGGTATCTGTGGAAGTTTGCATGAAAAGACAAAGGTGGAAAGGTAGCTATAATTAGTTCAAATATCATTGCTGACTATAAAGAAAGGCTCTTTTCTTTTACCTGAGAAAAGTGACTGTATGTGAATGAAAAGGGTATTGCTAGCTTGATCATTTTTATCTGGAAGATTTTACAGATGCTATTTAGCAGAAAAACTTTTTTCTTTTTTTTTTTTTTTCTTTTTTTAAAATGAGTGTTGGAGTTAAATACAAGCCATATAAACTTTTTCTAGGTAAAATTTGAGAACATCTACAAAATTATGGATAATACTGCCTCCTACTTTAGCTTCAGTGATGCAGCTCTTTGCATGTACAGATACTTGTACCTTTGCTTTGGTCCTGCTTACCTTACCACTACTGAATCTTATAAGGCATAGTGATAGCATCTACTCTCAGTGCTTCGTTGTCATTACATGTCTTGCACATCCAGGATTCCAGAATGGTAGAGAATTTTCCACGTTGCCTCTCTGCCATGGATAAACAGCACTTAAGTCTCAGTTTGAGCCCACAGAGTCCTTGCAAACAAGACTAGGTGAAACAACTTTGCTTGAAGGGGATGCCTTTGAAACACAAATATCCTCTCAGTATTCCTTTCATCTCTCAGCTCACTTCTTTCAGCTCCTTATTCTGCCTCTCCTTTTCACCCTAACATGAAAATCCTAGCCAAAAATTGTTGCTTCACAAAAATTAGCCTGATAATGAGAATCACTACAAGAGGTGATCCAGACAGCTCTTGGTGCTATGACAATTTGTGTGTGCAGAAGGCAAACATTCAAATCCCAACTTCCTTTCAGCATTTCCTCAGTAAGTCATTGGCACCTGAAGTATCTTGACTCCTCCTTACTTTTGCATGCAACATTTTAAAACCACATGCACAGTGACCTAGCATAAAATATTTTCCATAAGACCCTCCTCCACACACTGGATTATGAATTTTCTGCTGCTCACCCACATCTCTGCTGCATGTCAGAAGACATATGGCACTGGTATTGCTTTTTGTCAGGGCAGCCTTTTCCAAAATTGCCTACTTATCTTTGCTCTGCACCATGTTTCTTCTTTCTTATAAGAGTGAAGGGAATTATTACTTCCAAATTCCCAGATTTGAATCAATGTTGCATTTTGCACGGGTTTTGGCAGATTTTATCTTGGCCCGCTAGAAAAGGAAAGGTGGCTTAAACAATTATCTCCTTTCCCTTCTTTTCTTTATCTGCTTTTCTATTATTAGGTTTTTGTTACTTGATTGCCTGCTTCTAGGTATTTTTTCCTAACCTTTCCCACTTCACCTCCTCCAAAAGGAGGAAAAGGTCCTTTTCGCTAAATCCTTTAAGTCTCACTGTTTTTGTCACCACTTTCTCCTGGTTAGTTACTTCACACCCCTGCTCTAATGTCTTCTTTCAGTTTCTTATTTTGCAGTTTTCTTTTCAGACCAACCACACCATCTTAGTCAAAAATCTTCGCTTCCTATTTGCCTGCAGTGCTACAGCTTGTTCTTCAAATTCCATTATTAGTTTTGGTCTTGGCTTTTAGCTCTCTTTCAAAGTCCACCTTCACTCTGACTTGCAAATCACTTTTCTCCTCCTCTCCTCCTCATGAGGAACCCTGTTCTTCACAGAGAATTCAATTCCTGTCAAGCAAGAAAAAGAAGTTGTGGATAATATGGTGGTCCCTATGAGTAATAATGAAGGAAGGTTACACCCTTTCACATATACGGAGAAAGGTTACACCCTTTCACACATACGGAGAAACTGCAGGGCCAAACATAATAGAAAATTATGACATTTGCTACTCCAGAAAAAATACAGTGAAGGCAGAGAAAAAGGTGGGGTGGAATTTTCCCAAGGTTTGAGTGTGCAGGGATTAGCATGTATGCATTTTTGCATATGGCTGTATCTGTACATATGTCTAGCTCTTCCCCTAGTGACCTACAAGGTGACCTTTTTCTCCATGTGTCTTAGTTCACAGGGCAATTTGAATTTTTACTTCTACAAACCACAAAGGCAAGAGTGGCGAAGACAAAGTTTTTCAACCCTGAAGCCACTAACTATAAATCTAATTAAAACAGAGCTCTAAGACATGCAATAAACATGTTGTAGTTTCTTCATGGCAGCATTTGAAATACAATGCAGGATTAAGGTGCAGAGGAGAAGGGAAATATTTCTAAGGTTTCTTGGCATTTTTAGCAGAAACTGAACATGGGGCAAAAGAAAGAGATCTTTCTGGTTTAACATTTAAGATGTTGAATGTTCAACCTACAATTAAAATAAATCACAATGAGGAGGTACATGAGGGCTTAAGAAATTATGGCTCTGAATTGTCATACTATGTTGAATATTAATAATAGTGACAATTAATGCATGTATGTTCATGCATATACATACATGAGTGTGCATGTTCACAGATTAATGCTATTCGGACTTGGCCTTGGTTGATGGCTCATTGAAATGACTACTGCATTTTTTATAACCAAAATTTCAAATATGGGACCCAAAGGAGGTACTGAATCACAGTCTGTGGGAAAAATCAGTTTTGCTGTTTTGCAGGTTTTCCTTCGGTTTTGTTGAACCCAGTTTAGTTCATGTTGCTGTTATGAGGAAATGATTGTTTATATCTCTCATCTTGTGTGTATTGGAAAATTGGCAGCACTACCTTGTAATTCATCACTTATTGTGAGCCAGGGGACAATGCATTTTCAACTTCAGGGCAAAGGATTATACAGAGTCATAAAAGTAAAATATCACATCCCTCTGAGCTGAATCAGCCTAATAACAGAGGCCTTACACAAACTTTGCAATAATATGCAGCAGAATTAGCGGGTTCTCATAGACATTAAGTTGTATAAATGATTTTTTTTCTCTTATATGTTTAGATTTTATTCAGCCAGCTGATGAGTCATGATCAGAAACATCCCCTGTGAAAAGGAGGCTTTCTGAGAGAGCAGTGCTTGGCAATGGGAAATGCAACTAACTTAGCTATTTTTTACTGCAAGTTGCTGTGTGTTTACATTCAGCTCTACACAGTGACAAAGCCAAGATACAGTCTGCAGCAATGACATTACTCTTTAAAATTCACAAAGCAATTACATAGTATTTGTATTACCTGCAAAATACACAGTGTTAATGCAGTCAGGGTTTCACCCTGTCTATGTAATTACCCTACTCAAGAGCAAGGGTTTTTAACTTTGAAAAGCCCAGTTGCCAGTTTGTCAATGCATTACCCATCACATAATTTTAAAAAAAACTTGAAAATATTTCAAGTCCCTAAGGGAAGTCCATCTCGAACTTTGTATTTTCTATCTCGGCATGGGTGACCAGCTGGTTTGGGAAGCACAGAACTCACTACTCCCTCATCTGAATGGCATGTTAATGTTGTAAACTACTTGATTATGTGTCATAAGCTAATTACAGTCTACTGAAGTAGATGTCAGTTGCTTAAAAAATGTGAATTCTATTCAATTTAATGCTAAATTATGATTGAATATTAAATATTCCATTTTGATTGTCAATTGTTTAAAAGAAAGAACAATATCTTTCTACAATATTTATGTTGCAAATCAGTAGGTGCTAGCAAATGCCAACAGTTCAAATGAATGAAGGTGCTGAGATATGAGTAGTTGCAATTCAAGCTAATGGCAATTATGACTCAGGAAATGTGTATTACAGGCAAACTTTAGCATTCTCTTTAATGATGCATATGAAAATAGAAACAATATTATTACTTAGCTCTGACAAATCTATTAAGAATCTCATGTCTGGAAAAGAAATGATACAACTCCTCTTCATATTGTTTCCTTTAGGTGAAGGAAACAAGTTTAATTCTGTTCTATTTTTTTGTTCTCTTACTATCTATGCTAAGTGGAAATAGAAATTACCAGACCTGTTTTCTTCCTGCAAACATGGTATATCATTTCTTACTTCACATGTTGGTAGCATGAGTAGAAGAAATCTAACATCCTCTCCACCAGCATGCAAAGCAAGTTTATTTCTTTCTCATTCACTGTCCCTGCCAAGCTGATTGGAAAGGATAGAAATATATATTTTTTTAAAATCTCTTAACTTTCATCCTATAATATTTTTCAGTAGATCTAGTCACATACATGTAACAAAGAAGTTACTTAAATTATTTTTATAATTATTATTATCTTTTTTATTTACTTTTTAAACCATTGTTGTTCTTAGTAGAGTTTTGGAGATTCTGGTAAAAAATTTTATCTCTCTTTTACCATACCTGACATTAATAAGAATGTTTAAAGAAGTTAAAGAAGTTTAAAGGACAAAGGAGTACCCTAGCTCCCTGCTGCTCTCTGTGTTGTTCTTGTCAGTGCTTTCTGAGCCTCTATTAAGAAACAGCTGAACTTAGCTAAACCTGCAGCTACTAGCAAGGTTTTAGCAGCCTCTTTCTTGGAGTTAGCCATTAAACTGAGGAAGATGTTGGCCACTGGGGAGAAATAACAACCTCTGTGTACACGTACCGATGTGCCCCCGTGCATAATAAAGAGCTTGGCATAAAAAACCCCTCCACATGTTTCCTCTATCTCTCAAGTGCAAGCAAAGCTATCTCTGAGACAGCAAGTCTCTAGGCTGCATTAATGTGTTTAAGTCATCCTGCCACTAATGGAAAAGAAACAGCCAAGCAAAGGCCTCTTCTGTTTTGTCACAAAAGCACAAGGCACTGAGTATGCTGGTGGAAATTACCATAACTGCATATTACTGAGCCAAAAATAACAGAAACTCTCCATTTTACATCCCATCTGACTTTAATATAAGCAGCTCAGGTTTCTGTAGGGATTATACTTTGTTTAGTCTCTGATAGAAAGCTAGTATTTAAGTAAATAGTAACCAGAAGGATGTCAATCAGTTTTGCCATAAAATAGTGCATGTCAGGTTAAAACAGGAAATTCTTTGCTGCTCACTGAAAACCCTGGCCTACTTTTTGTGATTTCTCTCATTAATAAAGTGGTGATTGAAATAATCTTGTGTTCAATTAACTGTAACATCACAAAAGACCCTTAATAAAAGCAAGAAGAAAAAGGAGTACCATATTAAAGGTCATAAGTTTTCAAATATAAGTACTTATATGTGAGCATTAAGTGTCTGTTACCATGCTCCTCTGAGACCATAAGCCCATGCACACATGATCTTCTGTAAAGAGCAGAGCAAAGACATTTTGCAGCACAATTTTGTATTAGTCTGAGATATAAAAGCAGAGCTATTTTATAATGGTTGCTTGTTTTGCCCAACACAAATTACACTCTAATGTTGCTTTAACAAGGTTCAGAGAGTTTGTCACCCTTTCCTGTTTCCTTCCTTGACTCCAGTGAGTGCTGGAGGCCTTGGACAGACAGAACTATCACAGTACCAAGGGGCTGAGGGCAGCACAGGTTGGCAGGTGGGGAAGGCATTAAGGTTTAGTCTAGGGCAAGAAAAACATGTGGGCCATGAACTGTGCTGGCAGCAAGGAAAGAGTTGATTGTAGGAAGGAGGAGGGTTTTGACCTGGACTGGTTTTAATCTTACAGCATTAATGACAAAATATTTTACCTATGGACACTTCTTTTGGGCCTCTGCTGCTTATTTCTACAAGGTTCACATTGGTTATGGCTACACATAAAATATCTTCACAAGTATTACTTCAGCTCACTGATTTGTGTCCAGCAGTCAGACCATCAAAATCTTAAATTCTCACTACAAACTCCCTACAAACTCTCCTGGCAAAACCCATGGTGTTTCCAGTGCAAGCAGTGTCAGTATTAGAAGAGCTTGTTACAAGGTCTGAAGGAAGGCTGGTCCCACTGGTCCTGCAGCCATGGATAATTCATTGTGGAGGGAGCATGTCACATCAGCCAAGGCCAAGAGGAGAAGGAAGGTGAGAGGTCAGACTTTATCTGGCCAACATGAACTGATTAATAAGAGAGCTGAGTTAGCCAGCTGCTCACAGATGAGAATAAACCTGAGCCTCTGCCTCTTTGGGACGCAAAATAACCCTGCAACACTATTATTTCTCACAGCTCATATTTACCGGGCCTGTGTACCCACATTTTACAGATGATGGGAGAATGAGGAGCACAGTCACAAGCAAGCAATCATTTTTAACCTACATAGATTTGGTTTGAGCTCTGATAATAGATGATGTAGCTCCTATAAGGACATTCTCCTGGAAGGCAGTAAGGCACTCAGAATTATCTCTGCAGCCTGTGCACAGCATGGGATGTACTAATTTTATTAAACAGATCTAAGAAATCCCCAGAAGAATGAAGTGCATCTATATTCTACTCTCTGAATTTCATGGGAGCAAGAAAAACAAAAGGCAAATTCTTTCTTAAAAGTGTCAGGATACAGGTCTCATTATCTCTCTTGTGGAAGCTGTCCCAGAACCGTGTTGCTTTCCTCGCTCCCAGTCTGAAAACTGAGTAACCCTCTCTGCAAAATCTTTGTTGAATCTAAACTAATATCTCTAGCTTCTGCTAAAGATTATTCTTGGTAGAATAAATAGGCTGTGATGCAAGTATCTGAATGCCATTTCATAAATATTTTTTTGAACCATGTCTGTTTTATAATGATCTTTGAATAAGCTAAGAATAATTATCTTTGTTTCTCAGTATAACACTCAAACATGCAAAACATTGCTCAAGTTACAAATTAGGTACAGTGGGTTCAGCAGCACTCAGGAGGCCAAGGTTGCTGAATGTAACTTCTGAAATTAAATCAGGAAGGAAATCTGCAGTTTCACCCTGAGAGAGAGCAGGACTCTCTCATGTTGTGTCTGGGCTTTGGAAACAAGAGTTGGGATGTTACAGAACTGTGTTGAAAAGAAATTAAACCTTAAATATAGACCATTCTCCATAAGAGAGCAACTTTATGTGTCATTAAAGAGCTTGCTGTTAGAGTCTGAAACACTTCTGAGCTAAAGAACTGCTTGCTGTTGAAACTATTTTACATTAAATGACCTGCATATAATTAAAGTCATGAATTGCAAGATGGATAATATTTTGGTAATGAGTAAATAAGCTTGGTAGAAATACTATCATGTAAGAGGATATGTAGAATATGTCTCAGTATTTCCTAGCAAACCAATATACATAACTTTCATGCAATTATGAGGCAGCAATACAAACACTGTAAATGTTAGTTTCAGCTTTCATTTCCCAATCTGTTCTTCAGAGGTCTTTGCAGTGTAACAGTGTTTTGCCCTGTACACAGGGTAAAATTTCCGCTATTAGCAAAAGCTAGTAAATTCTTTGTAGCACTATCCTGCAATTATTTTTCAAGTTTTTAATTTCAAAAATCAGCTTCTACAAGTAAAGGCTGGGGTTTTTTACTTTGGTGAGCGAAAGACTGAAATAATCAACGTACATGATTTATCAAGACTGCCTTAATATTGCCCCTTCGTCATTTTACCATTGCTTAATGCTATTTGCCAACAATTTCCATTTAGAAGACTGTGCCAAAGACTTCTGGAGCTGACTGTGATTGTGGACACTATTTTGTGTTACTACATTAACAAGTGGATTCAGCAGTTGTCACCTCCTTGGAAACACTAGACTGCAAAAACAGCTGGATCTTTTGTGTTGTTCCAGCTCCGCCTTATCCAGGATTTCCTTCCACGACAGACTCAAGTCAGTCGTTTGCCTCATGGGACTTTTTAGCAAAAAAAAAATACAGGAACCTACAAGGCTTTCTGATGATAACTTGATCAAGGAACTTCCCCTGGTAGCATCCAATAGTTTTGTCATTCTGTTTTCTCAGATGAAGGGAATCTATCCTTAGCTGTCTGGATAGAAATGTGCATGCTTCTATGATTCTCACATAGGGTCTCAGCATAGAAAGCCCTGACAAAGCTGCCTGGGGAAAACATATCTGATGTCAATTCCCGTTGTGTAGCCATGCTCTTGGTTTCAGAAATCTTGCCCCCTTGTTATGAGTCTTACCTGCTTTCATATCACTATGCAAATACATAAAATCTGAAGAAATACTGAGAGCAAGGAGCCATCTAGAGTGCACAGCTGGGAAAGAGTAGAAAGGCAAGGCACACACAGCAAGGCCTGCCTACTTGCAGCTTCCAGCCAGCAGCACTCTCAAGACTTCAAAGGCAGAGTCTGCATTGTGAAGGTGCATTTAACCTCTATTGGAACACCTGGGGTCCAGCAGAAGTCCTGATTCAAGTAGCTCCTCTCCTTGTTCATTAACTGACTCCATAATAAACTCTTGAGACTCATGAGATTGTGTCACTGAACAGAAGAGGAGCCATTAAGTAATGTTACTTGAAAATAATTTTTTGACCAAAAAAAGCAATGAGATTGATGGAAGAACAAGAAAATTTGTGTCATCATGGCTGGTACAGAATAAAGACAATACATTCATCTATCTTTATCTGTACCTTATTATCACCTACTACTGGCATCACACAGGCAAAACACTCACTTAGCATTTACCCTTCACACCTATTTTTTTCAACAGAATATAGAGGATCCTTGTGTGGAAAGAAATCTAGGGATGCTTTACGTTTGCTTTTGCAAATAGATTAGCAATAATCATTTTCATGGCCTTTCAGAATGTCAGTTTTTGACAGTACATGGCCAATGATTGTGTTAAAATTAATGTCCTTTTCTATGACTTATCACATTAAAATGAAATATTTAATTATGGATATGTTTGATATGCCATGAGTTATTATGCAGTAATTTATTTCATAATATTAATTCTTACATTCCTTCATTAAGTATAATTATACCCGCTAGCAGGGGAAAATAAGTCTTTCCTTTTGTGAAGGACAGCTGTCTTGTATTTTCACCTCTTCTGTGCTGATGTTTAAAAATTGAAGATTAGTTCACACAATAACTAGTACAACACTGTCAGCATGCTAAGAACAGTGGCTATTCTTTAAAGCTTATCTTGTCTGTCTACTTAAGGATTGAATACCAGCAATTTTAGCCTTATGTAGACATTTTAAAAACAACACTACAATAGTTCAGAGGTGTGTCTTAAGAAATTAAGGTGTTTCAGTAGGGAAAATAAAATACTGTCAACTGCACAGGTAACTTGTTAGCTTGAAATGGACATTTAGTAACAATGATCAGATAATATCGTAGCTACTAACGTATCTTCACCACATCATTATAGTCTGAAATAATGGACCTTATAAACATCTTGAATTTTTAAAGATAAATACATACATACACATATGCAAAAATAATACAAAGATTACTGAAAGAGCCTAGCACTGCAAACTGTCCATAGCTTTTCTAATAGGATAACAAAAAAATGCCATGAATGGAACAGTCCATGTCATTTCACGTTTTTGAAGGCCTGATCTAAAGCTCAACAGTCTTTGGAAATTATCTTAGAACACTCCAAATACTAATTTATATTAAATACTAAGTTACATTCCAAATACTAAGTTATATTAGCAGTTATTTTGGTTAATAGATCAAGTTTAAAAATTCAAGTTAATCCTTGCCATTGATAGCATTTATATAAACATGATGTTTATCCATCTGTGACTAAAAGTTATTCTACATTAAAGCTTCTTCAGTAAACCCTTACTTTTCAAATATTTTTTTTCAGAAAGTGCAAAGGACTTAAAAATCAGCCAACACTCCTGAGCACACTGAAACACATATATAAACTCATATAGATACACAAATCATTACTGCATCTTCAGTGCTTTGGCATACCACAGGATTGTTATCATGCAAGCCTGAGTGAAACATGATGACAGAATAAGTAAAGACAGCCTGAGTTAACCACTTAATTTCTTGATTAGCTATTGAACATCCTTGTAATAAGGATGAGAAAATGAGTAATTAATGCATCAGAAGAACAATCTCCTGCTTTGCTTCTCTCCATGTCACTATAAACACCTCTAATTTCTGCAGAAAAAAGTGGTTCTTGTAAGAATCTTGTTAGAGTCATCAAAATCTAAGCTCTTTCGAATAGATTTGTGTTATGTATATTCATATATGTTCACTCTAAAATTCACGCTCTAATTCATAATATCAATGCATATTGATTAGAAAATTATTATAAACATTTCCATCAGCATCACCTCCTGCAGAGCATATTTGTCCCATCCAACAGAAAAGCTTTCAGTTACACCAGGTTAAATTGTACGTTGCATTGCTAAAACATAGTGACCTTGTGCTTTATGCAATCCTTCTAATACTATTTGGTTTGAATACCATTTAAAATGTGCATGCTTTCAATACTGTGATAATCCATTGAATTTTTATATGTTATTAATGATAATTGGCCACCACTCATCAATAAGTACCAAGAACTCTCAGGCCTCTTGTTACTTACTTGGCCACTTCCAAGCCAGATAACTATTTCTCTTATAGCTCAAATACTCGGAAATTTTCTACCTAGTTTCTTCTAGGAGCTCCTTAGGAAGGTAACAATCTATAGCTGGGTGGCAATCAGAGGCACCTGTCTGTCACACAGAGCAGCTAATGGTTCCCTCTTGACTGCAGCCTCCTGAGCTGTGGACTGCATGTCCTTCACAGCTCCTGTAATAGGAGCTTTATTGAGGTTTTTCCTGACTGTTGTGGTTTAGGTATGGTATTTAGTGCCCCCTCCACCAGGACTCCAAAGCCACAGTGCCTCTGGATTGTTTCCTCTCCCCCTCTCTTCTGCCCATGGGTGGCCACTGGATGCACAAAAGGCAAAGATGACCAGTTGAGATAAGAACAATTTACTAGAAACAGCAAGGAGATAAGAACATAAACAGTAACAGCAGCAAAGTTAATAACGAAAGCATACAGAAGGCAGAGCGTGGAGCTCAACCCACAGTCACGCCACCCAAACTGCTCCCTCTGGCTGGGACCAGCATTACCCCTGGCTCCATCCACCAGGCTTCCTGCCCCAGAAAGGGATGCCCTGGCTGTGATATGAAACGGCACAGAATAACATTTGGGTCTTGGCCACACCCACACTGTTCCAGGCTCCTCCCTCTCTCAGGTATTGCTAAAAATTAACCTTTTCCATGGGTAAAGACCTTGACAATTACTAAGCTCAATTGGGAAGTATCTGATTTAAAAGCACATATTAGGCTAAAAAAATACTACTCTTCTTACCTGCATACATTCTGTGAGTTTAAAAGGGAAATTAAGTCTACATTTAATTGACTGTTCCTTGATTGCACGTTATGTTTCAATTTCCGGTGATCATAATTTATAATTTAGCGTGCCTTGTTCCTGCGTCAGTAACATAGATTTACTAATGCCTGCATTATACAACTTGTACCACATTTAATTAGGAAATTCTATCTGATTGTTAGAACAGTGTATTATGTAAAGAGCACTGCACATTAAACAATTGAGTTCCTATTCAACAACCCACCTAGAAATGTTCCATCCAATGTTACAAAATTTACGACTGCAATAAGTGACTAGAAAGAGTCATTAAAAGGCTGTAGATTTCAAAGCTATGAATGCACTCACACTGCAAGGTATGAAATATATGTTCTGGAAGTTCTGAAACAAATGTACGTTTCCTCTAAAATCATTATAGTATTTTTCTTTCATAGATGTTGCAACTATAAAAGATCTATTAATCTCCAAGAAAGGATGTAGGAGAGGGGAATCCTGGTCAGTATCTGATGAAGGGAAGATTTTGTGCAACATGAGGAAAGAAAACACATTTTTTATAAAAGCTAAATAGATTATTTTAATACTCTTCCAAAGCAGGAATATGTGTTTTTTATGTAGTCCAGACATGAGAACCTATAATTATACTTAATTATATCTCTTATTGCACATAAGTGATAAAGTTTTCAGATAGTGAATATTGTGGTCTTGATCCACTAAAGATTAATCATGTAATATGTGCCTGGGCTGTGAGTTAAAAGCCTTTGTAGTCAGTGTCATTTATTTTAATGAGACATTGGTGGGTTTAAAATCAAGGTAAACCTGCTAATAGGACTGTTAAGGTCAATGAAGTTATCCCAGACTTCAAGCAAACTGTGTACTTAATGAGCTGGCTGACTCATATTCTACATCTGAAAACTGATATTAAATTGGACCCCTATACATATTTTGTCAGTGTCTCTCAAGGGTTTATGTACATGTTAAAATTATTACAATAGAAATTATTGTAGTTTGGAGACATAAAACAACTTGCCCTAATATAGAAGAAGGAATAAAAAACTAAAGAAAAAGAACATTTATAGAGTCCCCCAATTGTACATGGCCATTATATTGCAACAGATTTTCTTCTTAAAAATGGTCCAAATTTAACAATATTTTTCTATATTTTTTCCAAAAAGATATTATTTTCCTTTCAGCATGAAAACCACTATTGATTTATTGCAGCTGTGTGTCCACTTTTACATGAATATTCTTCTATGCCATTTTTATTACTATTTTATCTTTTTAAAAATCCCTTGTTGCTGCAGCTATGTAAGGAAGGGAGTGTTTCTTGGGGCTGGGTTTTTTTTTTTTAAAGTTGTGCTTCATTCCTTACTATGAGAGGGAAAGTCTTGGAAGCACTAATTGCAATTCCAAAACCAAGGGAGATGAGAAGATTTGTTTCTTTGAGACCGTGCTATGGAGATAGCAGCATGGCCTCCTGTGCTGCAATGGCAGCTTGAGCAAGGGCAGAGGAAGGAGACACACTAACAGGAAACTGTGAAGAAAAAGAGAAAAGGCATAAGGATTAATAATTAGGCAAGATGCAAGACTTAGGAGTCAATAAATGGAGGTGATGCTCGAGGTGTTGCACTTTCTTCTTCCATGACTAGAAGGGAAACCATCAAGTGAATAGAATGTTGCTAGCTAGCAAGGAGTAACTGCCATGCACTCGAGCACATCCAAGGCAGAACACATCTTTCCTGGAAGCCTTAGCAAACTTAGCCTGAGATACTGCAGCTATTAAAAGTATCACTGCACAAGCTGACAGCTGGTAACAGCTTTATAGCCAGACCAGCAGAGCTGGCTTGGGGCTTCACAGAATATGTGGAAAGCTATGAAGGCAAAATTCACATCCTGACAAAAAGCAAGGGAAAATCCAGTATTTCTGACAATTTTTACCAAAGTAAATTGATTTCTTTGAAAAAAGCTTTCCTTTTAAGTAAAGCTGGACAGCAGGAGAGAAACAGCACTGTGGATTCTAAAACACACATGTCGCTTTGGATACCTGCACTGAAGTCATTACTACAGGGCTGGTTTTAAAATAAGTTATATTATCCTTACTCTCATGAGGAAAGCCCTACACAAACTAAATCTACAGTGAGTTTCCTACCAGGGATATGCTCAAGTCCAATACAGGCCAAGCAATAATATGAGTAATTACTTGTTCCTTGAGAATTTGAGATGAGAATTCTTTCACTAAAAGTAATGAGCCTTTCCTGCAATGTAAGTGTTCACAGGACATAATAAGGTTCATTTACTTTTCAAAGTTTAATTTTAAAGTGCTGCAGTGTAATTTAAACTTGGTTTTCCTCTCAGTTATGCTAACCTGCTCCAAGTCAGATAGTGCTGTTTAAGAATAATCAAGTTTCTTCTCTTCTTCATGAGGTTTTACATATATATGTTGAAAAATATAAAATAATTCAATGAAATTATGTTAATTACCTATATTTATTAAAGTCAGTACAATATTGTGGCTAATAAAACAGCAAGGAGAACAAGAAAGCTTCTGAAGCAGTTAGTTCAGAAACATTGATAAACATGCCATAGCTAATTGTTAAAATTTACTCTGTTATTAAGAAATTTACATTCCACAATAGGTCAAATAAACAAGACATTCCAAATTCAGAGGAATGTCTTGTGGCCTAGCAGGTTGAATGGGCAGACCTTCAGAAACATCTCACAATCACAGCAAGCTGTGTTTCTTCAAATTGATGACCATCAAATAGCCTCAAAGTCAGTTGAGATTTATAATCAAATACCTTTCCAAACAAAGAAAAAGACCTCTGTATACATTGTCAACAGGATAAAAGCTGGGTAAGCTAACCAGGCTCCTTCAAGGGAAGAACCATAATTTAGATACAAAGGTGAAATCAAGATGTGATCAAGCTCAGTGAAGTGTGACTGGGCAGACTGGAATAGAGGAGAAAGCATTTCAAGTTGAATCCAGGTTGTAACTTACTTTTTCTTCATCTGATTTTGCCCTGATTCTTTTTATAGTAGAAACTGCAAAAAAACAAAAAACAGTCGACTTTAGTTTCAATATAACAAATTTTCTCCTTATATGCCAGGAAGGACTTTATATTTTGTGTATTTTTGAGACTGATTGTACTTTCAAGGCTTTGAATGTTTTGATTTGTTAAACTTTTTCAAAATTGCAAGATCTATGATGCTTTGAAAGGACTGATGCTGACCATAGTGACACACTTCTGAAAGGAAGAGATTGGATGAAAAATACTTCTGGAACACAAGAAACTTCAGGTTGATCATCTCCCAACCTGTGCTGGTGCTGGGGGTTATCCCTCCCTATGTGCAGGACCCTGCACTTGCCATTGTTGAACCTTATTTTGTTTCTCTCTGCCCATCAAGGTCCCATTGAATGGCAACACAACCTTCGGGTGTATCAGCCACTGCCCAGTTTTGTATCATCAGCAGCCTTGCTGAGGGTGCACTCAATCCCTTTGTCCAGATCATCAATAATCAAGTTGAATAAGACAGGGCCTGGTATTGATCCCTGGGCAATGCCACAGACTACAGACCTTAAACAGGATTCTGCTCAACTCATCACAACCCTGTGAGCTCTGGTCTTGACCCTCTGAGTTCTGCCATTAGTTCTTGATCTATCTCACCTGGTCCATTCATTTCCTGAGCTTGCCTATGAGGTTGTTCTGGGAGACAGTGTCAAAAGCCCTGCTGAAGTCAAGGCAGACAACATCCACTGCCCTTCCTTCATTGTCCAATCCTGCCATGTCATCAGAGGCTATCAGATTGGTCAAGCATCACTTCCCCTTGGTGAATCCATGCTGACTGCACCTAATTGCCTTCTTCTAAGTGCTTGGTAATGATCTCCAGAATGACCTGCTCCATTACCTTTCCAGGACTGGAGTCGGGGCTGACTAGACAGCAGTTTCCCTTGACCTCCTTCTAGCCCTTCTTGAAGATGGAAGAAACACTGTCCTTCCTCTTGTCCTCAGACACCTCTCATGTTCTCTGTGATTTTTCAAAGATGATGGAGAGAAGCAGTGCAACAACATCTGCCAGCTCCCTTAGGTGCATCCCAACAGAGCCCACAGATTTATCGGTGTTTGGTCTGCTTAGTTGCCCTCTAACCCAGCCCTCTATAACCAAGGGGAATTTTTCCTATCTCCAGCCTTCTTCTCTTACCTCTGAGGTCTGGGACTGCTGAGAGTCATCCTCAGAAGTAAAGACTGAGGCAAAGAAGGTGTTCAATAATTCCACCTTCTCTGTATCTTCCATTTCCAGAACACCCACCTGGTTCAGCAGCACCTCAACATTATTCCTAACCTTCCTTCTGATGATGATATTCTTGTAGAAGCCCCTTTTGTTGTCCTTGAGGTACTTTGCCAGTTGTAATTCCAGGTGCATCTTGTCCTTTTTCATTGCATCCCTGCATATTTTGACAATATTCCCATAGTCCTCCTACATGGCCTGTCCTTTTTCTAAATCCCACAGATTTCTTTCTTGCTTTTGAGATATACTAGGAGCTCTCTACTTATCCATGTAGCCCCCTGCTCCTTTTGCCTGATTACCTTATCATGAAGATACACTGGGCTTGACCTTTGAGAAATGTTCTTAAATATTGGTCATGTCTCATGGACGTGCGTCTCTTCGAGAGCCATAACCCATGGGATTCCTCTCAGCAGGTCCTTGAAGAGGCCAAAGTTAGCCGTCTGGAAGTTTAGGGTTCTAGTCCTGCTGATTGATTTGCTTCCCCTGTGCAGGATCCTGAGTTCCACCATCTCATGGTCACTATAGGTGGCCTGTAATAAACACCCACAAGTGTCACCCATATTAGCCTGTCCCTTAATTCTCACCCATAAACCCTCAAATCATGTGTCTGTCCCCAAATAAATCTCAATATATTCCACTTTCCCTTCCACATAAACAGCTACTCCACCATCCCACCCCTCTGACTTGTCCTTTCTAAAAGTACATAGTCATCCATGACAATATTCCAGTCATGTGAGCTGTCCCACCCTGTCTCTGTAATTTCAATGAGATCCTGGCCCTGTGACAGCTGACAACAGCACACACTTGTTTATTCCCCATGCTGTGTGCATTTGTGTACAGGCACTTCAGAAAGGTAATCAAGCAACCAGGTTCCCTAGAAGGGAATATAATAATACCAGAACTTTTCCTGCTGTTTTCCTCTGAAATCAAGTTCTGTGGAAATTTACCTCACTCCATGAAGCATTTGCTTCCTAACAGATTTACTTTTTATAAAAACTAGCATATGGAGTTAGACCAAAAAAGCCATTTGCCTCAATATCCTGTCTTAGACAGTGATTGGTATGCTTAGGGAGGTATATCTGAGATGGAGAATGCATAAAGGATAATGCTTCCCCTGATACTCCATCTGGGTTTTCAGCAATTAGGTAGTGACTTCCTGATCTGGAGATCATATCTAGACCACCATTCTCCATCATTACTGATACAAATACCACTCAAGAAGTCGCCCAGTCCATTTTTCTTGAGTCAGGGAGGTTTTAACATACAGGAATTGGTGCCAAAGGAGCACAGTTTGTGGCCTCATACATCCTACTACCAAAGAGGATGGTTCCACACACAAAACAATTCTTCCAGTTAATGCACTTTTTCATGAGTCATGAAGAAACAGAGCGATGTAAAAGTAAGGAGCCTGTGAAAAGGGAGGTTGAAAGAAGGAGCTAAGTTAAATTCTTACAGGTGAGTTGAATATTGTATTGCAGTTGGAATGGCTTAAATAAGGATGAAAACAAGACAGAACGGGAAGGAAATGTATTTGCTAGAAAGAGGAGAACATCTTTCAAATTGCTGAAATCATGCATGTTCTAATTAATATAAAAAAGATGTTAATAAAAATTCATATCAAATGAAAAGAAAACCAGTGCAGGCTAAACCAGAATTTGAAGCTAATACTAAGAAAACAAAATAAAAACTAGTACTAAATCCTTCATACATATCAGAAGAAGCCCACAGACTTTAGGTAGGGGCAGCTGATCATCAGGATATAATACTACACAAATTATTTGCCTTGACAGTCACTGTGGAAATAAGAGAATTTCCCCTTCTTTTACTTCCTTATAGTGGGCTCACCAAAGAGCCTGTCTGAAACTGAAGTGGTTGCAGGAGGGACATGGAACAAAACAACAAAACAAACACTGTAACACCACCAGACCTAGATCATGTGCCCCCAAGAGCTCTAAGAGATATCAAGGATGAAACAGCTAAATTACAGCACCATCTAACTTCTGTTTTAAGGTTCCCATGGCACCTGAGGACTGGAGTGTAGCATCTGTGGTATCACAGATGTGATATATTTTTAAAGCTCCCTTGGGATCAAGAAACCTCTAAGTCTGCCTTCTTTACTGAGGAAATTACTACAAGTACAAACCAAGTGTACAATAAGTGGATATCTTGAGAAATACAGCCTGGGAAAAGTTAGTGTGGCTTCACTAAGAGTGAATATTTACCAAGTCGTTGATCAATATTCATACATACCAGAGCTAAATGTCTAGTTTGCAATTATCCTAAAAAAAAAGAAACAAACAAACCACCACAGTAGAAGAAAATTGATATAAACAAAATAAATTTGAACACCTTTTTCGTATCTAAGAGTTAGAAAAAAAATTCCCCATAAAATATAGTATACTTTTTATGTGTTTGTATATTTGAATGAAATAAAATTTTTCAAAGCTTTTATAAAAGTAAAGTTTCCAATCGTAGGCAAAATAAACAATTAGATTCTTTTCTGTCCCAGGATATGACCTCATGAAGTTCAACAAGGGGAAGTGCCAAGTCCTTCACTTGGGACAGAACAGCCTGAGGCAGCAGGAGATGCTGGGGGCCATCCTGCTGAGAAGCAGCTTTGCAATCAGTTGTCCATGAGCCAGCAATGTGTCCTTGCTGTAAAGAAGGCCATCCTGGGCTGCATTAGACAAATTGTTGCCAGCAGTTTTGGGGAGGTGATCCTTTCCCTCTGCTCAGCACAGGTGAGGTCTCTCCCTGTGGATACCGCTGAAGGTTCGTGGGGAAACCTAATTTAGATTTTTCCCAGGCTGTTGACTTTTCTCAGCTCCAGCCTGGATCTTTCCCAGGCTGGGGATCTTTCTAACAGACAAAACAAGGGAAGGTAGAAAGAAAACACAGATAGACGCCTGGTGTTGACCACTGAGTCATGTGAGTGTCTTGTGATATTTTGCAGAAAGCATGTTTTCAAAGAGGTGTTGCCTTCTTTGACCAATGAGTCTTTTCCACTTTGTTTTTCACTACCTCCCTTGTATAAATGCCACAGCTTTTCAATAAATCACTCCTTCTTGCTGCTTGGAAGAGGAGTCATGTTGCTGTATTCTTTCACCGCTTCCTAGCCCCAGTGACACCTCCCTGGGGTGCAGTGTCCAGGTCTGGGCTCCTCAGTGTGTGATGTGACACACGTGGACATTGTCCAGCAAAGGCCATCAAAGGTAACTAAGGGTCTCCAGCACCTCATGCAAGGAAAGGCTGAGAGAGGAGGGACCCTTCAGCCTGGGTAGGAGAAGGCTCAAGGGCATCTTTCTGATGTGTACAAACACCTCAGAACAGGGTGCAAAGAGGACAGAACCAAACTCTTCAGTCGTGTCCAGTGACAGAGCCAGAGACAATGGGCACAACGTGTAACACAGGAGGGTCCCTCTGAAAATCAGGAAACACTCCTTTACTGTGAGAGTAACTGAGCACTGGCACAGGTTTCTCAGAGAGGTTGTGGCGTCTCCATCCCTAGAGATATTCAAAACCCCTAGAGATATTCAAAACCTCTCTGGGCAACTGGCTCTGGGTGGCTGTGCTTGAGCAGGAGAGGTTGCACCAAATGGCCTTCACAAGTCCATTCCCACTTCAGATACTCTGTGATTCTCTGATATCCTGAATGCCAGAAGAAAAGGAGAACAGAAAAGATGCAGACGGATGATTACTTTCCCAATCACACAAACTTCTTCAGCCCTGGATAAATTTTGCCAGTTTTGGACTGGCTTTGCTTTCTCTCTCCCTCTTCTTTCTTTTGATCATTATCTTCCTGTCCTGGCCATCACAAGCAGAGCTATCCTAGTTTCCCTGAGAAACCTCATTCTTAAGACTGAGGCCTGCTGTAAGAGCCTTTCCAATTTTTGGCTTAAGAAATTCCTCATCTTTTTCTCCACACTTTATCTTTCTGATTAAAACTCCAGAGTCTTATTTCATTGAGGTGACCTGAATCTATATAGGTTGCGCAGGTCACACATATTTTTTTCGCTACCTCTCTATACTCTAGTGCTTTCCGGCCAGAAAGAACTTGCAGGGGAAAATTGGCAGTGCATTACTTTAAAACATGGAAAGTTCATGCTATTACTCAACATTTGTACCAATCTAACTCCTCTCTGATCAATCTGCCATTATACACTTTTTACTTAATTACTTACTTATATTTATTGTTCTTTCTTTTACAGCCAAATTTTATGCTTATCTGACATTTTAAAACAAGTTTACAGAGGAAATGCAACTCTAGGTCACAGCTTTGGTGGGGTATTTTTCATTTTTATGCAGGAAATCTGACTTGAGCTGTTACAATTCCACTTCACAGTTTAATTACCTTGGCTTTAAGAAAGTATAATAACTATCCTGTGTTTCTGCTTTCCTGAAGCATTCAGCTGGAGTGAGCTGTTGTAGTTGTGGTGCCTCCCGTCTGCAGCAGCCCTCCAGCTGAACTAGGCTGTCCAAGAGGAAATAACTTCAAAGAATTCATAACTAGGATCTGTTTGGCTGATAAATAAATAAAATGTTTTATTTCTAATTTCTTTTAAGCTCTCTTTTCAGAAGCAGCCTTCTTGCAATTGTCTAACTATGATTTTAAACAACTTTTCAGGCTTGAATCCTATTGTGTTATTCTTAACACCCTTGTGCCTCCCCGTGCATGGGCCAGGGATGGAGCAGGCTGTACTTTGTGGCCAAAATCCCTTTCTTCTCCATAGGTGTTACCTGGATCAAACTCCAGCAATAAAAGTGAGCGGCAAAGACCTGCAGCAGAACAGAGCTGCTCAAGATCCCTTCCACCTCAGCATATTCTGTGATTCTGTGATCAGACCCCAGGACCTGACAGATACATCAGGAGGGGGGCCAGGCAGAAGGTTCTCGGACTGGGGGGAAGTGAAAAAAGAGGGGAATTTCTCATAGGTTTCTGCAGCCATTCTACAAGATTTGCCCCTACAAACAGTCGGATATTGAGGTGTACAGAGACCCGTGAAGATTTATTGATACCTATTCTGAAAGCTTAATAATATGATGACACTTACTATTAAGACGCCTTTTTTGTTCCTACTGGTCTTGTCAATTGGTAAACACAGACATTTTCTTTAAAGTACTGTAAGTGCAAGGAATTTTATTTTTTTATAACTTTCCACTCTCCAAAATGTGGGATTTTTAACCCAAATAAACTCTCTGCATTCCTAACAATAGCGGAATGCTACAATTTAGAGAAGCCCTGTGCAAACATTTGTTTTGGCAAAGTTAGTTGCCTGCTCAGTCTGCAGGGAGTAAATTAAGTCCAGGTAATGAATAGAGCAGTTCCCTGGGAGGGAAAGCAAGAAAGAGTAAAGATTTTGCATTCGGCGTTCTCATAAATTTATAGCAATAGTGTGTGTGAGAGTATTTTTCTCAATGGGTAGGAGTACATTCAGAGAGAGTGAAAATCTCAGCAAAGATTTTGGCTGCTGTGCTGGACTGACTAATCTTACCAACTCACACTGAATATTGCCATCTGTTGTCTGCAGCAGTCTGCATGTTGCTGCTGACTCTGTACCACACATTTGTACCCAGCATACTACTCAGGATTCACAAACACTGCAGGCTTTCTCTCAACTTCAGTAAATCAAACGTAGACAGTATCTTTGGCCCAATCCAGAAGGAGGCCATTAATACACTGTTTTGATCAATGATACCATAACCTCATTTCCTTTATCTAATCCAGATAAAGGGAGATAGGCAGATTACACAAACAGCTTCAGGAATAATTTAGTGCTGCTAGAGAAAGCAGGCAGGATATTTGTTTTAAAACCAAGGTTTTAAGATTCTTTTTTGGCAATAATTTTATGTCCTTCTGAAGGCTCATGCTGCCAAAAGCCCATGAAGTGCTGCATTTTATTAGTTCTGTTGATTATCATAGCACTGGAAAGCTCAAAGGGAATGCATTCTCTTACTGCTTCTGTCACCCTGGACCGTGTGGGTGGTTTCTCCCTTACCTCTGTTTCTCATAAAACACAAGCTGCTAAAACAGCTTTGTTTTGTCCTTGTGTTATCCTTCACCAGCATAACTTCATTTAACTGAAATTTCCTGTAGTGCTTGTTAAGCATTAAGAGTCTTCATATAATAACCATGCAGATTCCAAAGGGAATTCAAAGCCATCTCAATATAATAAAAGTTCAAAATTTCTTCACTCTATGTCCAAGGAATTGTGTGAAATTATTTGTGAGTGTAAACTCCAGCCTGAAGAGTAGAACCATAAAATGCAAAATCAGTAAGTGTGGGGAACCACCAGAAAGTTGTAGATTAAAACTACCAACTATATTAGAATTAGGAATTCTAATGTCTTTCTAATTAAAGGGACTCATTTGGTTAGACAGTAAAGTGAACTGGGTCATTATTTTTGATCACTAGAAGACAGTTTACAGTAATGGGATTGGATAATAGTTTTGCTGAAAGCAAGGAGAAGACACCTATAAATGATTCTCCAGAGTTGCATTTGTATGATCCAGTACTGTGCAATCCACAGTGTTTGCATAAAGATGTAAAGAGGCTTGGTTTTGTCCCATTATTTTTCTGCTCCAAAGTGGTTGCAAGTGGATTTACACAAAGAACTTCTGCTGCAGGCAACTTCAGTGACTTTGTCTAAGGAAAACAGGAAGTTTGGCTTATTTGCCAACTGTATAAACTGTTAAATAGCAGCCACAGCACAAACTTGCAACACTAATTTTTAGAATATGATCATATTTGTATCAGCTATAAGAACGGGACACTGTCATGAAGAAAAGTGACAGGTTCAGTGCCAAAGGACATGAGCAGGTATAAAGAGAGATACTCTGCTGTGCTAGTTATGGTGATTTGTCTGCAGCTATGTCTGTTGAAGACAGCTAGACAGAGAGATTTATGTATTTTAATATTATTCATCTGAGAGAACTTATATTTGCAGACATCTGAAAAACCTCCAGTATACTCCTTAATGTGCTCATTATGGTTAATCTCTTTTGCAGACCTCTGAAGTCTAGGTTCACTTATATCAACCAAGATAAATTTGACTACTAAAAATAGAAATAATTTCTAGGTTACAAAGTCAGCCTTCTGCAAAACCCTTAGAATGCATGAAAAATCATTGGTTCTAGAAACTTTGCAGTAAATATATTTTATTTTTAGCACCATAGCAATAAATACTGTTTCTAGCACCAAAGGTTTAGACAATAGAGCATTTTCAGGTTTTTTTCTTTTTAAGCAGTTTTTCCTTCCTGTATTGAAGAATATTATTGAATTATGAAACTGACAACACTTTGTAGCTCTGTAAGTAATTATTCATTTTAATATTGTTTCTATCCTTTTTCTTAGAGGAACAATTTAAGATTAGCAGATGACTTCAGGAAGAAAAAGTCTATCCTTGGATTGCTGCTACTTACTCTACTGATTGCATTCTTATTCTTCTTATATGACTCTATCCTCTATTCTAAACCAAGAATAACACTGGAAGGGATTAAGTAGGATCAGCCGGTTGAGACAAATATTGAGAATATAAATAATTACTTAGTTCCTACTCTGTTTGTGAATTTCGTGGTTGTCTTTCAGTTTTGTCAACTGCACAACCTTGCCTAACAAAGCACAGTTTTCTGATTGTTTCCCCAACAGGGAGCACCAAGACTTGACTTTCCCACCACTCATGTATGAGACCAGGAGATAATTCAGCTGTTCAAGAGCCACTCTGACTTCATACAGGCATAACCATGTCCTTAACTACTTTCAGCACAATGGCACTTCATAAGAGAACTTTGAAATGTTGCTGGCCCCAAGGTTTTGGCTCACATTTACTCTCTTGTTGGCATGGCATGTCAAATTAGGATCCACAGGACATCATCACAGGAAACCCAGAAGAAGCTTTGCCAAATTTCAGGACATAAATACTTTTAAAGCCTCTTTTCCCCTTCCATCCATGCATCCATGGTCCAGATGCAGTGCATATTCTGAGTGGTTATATCTGAGTTTTAGAGAGATTTGGAGGCTTGAACTATATTGTTGTGCTGAAAATAAAACCCAGTCTGAGAGGTATTACACAGGAAAAAAAAAAAAGTTGCCTAAATAATTATTTATACATTCCTTGAAAATAACTAGAAAATGTCAATATATTTATATATATCAACATATCTATACTTGTAAGCTATGAAAAATGGTAGAATGAAAATTTTCAAAGCTATTTCATTCCAATTACTGAGTAGGGCCAGCTTAGGAAAACACTTTTTTTTTCAGAATACATATTTTTGGCTTCTAAAAATGGAAAGAGCAGAAGACTTTATGCAGCTGCTCTCTGAAATAATTCAGAAACTCTATCTAAAAAGATGTTATTTCCTCAATTTTTCAGTATTATCTGAATTATTAGTGTCATATTGAGAATAATGTTGTCATAAATAAATCCTGAATATTTTTCTTATATTGCATATTATTTGCTAGAGTTTTTCCTAAACAACAGGTTGGATTCCTCTATGTGTGAACACTAAATACAACTTATTTTATTTTTTAAGTCTGTAATAACATAAAACACTACACACTCTGTGCAGTTACATGGAAAAGCTTATTCCAGAAACTTGCACTTATTAGAAATAAAGCTTTATACTGTCATTACTCACTTGCTGAGATAAGACTGTAACAGGGTTCTCATCTATCTATCTGGCAATATCATTTCATGAGATTAAATATTGTGATTTGTGTTGCAGATGTGTATCAGCAGCAATTACTAGAAGGGATGCCTTAAGCAGAAGCTTAAAGACACATTTCCTTGCAAAGCCAGAAGGAACTTAAGCTGCATAAGCTTTACAGAACAACTTTTTGTTATTTTTTAATTTGGATTATACACAAATATATGATTTTTTTTTTCTCCACATTCTACTAGCATTCTGTCTAATCATAGACTCAGAGAATCACAGGATGGTTTGGGTTGAAAAGGACCTTAAAGATCATCTAGTTCCAGCCCTCTGCCATGGGCACTAACACCTTCCACTAGACCAGGTTGCTCAGGCCCCATTCAGCTTGGCCTGGTCAGGTTAACAGGCATAAAGAACAAGGTTTACTGATTTTTAAGAAGGTCTTTTTAGTTATCCCGAGGGCAATACTGGCAACCTCAGGACCCTGTTGTCATACATTCTGTGTCTAGTTTGGATTAGAGTTTTCTTATTCTACCTTTCTGCATTCTGGAGTGGGAAATTTATGGAGAAGCCTGTTCAAAGAGCAAGTGACTCCTTGATGAAGAAGCTGGCATATGCATTCACCAGGATTTCTTCCAAATTTGTTTTTTAATCCTTATTCACACAATTTAGCATGCTATTGCTACACTTGTTAGAGATTGTGTTGTCTTTATACTTCTAAGCTTTCTCACACCAGCAAAGCCCATCAACCAAATGTTCACATTGAGGCTTTTATAAAAAATATAAAGTAATTATATAAAAACTGTTGAACTGTAAAATGGGACAAACCTAGTGTACATTAGAAAAAAATCCCTAACAACAACAAAAAAAGACCACTAAAAACCACTCCTTATTTTTGTCCTCTGGGTGTCTCTCTTTTAATTTTAATGACCCCTTGCACAGTCCAGTTTTAGTCACAGATGGATGAGAATTTATTTTTATAGTGAAAGGAGTTTATTCTGAAGGTTCTCAAACTGTACCAGGCCTTTCTGTGAACAACTTTCTTTTTTCAAGGCCTTATAATTAATATACAAAAAGGATAATTGTGTACGAATTAGAATAAATACCATAGCAATCAAAAGATACAGTAATTTTTCATGCATCTGGCAATATTACACATAGAAATTAATAGTCTTGACAGTAGAGAAAGAAGTTTTTTGAATTAAGCCTGTATGGGATCCAAGCAAGCTAGAAGACAAAATATGAGTTTTAAATGTTATTATTATATTTTTCAATAAGGAAATCACATGGCAAGAGGTTGGCTTAGTTACACAAATAGAAACTCAAAAGAATTCAAGGTGAAAAAGGCCCTGTGGCTCACATGGAACACAAGCTGGACAGAGATAAACTGTGTTTTATTCTTGAAAGGAAAACAGGAGTGGGAAAGACCAAACCAGGATGTAGAAAATATATTATTCTCTACAAGGCTTAGGAATCCATGCTCTCTCTTGCTTCTATAAGAGAGAAATCTTAGGTTAAATACCACAGCAAAGGGATGAACTAGGTGATCAAAATTCCTTTTAGATCTATTACTACTGCTATTGGTATTTTTTTGAACATAGGAACTATTTTGTGTCCTACTGGAAAATCTGCCTGGCCAATATCAGAAAACTAACAAATCATACCACACTTTCTAAAGTCTGTCTGTGCTACAGTAAATGTGGCAAAATGTTTTCACATGTAGCACATGTCATGTTCAATAAGCCCTTGGGAATCAGGTGGCAGGCACTTAGTGACTAGATTTGTCAGTGGTGATGCTCTGTCACTTCTGTGAACTGTTCAAAAACTAGGATTGGATCAGTTAGTAGAGTCTAAGCTCAGATTGCTGGAAGCACATAGTTTATTTGTATCAAAGATAGTTAATTTTATAGATGTTTGCCTAAACTCACTTGTCTGATTAAACATGTGCCAACCCATTTCTTATCATACTAATTGAGTTGACGAGTATTTAGCGCCCACCATGCTTACACAGACTTGGCAATACTGGTGATTTTGGTCTCCTGAATAACTTTGTGCCTAAGGGTCATGGCAGAGCTTGTTCCTGCAGTGATTTTCCTGGCAGGGACTGCATTCTCTTATTGCCTTATCTGTGCCTTGCAGAACTGCAGTTTTACCTTTTCTGCTTCCATCAGCAGTTGCCTGAGAATTCTCAGATCTATCACCTATTGCTTGTACTTTTATCTCCACTTAACCTCTCATTGCTCAAAATATGTCTCTAAAAGATAAGACTATGGTCAACTGATTTGTTAAACTGATTTTTTGCTTTTTACTTTTCTCTTCCTCATTGAAAATCTGTCTCAAGGCTTCTGTCTGTCTTTACGGTTCCTAATGCATGTTGTACCTTCTGTTATAACTTCATTGTCTGCTAACTTCATTGTGTGTAAACTTCAAGTTTTGCATAATTTCTTTTTAGTGTATTTTGAGCCTGATAATAACAATACTGATAATGTGAACTTTTTAAAATGCAAAATACTTGAACAATACATGAAATAAACAAGATTTTTTTCATATTCTCACACTGTACTTAGATTTACTGAAGAGAATTCTCTCTCTGGATGTTACGTACTGCCACAGGAAATCTGAGATAGTTTTTAAACTGATAAGCTTATTATAATCTGTGTGCATCACTCAGACTCATTTTTTCTTTGCAAAGGCAATCAGCAACTAAATCAAGATGCAGGTTCTTCTTTCTTCTCATTCATAAAGTTCTTTGCTTTTACCATTTATCACAATTTGCCTTTATTCTGATGATTGGAGAATTTTTTTATTTTTTTGTGGTTGGAAGAGGATTACTGGAATAAATTGCATTTTAGAATTTAGAAAATAACAAAATATGTAAAATAAAATCTCTGCATAATGAACATTTTTTTGGCACTTACAGTAAATTCAGTTTTAACTGTCTTACCAAGTAGAAGGTTAACAGCTCAAGAGTAGGAATGTAACTACATCTACTGTTTAGAAAGTGATACTACTAAAAATGTGTATTTGAGTAGTTACTTGTAATCTTATTGCTTTTACACCTGGAACATGTTATAAATTTCACTTTCAGTTTCTCTATTTCCTCCATAGCAAAAAGATAATTTTCTCAGAAACCCATTGCATTGCACTATTGTATCAATTTTAAATCACATAGTTCTACAATTAATATTTTGTATTTCACTCTGAATCACTTCTGCACTCTTTCTTCAGCAATTGCAAATGGAAAATTTTATCTTTTGCCCATCTGAAAAAATGCAGGGTGATACTGTGGCTCATTTCCTGACCCTTCAAAGGAAATTTTGTTAATTTAGAGATCTTTGTTTCAGGTGGGAAAAATTGCCTTTTTGTGTGCACTTTTCTTATCACTAACTTGGAGAAATGGACAACATGGACAGCTAGCTTAAAACATGTATGTTGGTTCAGAGTGCCAAAATAAGATAGCATAAATCCTAGTATGTCCTACCTGAAGAACACAGGTAGCATGCACAAATTTTGTTTTCAAACTGTGGTTTCCTATTTCTGCTGATTCCACAGGCTTGAGTCAAAAATTGAGTTAGACAAGCTTCCTTTTAACAGCACTCCACTGAGTGTAATCACAGTCTGTAAACAAACCTGGCTTAATCTTTTCTCCTTTTGCAAAGGAGAAAATGGGAAACAACTTTGGCAAAAAGGTTGCCATTTTTCACCTCATTATAAATATGTTCTCTATTGCAAGAGTTGCACAATTACCTAATGCATCATTAATAATGTGTTTCATTACAAACATTATATATGTTTCAGGACTTCATTACCTCTACTCTCGTCTGAGACAGATCATATTTTTAATATGCACCCATATTCAGCACTGGTCTGAGTGTCTGTGTAGCTTCAGCTGCAATATTTAACAAAGTGTGTGAATTTCTGTTAGCATGGTTTTTCTCACAGAATATTCCTTTGCTTCAAAGAAGGTAGCTATTCCAAGTGATTTATTGTTTAATGCTATAAATATCACACAGACCCTTTATTTATGTTTCTATTTGATTTTTATCGGTATTTTTAAAAGCCCTATCCTAAATATAAGTACTCTTAAAACTGAAGGTGTATTTGTTTCAAGGGCTGAAGACCCAGAAATTGTGTTTATGCTGCACAAGTAGGCATGCTCCACAGAAAATATGCAATCCTGCTTCCACGACCATATGGATCCTGTATGTGTGTCCATCCTCCCTAGGCAGGAAAGGAGTGGGGTCTCACCTTGCCCAAAATCTGTCATCCAAACATTCAGGGTATCATAGAACCCCAGAGATGCTCCCAGATATGCTTATGTTAGAGACAAAATTTAAACCAAATCCCACCAAATGGCTGCAAGGAAACATGAACTAAATGTGTTGGGTGGCCAGAAACGGCTGCAATCTACAGAAACTTTAGTGTCAAGAATTAAACTCTTTTTAGCTCTGAAGCAGAAAACTGAGCAACTTGCAACAAGAATTTTTATTCTTCATTTAGCTCTATTTGGCTGGATCTAGTTCCATCACAGCTCATGAAAAAGTATTTTGAAATGTATCCAACATTGTTTTACTGAAAGAGGATCAGTCATTTCCTCACTGAAGTGGTGAAATATTTACCTGATTAAACAATTATGCTATGTGCACTGTAGCTACCTAAATGAATGCAATGACTTTAAAAGCATCAAATCAGCTTGACTAAACTAATTAAAAGAATATAAGGATTTGACCTATGAAAATCAGGAGGATATTTTTCCCCATACCCTTAGGTAGAGTATTAAGAAAGATAATTGCTTGAAAGTTCAACTATGACTTAAAGTTTAACATGTCAAACAAATTCTGAACAGTACGAAAATCTAAATCCAGTATAGAAACTTATTAGAAACACTGAGGAACCACATCAGTTAGAATTTGTTATGGACAACAAACAATTTATTACCAGAAAGTAGATATTTCTTGTAATTTTTTTTTTTTTTACCATTAGAATATGAGTGCTTTTCATATGGCCTCACTTTCTGAAACTTAGGAAGCTTTCTGTTTTGCACTCATGTTGGGAAGAAATTAGTTGATACTCCACCTGTTTTTCAATGCATTTCAAAAACTACATGCTAAAACCCATTTTATAAATCTGTGGATAGGAACATTGACAACCAATTTCCAAAATGACTGCAACTGTAAACACAGAAAAAACAGGAAAAGTAAATAGAAACTCTCTGGTTTGTAATCTAATGAAGAATGAACCTTAGCTGAAATTTTCTGCAATCAACACCAGTTTATGAAAGAAGCTGAGTATTCAATGAGTCATATGGGCAAAAATCTCTTGGAAATCCATCCTCAAGTTGTGATCTCTAGAAATTTTTCATCCTGGCAGTTTAAAATTAATGCCCATCTATAATCTTTAGTCTCAGATATCAGACTTTGTTAGTTAAGAATCTCTTTTTTTTAATAGAAAGCTTGTAGCTTGTAAAATCTTATTAAAGCTACCTTTCTGTTACCACTTCTGTGATGGAAAGGTGCTGAATTTTATACAATTTTCCTTAAATAGCCAACAAATCTAAACTGTCTTTTACATATAGGTTTTACACGGAGTAGCTTTATATTGTGTGTAGAATTTTGACAAGAGTGAAAAGGCATCTACATGATGGACAGCTATGTAACTCTATTATTCAAAGCATCTCTGTGGGAAATTCCAAGCACATGCTTTTCCTCCTGACACAGTTGTTTTTTAACAGCTGTGATCATTGGCTTGATTATCTTGTTTGTTATCCATGTGTGAAGGATACATCAAACAGAAGTGATTTTGTGAACAAATCTACTTCCCAAAGTGCCTATGCCTCCTCCTGCAAGTTTGCAGAAAAATCAGAGCTTTTTCACTTGAACATCTGTCTGCAAGAAAAGTTTTGAAAACACCCTGCCACATCAGATGGCTTCCTTAGTAAAAATGCCACTGCTGTTCCACAAATGATTACAATCATTTTCTTCTCAGGACTCAGCCTCCCTTTTACATGTTGCTAGGATATCAAGTGCTTGATCAAATTTAAAGCAGGACAGCTTAGGATCACCATTTGTTAATACATCAGCAAATTCCTTTCAGGAATGTGCTGTTCAGCATATTGTACTCTGGGATCAATTGGTTCCTGTAAATGAGGTCATGAATCACTTAATCAGGATACAGTCCCAGAAAACTCTCCAGTGGTTTGGAAATCTCAACATTCTGTGCTTTCAATGTGCCTGGGTTTGCTAATGCCATATTCATATAATTGATACAGACAGATACAGCTGTAAGATTCCACGTGACAGTATGATTTTTACAGCAGCCATAAGTAATTGCTCTAAGATGGTAAAGAGAGGTACCAACCAGAGTGACACACACACAAATTAGTTCTGGGGTTCTGGAAATTAAAATAACTGCCTTGTGTGAAGTAACAGCTTATTTCATGGTTTCTCAAAAAAAACATCAACCACATTAGTTGCTTTTCTATCTTCTCATCCTTTATCAACAAGTGATTCCTCTGTTATGATCTTTCTAGATATCAAAAGTTAGAACAAGCACAGCATTGGGCTAAATCTGATCCTTTTGGCCAGACAATGGATCCAGGAAATATAAAATCAAAGAGCTAAGGATTTATATTGGACTTAAAAGAGTTATGCCTTGGTTTGGGAGTAAACTGTGCATCTCCTTCCTGCTCTACTGCCCTAATTACACATTTGCATGTTGAATTCAATGACAAAACTACTATGAATTTCAGATGTCCTGTAACAAAAATAAACTGTCACATTCTAACCAATTTGGGAATTATAACTCAAGGATTAAATTAAGCAACAGAAAAATAGCAACGTGTTGGGAATTAAGAGCTCCATTCACACTGATCTAAGGAAAAGGAAATGTCATCTTCAGAATTAATTTCGCTATGAGACTTTGCCAGGCAAAGTTCTTATGATTGTTTGCATGATAGAGAGTATGAATCCTTCATTTTTAACCAAAACTAATCAAAATCCCCTATGATTGTTCTGGATCAATTTTGTTAAAGAAAACCAGCTGAGACTACTTTAAGAATGAGCATGGTAGGAGTGGACAAGCCTGTGGCTCCTAGTCAGACTGAAATGACTAAACTCTTTGTTTACACTGTCTATAGCAGATTATGTGAAAATCTCCAACCCTCAGCAGATTCATTCAGGGCAAATCTGAAAATATGAAGCATTTCCTAGTAAAAAAAAATACTCCCTCATTTACATTATCTGTATGCCAGATTCCCTTTGGAGTAGGCTGTTAGAAGTCTTGTTGGTGATTTTTTTGTTTTATGTTCTGGTAAAGCAATTCCCTGAATGCTCACTCCAGCGTGCTTGCTCAAGTGTGAATAGATCTTCAGTTTAGCTCTCTGTTCCTGAGATAGGAGACACCACATTCCTGTGAGAAATGTCCTTATCAATCTTCTGTACTTGACATTATCAGCACAAGGGGCAATAGAGGCCCTAAAATACCTTGTGCCTCTGGACAATCCTGTCACCAGCTGCAGAGTGAGCCTGTCCTCACTGTTTTCCCTTGCTATAGCTCCTCAAAGGTTATTTAACCCATGCTGGCCACACTAAGCTGGACCCCACATCCAGTAACACTGCCTGCAGCCTTTTCACCAGCAAGTGCTCATCACAGCCACACACTCTGCATGGGAATAAAGCATAATGAAAACCACCCTCATCAAGGAAACTGTCATTTTCTCATCAAGCTATTAACACAACAAATACATCACGTTATTTATTTTCCCAAATAGTTGAAAACATATTCCTTAGAAGAAATGTAGGTTAAAACTTTATCTCACTGGCCTAAACCTATACTTATTCTATTAGCTGCCCTGGCCTTATTTTTATGTATTTGAAAGAAGAACTCTGGGCCTTGATATATTAAGACAGCTTTGAAACAGCTTTTAGACTCTAATTAGGAATCCACTGAAAGGGAAAAAGTGTTTGTTATGATGAATACTGACAGAAATGTAGTCACACAAGCCAAGCACTCCTGGTGTAATAACACTACCCACCTGTAACTCAGCCAAACAGAAGGCTAATGCCAGACAGGGAAACAAAGAGGGATAAGAAAGCCCAGACAGAACAGGAACCAAAAGGCCATTTGTCAAGCAGTGGCCTTTTCCTTCACCAAATATTGGCTTGGACAAGTCCTTATATGTAATGGATCCATAAAACAATTAGGGGTGAAAGACTGAATGATCTAGCTCAGCTCCATAGATCAGTTACCATACAGAATATTTCCTCCCAGCAGTTTCTCCTCTGACTGGAAAAACAAGACCCAAAGATTTATGCCTTAACTGTGAAGTCTCATTCCTCACCTCAGATACTCACAATTACAAGAAGTTTCAAAGGAATGTGAAAGAAGTTCAGTTGCAAGTTGTTCTAGGAATAATCTGACAAAATTTAATTTCTACTTTTTCAGTGCAATTTATTCTTCAATATGGAGTTTATACTGGATTTAGCTTAGGTTTGATTTTAAGTAATTTCTTTAGAGGCAAGGGATACTGCAGTCATGTCTTTTATGTCAAACCTCCCCCCCCTCCAATCTATTTGACCTAAATAGGCAATGCAAAGAGGTGTGATGGAAGAAGGAAAATTTCAAAGACAGTTAGATTAATACAAGTTTCACAAAAATTGTTACAAGACTAGAGAAGAGAAACCCAGTTAGCGGTCTTTCTGTGCAAAAGTGGACTCTTTAGCCTTCATGTTCTGCCTGCTGATGTGCCAGATGGAGCATAAGCTGCTGGCTGAGCTATGGCACATACCTCATAGACCATGATGGAGTGAAGAGGGCAGCTAGAATTGCTGAGAAATTCTGAGAATTCTCAGAAAAGATGGAGAAAGATGGATCTGAAGGTATTGAGACAGATATATGTACAAAGGACATGAACTGATGGGAGAGAAAGCTAAATAGTTTGACTTTCTGTCATAAGAAGGCACAGGGTAATAAGCCATAGGAATAGATCAATGTTCTGCTACCAGTTCTGCCACAGAGCTGTTGGGTGTCTTACCAGGTCAGTCAACTAATCAGTCAGTGCACCAGATTCCCATAAAATAGGGATAAAATGCTTACTTTACAGGTTACAGAGAGGTCATTTGCTTTTGCTAGAAAAGGGCTTTGCAGCATTTAAAAAATCTATAGAAGTGCAAAGTGTACCTGAGTGGAACACAGAAGTGATCGTAGGCAGACATCACGTCATCCATTTAATGTAATGAATTGACATTAGAATTGGCCCAGGTTCATTTCTTATCAAAATTCATTCAGTGAAAATCTCCACATTAAACCACTGAGCATTAGGCTTTTCCTTTTTTTGTGTGCCTTGTTGTTCTTCAATTGTGGAAGCTTGCCGACCATCTCCTCTGACAAAAAGGCCCTTGAGACAATCACCTGACACTGAGTCCAGCACAGGTTTCCCAGAAAAACCCTTCACCCATCCTTATCAGGGGATCTTCATGCAGTTTTGAGTATTTCTGCTTCACACAGATGGCACTCACAAATTTCTAGTACCTGTTTTTTTTTTTTAAATCTAAAACCAACCACCATCCTGAAAGTAAAAGGTGTCTTGCCTTTCCTTAAGGGAATCTTTGGGAGTACAACTATTATATTCAAGAAGACACACATTGTCATCTGGACCTGTCCTTTTGTGAAAGCTGATCTATTTGCTTCCACTCTCCTCCTGTCCAAAGTTTTCCATATCTGCATGAGGCTTACTTCTTGTGAAACCCTATATAAATCCATGGTTTACCTTTTGGCTTCTGTGCAAAAGTGCAAGTGCAAGTTAAAATAACGAATTCAACCTGCAGCTGAAAAGTCTCACTCTAAGTTCACCAAAATACTATACTTGCCTCTGTTTTCCTGGACAGCTCATTACATTTCTGATCTCATCAAACAGACATATCCTCATTCATGTTTGACAAAAAACTTTTATGTTTGAAATACTTATAGTGGTATCATAAGAATATTAGCAGTACGTAGGTTCAGACAACTGGGGTACAGAGAATGAGAATTATGCTACATCCATGTGGGATCACCAAGGATCTTTAGTATGGTAACCATAGACAACTGTTGGCATGTGGTGTGGGGTGTAATTGAAACTTTGTTAATAATTAGAGTAGTTTTACTGGAGTGCTTCCCTGCAGATTCTTGAGATTTTGTGGAGGTCATTCTTCATACTATTACAACTACCATAAATACCTTTGGTTGTCTTTCTAACTCTCAAATTAGCAGCTGCTATTCCCTTTCTAAAATGACCTTGTCCACTCCAGAGATGCCAGTACTTAAAATAGCAATATGGGTTAAAGAATTAAAATGGTTTACATTTGAATTTTTCCTTCTCAGTGAGAAGGGTTTCTCATCTAGCAAATTTGAGTTTGCTATGGCCTTTGGTGCTTTCATCACATTTGGAATAGGCTGTCATTCTGTTACCTCATTCACCAAAATTTGGTAAAAAGCTATATTTGATGAAGATGCATTCAGAAAACTGCTCTTTAAACCAACAAAGATAACTTCATGCAAGTTAGCAATGTAAATCACTTCTGGTCCCAGAGCAACCTGACTTAATTCTTCCAGAATGGTCTGACAATTACAAAATAAGATTGATTACAGCAGGAAAGAATAAAAGTTGCAAAGTCTTGTCATTATTTTATAAGACAGGTAAACTAAGTTTGAAATTTGGATCCTGTTAAATGCCACCTCTGAGTACAGAACAGCAATATTGTTATATCAATTTACATTTTTCATTGTAGGCACTATATTTAACTTTCCTCATTTTCTAGGGTATTCATATCACAACTTTTGTTGAGTTTGACATTGTTTGATTGATCTCTCCTACATGGAGAGCCATCTGCACACATTGTTATAAGCAGTAGGACAGCAGAAATTGTCCATTTGTTACTATTACAAATGCAAAACATTATGCTTTCATGATGTCTTGAAACCATACATGTCTACTTCTGTCCTCTTAGCATATCAAACTTAGCATATCAAACTTCAGTATTTATTATGTTCAGATCAACTATTTTCTGGTTTTATTAGAAGCTCCACTTTCTTTTCAGCCCAGAGATGTTGAAAAGTATATTAAGCTTAATATTTCATGCAAAACTAGGTTATATAATGGTTTCACATGTAAAGTAGGTGAACAGATGGATTTTTGCTCTTGTGATCTGTACTAGATTAAATTAGAACTAGATTTAACTAGGTTAAATTGCATGGTCTTAATAAGGTCAATTTAAAACAAGAAAAAACATTAAATAGAGGAATCATGAATTCCATTCAAAATACGTAAACAACATCAAGTTTTATATGAAGAAAAATAATTAGAACTTTATAGCAATAAATTAAATTTATTTTTCCTAGTAGTAGTAATAAAAGTTTAAGAACACACTCCATGCTTGATAAGCTGTCTTCTAATGCCGGAATTTTCTGTTACAAGATTAATTTCTTCCATTCACATCTCGTATCATGTCTATGTGACAGAGGATTAGCAGCTGCTCATAAACAGATGCTTGTATTTGTCACAGGTATTTGGGCCCACAGCCAGCAGTAGCCAGACAGGTGTTTTGTGGAAAACCCAAGTCAGCATCACAGGAAGAGGCTGGTGTCTAATGACTGCCTAATAGCTGCTCCTCTCAGACAAAATCAGTATTAGAGCCACATCTGCTACTCCTCTCGTGGCCCAGTAGCTGCATTTGAAACTCAACAATTTTCTAAGCTAAAGCAACTTTTCTTGATGAAATTCTTCAGCATTTTTTTCATGCATCATGCAGCTGATTTGTCACACTGCATGATGCATGAACTAAGTTATTCTGGATAACCTCATGGCTAAATGAGAACAGGATTTAAATAGGTAAATTTATATTTCATTAAATAGAGGTCAAAACAGATTTCTTCATTCTTGTTCTGAATAGGAATTTCGGTGGGAAGAATAATAAACATTGGCAGTCCATAAACAGTGATTTGCATAGTCCAAGGGCTTAATTTTTCACACTGTAGCAAGCAATGAACAAATACACAAGGACAGAATGCATTCCTGAACAAGGCAAAATGCTTTGGCCCATGGCCAAATGTATTTCCCATCATTTTGTTCTTTAAACATAGTTAGAAAATCTTCCAAAATTAATGCTACTATTCTCAAAAATTCTGTAGATACGTAGCAGGGGTGCATAAACTAAGAACTTCATATTACAAAGTATTTTTTACTATTATTTCTCCAAGAAACAAAGTCTAACTTACTCAAACCCTATGACAGAATCTGGTAAGGTTGATGGGAACTTAAGACACTCACAGTGAAACAAGTGGGAAAGAGCAAAGTAGAAAAGAATGTTCCCTCTTCTGAGGGAAAAATAGTTGAAGAAAGAAACAAATAATGCTGAAATACTTCTAGGAGCAGTTTTGGTTGACTTAGGGGAGAGTTTAGCAAAAATCCCAAAATCTTTAAAAAGGAAGTTTTTATCTCAGTTATAGACTTTTCCAGTGGTGTTTTGGGGGATTTCTCTGTGGCGAGGAAATTCTGCTTTCATTGGGATGCTTGAAAACATTATCAAGAAGAAGAACACAAAATCCTTGGAGAAGAAGTTTTTCTAATTTTGAAAATTTTTTTTTTGATCTTATGGGGAGATAAAGGCAGTCTCTCAAGTTGGAAGAGTAGGAAAAAAAGAAAGCTCTTAGGAAGAAGAGGAGAGATCATATTTGGTATTTAGTGCTTCAGCTCAGTTCTTAAACCAGAATTATTTTGGTCAGAAAGGTGAGATGAAAAATCCCTGTTCTGCCATGATTCATTTCCTCTTGCTAACTATCTAGGCACAGTTTCTTTTTTTTTTTTTTTTTTTTTGGGGGGGGGGGGGGGGCTGGCTATTTTTATAAGGAACTTGAAAATCAGATGTTTTGAAGGTGTTTTAAAGAAAATATATCTATGAAAACACTTTTGTTTCCCAGTCTTACACACTTTTGCAGTCTTTTTTGACCTAATCCAGAAAAGGCTAAGGGAGTCAAATTTTTATCACAGTATTTTTATTTTTAAACAGGATCTGAATGATCTTCTTTTGGAGACAATCAGATTTGAGGGTTACAGTCAAATTTTTCAAGCTATTTCAAATACTCAAGTGGATTCCATACTTTGTTTACTTCACAATTTCTTGCATTTTTTTTAATGTTTACCCTCTTACTATTTAGAGTGGGCCTATACAAAAATCTATTTCGGTGTCAGTAAACAAAGGTAATCCCAATTATCTGAATTCTCCCCTTAGAAGAGAAAAAAAAAAAAAAAGACAAATTCCATTTTTTCCATGACTTGTTCTGCCTAAGTCTGGCAGCCTTTCTTGGAAGTTATATCTGCCAACCCTTGCTGGACCTAAAGTGGTAGCATAAGGTGGTGGGTTTTATTGCACAAGCAGAACCCATTGTGTAATGAATTTATGGTAACACTGTATTTATCAAGCAAGAAAAAATAAGTTAAATTGCACTGCCAAGTACTTTATGTGCTGACACTATTTTCGTTTTTATCAAATTTCGTGCGAGAAGGAATGGGGTTAGGATAGATCCTAGTAATGTATGTCACTTCTGAGTTCTGGAGGAGTGTAATCAAATCTCTAAGTGGTCTGGAGGCTGATACACTTTCCCATCACCAAGCCTGTACTCTCTATGAATGCATCAGGGTATGGAGAAAACCAAAATCAGCAAGATATAACACATAAGGTTGATCTTTTCTCATTACGTATGTATCTCAAATATTCCCACAGGCTTTAGTTAATATTTTTTAGGTTTGTGGTTTTATTTCTGATTCCATTTTCAATGAAGTTCAGAAAACCTCATGAATGTGAACTATTTGCACACAAGTGCTTTTTGACAATGACTGGGTTTAGAATACTGCATCAATGCTGCACCAAATGAAAACCTGTTAATTCCGTGGCCTGTAGATGCACAGACTGGGGCCTCTGAACTGCTCATTTCTTTCCACCCTTTTCCAGATTGCCTGGAGCCCCTGGAAGAGAGAAGCAAGGAAAAAGCATTCCTACATACTGAAGAACATGATCAGTGAAAAAAAGTCTTTGACAATTAGATGGGAGCAGTCTGTGCTAATAAATGCAAGACTAGTTAGGATGTAGAAACCAAACCACAGTCCATTGCACAGACCCTGTGCACATTCAGGTTAAGTGTGAAAAAACTGTGAGCAAATTTCCCACAGTGCCTTTTAAAGTTAGATCTCTCATAGCACTTTGCCAATTCACACTCTACCACCTTAGCTGCACAGTAGTTCTTAACAATAACAATATATAATAATGGGCTATGAAGTCCTGCAGCCTGTTTTTGGTGTGTGATACTGTACAGAATCAGAAATAATAGCTTGTAAGACTAAACAAAGTGAAATTATATAGACAAATAAAAGTAATTGTGAAACCATAGTAAACCAAGAATATTAATAGAAGCATAAAAAATTATCAGCCATACCTGCCAAGAATTACGTGCTGAACTTTTATCATTTTCCTTCAGCAAGGTATTTGGCACAGGAATGCTTAATGATAATCAGTGTTAGTTTCTGGTTTATGTTTAACCTCTGAATGTGCTAACCAGGAATGTAGGGAATCATTCTGATTTTGAAATACTACTGAGTAGTTATGTGGGAGGGACTGTACAGAGCTGTGGTCATAAGGTAGAAAAATGATAGGGAGTAGATTTTGCTCTGGAACTTTCCTTTAATGCCATCCAGGAATATCATTCATCTGTGCCATCACAAGCAAACCTAAAATCTGCCTATATTGCTCAGGCAATGGATTTTAACAGCAACAGAGAATACTGTATATGATGGGCACAGTTTTAATTCATGCAAAGTTAAACTCAGAGTTTTAACTCATCCATAGCCAGCTTAGTTCTATTCCCTTCTCCAGAAATGCTGTGCACTGGGATTGTTCTGTCACTGTCAGATCAATTGTGCAGGGGATCATTCAGGGCTGCTGTTGAGCTGCTCTCTCACTGCAGGACAGGACTAAAATCCTCTGCAATCTTTATATTTTAATAGATGCATAGTCTTGTTTCATTTAATTCATTTTACAAATCACAGCTTTCTCTAACTGAATAAAATTACATTAATAGTCATTGTTTATATACTTTTCCTGCTTACTGAAAGTCAGTTGTCATGTAAGAAGATTTCAAATGAATAATACATTTGGAAGGAGCAAATTCTTCAGCTTTGCAAAACCAGCAGGGCTCCAAAATTTATAAAAGCTTTAGTTTGCTAAGATTCAACCTGGAATGCTGAAAAAAAAAAGAAAGAAGATTCAAGAATAAGGTTCATTTCAGGACTTTTCAGTAATTTCCCATTTATTTACCAGAAAACCCAAACGAAGTTCCTCTTCAGAGTTGCTATGAGAGGTAATTTGGTGGAAGACTTAAAGAGTGAAGGACTTTTATTTCTGTTCATTGTCTATATTATGATTGACACAGGAATGTGATATTAGATTCCTCACACATCTCTTTCAGCTGAAGCATTCTTGTGGAACCCTCTGTGTTGTTTATATTTAAAATGGCATTTCAGCTTCCAGGGCATCCTATGGTCAAGCCACAATCTACCAGCACATTCTGATAATATTGTTTCTAAAATCAGATGACACATTGTGAATATTGGTTTCAAGGACTGGTTAAAACCCTCAAGGTTACACTCTTCTCGAATTTTTGAATTCCCAAATAGGAGGATTATTAAAAGAGCATGATCAAGGTTAGTGGCCCCTAAAATTAGACCTCACAGCTGTGTTTTGACTTTGCTGTCTGTGTATGAACACAAAGCTCACCAGTGCATTTGGACTTCTTTTAAATATAAGAAAAACCTTTTTTTTCTTTATAGACTACCATACCGTTCACTAGAATGCAGGAACCTCAAGGTACAGTATTTATATTTTATATATATTCATGTATCAGTTCATGTTGCATGCCAACTGATAACACAGACATGTAAGGAATTCCCTTAGAAAGCTTTTTGGAGGCAGGTAATCTAAACAGTCCCCTAATTTCAGATTTAGTTGAATTTTTCCCAGTTTAATTAATGTTAGATACCACTGTAAGAGGGCAACACATCCTACTGTTGTAATGAAATTATACTTCTAGCTGAATTAGCTCTGAAAACCTAAAGAGATCAGTCATTCTTATCCTTGCTTATTTTTAATTTGAGCACTTACATGCCACTCTTCTGCTTTTACAGCAGTTTCACTTTCTAGGAGGACATAAAGGTTGCTTTGAATTACAGTGACTTCTAATGACCCCCAAGATTATCTAGAAACAGAGGGACTGCTATGCTGCATTTGCTCATTGCATCTGTGGTGCCCTCTCCAAGCCAAAACCGTGTATTTGGTGGTGGACGCTGGTGATCCATGACAGGGCTCAGGTAGCATTTGCTCAGCAAAGGGGACAGCATGCCCTCCACAGAGAGCTGGGCACCTGCCCTGATGGCAGAGCCCAGTTGAACCACTTCACACACTTTGACGTCCAGACAGGCTCTGCAATCAGTAAAAGTGAGTTAAAATTTTCAATTTTAAGCAAATAAGGTCAACAAATGCAACATTTTATAAACTTGTGGGAAGAGGACAACCAAGTGATTGAGCTTTTACTTCCACAAAGTAAATATTTTGTTCACCATATGCTGATCTGAAACTGAGGCAACTGAGACCACTGTTGAGCTTTGGAAATGTTCTCCTCTCAAGGATGGTTAGCTTGAAGTCTGCAGTAGACAGCAGTCTAGACCGTGCCTCTGAAATCCCTGTAAGAGCCAAACCATTGTTGGTACCTTAACATTTTGCCACTTCACTTTTCCTAGAAGCCACCCAGCAACTGTCCCTAGATTCCTTTATTCTGTGCCAAAGGGAAATAATGTGGTGAAACAGGATTTACCAGGCTGGTTCTATCTCTACATAAATGTTAGGAGAATTCAAATTTCAATTTCAGTGTGTGCTTTCCCTCAGATAGACTGGGCTTTGCTGAGACCTTTGGACTGCAGAGGTTTAAAAGATGTTTCAAACGCAGGAATCCTGTCTTCAAATACGAGCATATATAAATTTCTAGTTGGGGGTTGTTGTTTTCTTCCAAAGGTCAGTAACGTAAATAGTCATGTGAGAGAAGGAAGTGGTAAAAGGCACTAGACTGGAACTCCAGGCTGGGTTGAGCTCCTGGCTCTGTTTCAGCTTGTGACTGCAGGCAATTCTTATAGGTATAGCATTTCACTGCCTCAGCAGGCTGCTATTAATTAATGTCTGTGTCTGAGGTCTGTGTTGAGAGGGATGAGAGCAGGGAGTCCCCTCTGTGAAGCAGCAACAGGGATGCTTTCTGTGCCCAAGGCACCTCTTTCAAAGTTGACAGGGGTGTCTCAGCACAGCTCTCCACAGGTAGTCCAGGCAGTTACTGGCTTCCTGGGGCTGAGCTTCACTTCTTCTGTGCTCACTGCAGTTATAAAATTATCATCTCAGACTATGAGAATCAGTTACACCACTATGAAAATCAGTCATGGGGGGAAAGAAAAAGACCTCATAGTTCAAGAATGAGGGGATGGGGGTTTTTTCTCCAGAACATATGAATTCAATTTCAGAGAGAAATGAATCTCAGTCTGCAAGCACATGAAGAAACATATGAGGAGTCAGAACAAAGGGACTCTTAAATGATAATCAGTCATTGTATCAACCCATAACTGTGGCAAAACGTTTTTGCTGTAAAACAGTTGTCTGACACATGCTTGTGAACCTGCCAAAAAAGGATATCCCACCAAAACAGAACAGAACAAAGTGGGGTTCCAGTTCAATATACCCCTGATTTTTCATAACTTTTGTTTAGCTCATGCAAATACCTAGAAAGTACTGTTAAAGTAAACAAGAGCACCACTGGAGTCCCTCTGTTTAAACAGAAATGCTTACACCACTGACACCACTGGTCCCACTGCAAACCCATTCAGTCTGTAGCTTGGCACCTCAGAGGAGGGAACAGGGCTGCCTCAAGCCCTTGCATGGGGATCCTGATGAAGGGTTCCCTCTCCTTGGGCACTGCTGTTTAAGTTGGGCTCACCAAGATTTGCAGGGTTGCAAAGGCATCTGGTTTGCTCAGTGCTAGTGGAGGCCCAGAGCCTTTCTGTGTGCGTGGAAAGGAGCTGAAAGGTCACTCCCTACACACTGGGAGGGACCTGGCAGGAACAGGAATGGAATCAGCCCAGGCAGCCCTTCAGCTCAGGAAAGACAAGGGTTGAGTAGGTACTCTGCAAGCACCAGTGAAATTACTAAGAAAAATTAAATTATTCCAGTGGAAGCTTAAGGTATGCTTATGGCTGTGCAAGTGGAACAGGAGCTGGCAAGCTGGGACTTCCAGAACATGAAGGGAAAAATAAAACAAAAACCAAACCCTGAAATTTTTTTTCAATTACTTTAAAGTTAATCCATCATAAGTGATAGGATAGTTTTCAATACTAAGACTTTATATTAACCCAAATGTTCTTGTTCCACATATATAATTTACATATTGAATGGAATTTGAAAACTGAAAAGTTAATATGGGGTTAAATACAATAGAATTATGAAGTCTTTATTATATTTCCATTCTTTGCAGAGGAAATATGAAAAAAACTGTTCTCACTAGCAGTCATTCTTCAAAGTCAAAGAGGAAAGAATATATTCTGTTAGGTATATAATGCAATTGGTTGTTATAATTTCATTTAATCAAAGCAGTGTGCATGAGCATTAGTTGATAAGAGGAGAAAGAGAATGAGAACTTTGAACATATATTTTACTTTATGTTTTATACAAAGTTCACTAACTTACATTGGGATCCTTGTATAAAACAACAGAGATATATAATTTAAGGTCAATCATCAAAAATGTTACATGGGAGAGACAGGATGAAATGGGGATATAGTAACTTTTTGAAGACTGTTTTAAAAATGTATTGAAAGCTATTTAAAAGAGCTCTCTGTTAGGGGCATAACATCTCAAAATACTTGGACTATATTGAAAAACGAATTCAACCTTAACTAACTTGTTAGAATTCTTTGAAGATATTACTACCACGATAGATAAAGGGAATTCTAATTTAATTAGGTTTTCAGAGGATACTTAGCATTGCTCCACATCAAAGATTACTGGATAAAAGGTATAGAACAAGGACTAAGAGCTAGAGTGGAATAAAAATAGTCTCTCAAAGAACAAAAGAGAATTACGTATAGCTATTTTTAAGATAGTACAGAGATTATTACATATGGCAGATTTAGTTGAAGCATAAGCTTTAAACAGTCTGAATTTTTGGAGGCATGTGTGGTTTGAATGGGACTTTTATAAATCACTGGGCACAGTTTCTGAAGCAGTATATCCACTTTGTCCCTCACAACTACCACAAATTTACCTGCCTCATGCAATATGAGAGATGTTGATTAAAAATGAATGGACTTGGGGAAATTACAGATTTCTTCCAATATTCCCTTGTCCTGGCAATAATTACCTGGGAAAAGCAAGACTCATGCAACATCTCCATGCCAAACTAGTCAAAAAGCATGGCCACAGCAACTGTGGTTATCTAAAAGTTTATGAGAGCAGTTTTCAGGCTAATCTAAATTGGCACAAGAATTTTAAAACTCAGCAAAGCTGCAAAGCATACACAGCTATCAGACAAAAGCTGTGTGCTCACTGTCTGCACTGGCCTTTAAAATTACAGGCAAAGAGATTAGAGCTTCCCCAAGTTCAAAACCTTGAAGAAAGTGGGAAATGTTGCCATTACAACTACTTTATGCCAAGACTTTATGTAGTGCTAATGGAAAAAGTGCTGGAAATTAAAGACAAGTTCAGAATGAGTTAGAGGAGCAGAGGGAAAAAAGAAGGGAAGTGAGTTTCAGATAAACAAGGGCAGAAAGAAAAAACCGGGCATGTTGAGTCGGACAGGCTTTTCCTGTCCTTGTGCTGAACATTTCTTATGCTGCCTTCTCTGTTTTCTAGCTGTACAGTCCAGGTGAAAGGGCATGCTTTGCTCTTGTGGAGTTTTTTTTCATAAATATGATAACTGTTACTGCTCTAACCCTTTCCTAAAAAGCATGTTAGCAGTATTGGACTAGAAAACAGTAACACAGTAAAAATTCATCATTCACAGCAGTCAGAGAGCCAAAGCTGGGGATTATTTACCGGTTTTGGGGACTGTGCCTCCCTTTTTGCACCTTTGCTACATGGTGAAGAAGAACACTATAAAGCCTTTTAGGGGATTACTTGCAACTTAAAATAGCACATATGTATCATAAGTACACTGTATTTCAATAGAATCAGCACACTATTTGGAATAGCAAATCCCTTTGATCCTCTCCACAAAGTCAGGTGAGTGGGTTTCTCTGACAGAAAGTCATTTTATTGAGTGATTTGATGAAGACATTCTCTCTTGGCTGATGCAGTAATTGCAAAGGAAGAAGGTCTAGGTAGCTATTCAGGATCATGAAAATATTTTTTAAATTATATTCTCTATCCTTAAGATAAAGAATGTAATTTTCAACTTATTTTCAGCACATAGGCTGCAATAATTTTGCAGTCTAAATGAGGATACAGTTCTCAAACAGTGGGAATCAGAGTTAGGTTGATAGTAAAGGGCAAATTATAGAAGGATCTGCAGCACCAAGGGTTGCTGCCACTTCAGAGAGTGCTGCCCTGTGTGTGCTACAGAGCAGACCACATTTGGATGGCTGCCCTCCTAGCTGCTGCAAGCACAAATACCCATTTTCATCAGCTTATGAAGGAAAAATTGGCTCCCATAGACACCCGTTACTAAGAGTGCAGGCTGCAGCACAGGAAATGCAGTCATGTTCAAGCCTTTTCCTCTGTTTAAGTCCACATGTTCAGTGTCCTGTATTGTTTGCTGCATACTCACTACCACTTTTGATGTCTTTGGGGGTCCCCAAACTGACCTTTTCCTACTCTCCTGAAGAGAATCGTCCAGTACAAAATTCACCACAGAGAGAGAATTAAGAACCAAAACAATGCAAAGAGAGAAAATTAAGAACTAAAATGACAGAACCAATCTGCAACCTTGTCTATGGGCCTTGAAGAACCACTGGAGAGATGGCAGAGGGCCAAGGGGCTAGGAGGGTGGTCTAACAAAGGACCAAAATTGCAGCACAAGTTTAGGGTAACAAAGTTGTGTGCAAATGAGCCTTTTCCTGAGCAATGCAGAACCTCAGAGCCACAACTCCTAGCACTCATCCTAACACAGCCACTAAAAACTGGAGCAGTTGCTTTGATCAAACATTTGTGCTAACATTGTTTGCAGTGACATTAATAAGGAGTACTTCTATTTTGGTCAGAGAAGTTTAGCCCAGAATAAAACTGCAGTGACATCAATATGAGACCACAAGGATCACAGTCTGCCAGTTTATGGAATAGTTATGATCCCACATAGACAATGTTTCCCGTGAACAGGAGTTTTCTATAATTTGTTATTAAACTTTTAAATCCTCAGAAGAGTGACAGTAAATCCATTCTATTTATTGTTAGCTCAAGGTCAGCTTTGCTGAGCGTTTATATATCCTCTAGAATATTGTCACAGATCAGACTGGACAAAACAACTGGTAAATAAAACATAAAAACATCATGTGCACCCTCAGTGCATCATGTGCACTCTCCAAAAACTCACAGTTTCATGGTTGCATTCATAGTTGCCCCAGTATGATGCAGCTTTTCTGACTTTCTGTTTCTACACATCTACCATTAACCAAGTGCCTAAGATTAAGGTGATGGCTCTGCTGGTGGTTTTCTCTAAAACAGGAACAACCCTTTGTCATGGACTGACATCAAAGGATGTGGCATTCCCACGCAGACAGATCCCAGGCTGCCTAAATGGGCAGCACAAGGCCCAGGGGACACCAGAGCTCAGGTCCAGCACAGGTTTCAGCAGTCAGGAGAACACTAAAGGCTTTGCACTGCACCAAGGTCTGCTAACACAGAGGGCCTCCAGGAAACCATTGCTGACATGAATGCAGATTTGGGAATTTTTCATTAGGAGGATGGTGATTGCAAGTTTTAGGCCTGTATTGCTAATGATAATAGGGTGAGGAAGTCACTGTAATGTGTTATAAACAACTCTTCATATTGCAGTAATTCTCCCATGAACTGAAACTCTTTTTAAGGAACATTATTGTTCCATATCATTCCTGGTGTTTTCTAACAGCGTTCAGAGGAAATGACTGGCTTTCTGAGTGCCAGATCCCAGGGTATAGAAACAATGGAGGGCCATATTAAAATAAAAATTGAAAATAAAAAAAGAAGCAACATTTTTCAGGCAGCCATCTGACTTGCTACAAAAACCTCTTCAACCCTCCTGATGCTTCCTGCTAGGGACTGGGATTTGTAATAATACCAGCAAAGTCAGAGCTTTTCAGACAAAAGTTCATCACTGTTTTCAAACAAAATACTCACTGTATTCAGATCAGCCTTTTCATTCAGTTTTCTGTACTCTCTCCTCCTTGTTTCAAGTATATTTCTAGGTAGAGCCCTTTCCTGACCTTTCAAGTTATTCCTAGATTTTTCTTTCAAGAAGTGGGTGGCATTTCAGTAGACTGGGCTCACTAGCTCAGTCACAACAAAGGAAAATAAAAATAACCAGCTGAAAAACTGAAGTTGCTGGAATGTGTAATGCTCAGCATTAAAATGGCACAAAGTGCCTGCCTATTTATAGCTCTTGTTTTGAGAAAGAGTGAGGCACACTTTGGGCACAATTGGTCACCCAGGAAAACGCGTGGCCTTGCATTCTGCATGTAAAAGACTTTTTGTTTGTTGCAATACCAGTAATTTCCCAGGAAAATGAGGTTTATTCAGCATTTTGTTTATCTCTTTTATGCAAGCAAATGCCAGATTTGACATGCCAGTTTGGTTGCTGAGTAAAGACTCAGATGACTAAATAAAACTCTGCGTTTGCTGCAATTCAGATGTATTCTCATATTTCCATCATTAAATCTTTTCTCATATATATATGCTTAGCATGATTTTACAAGAAATGTGTTTTCATGTATTAAAAACCTGTAGTATCTCATTCATCAAATTATAAGACTTTGAGGAGGACAAAACATTCTCAATTTTCCAGTCAGTACCTGTATCTGTATTTTTTTATGTACTTCTTGGTCCTTATTTGATTCATGCTGAACTGTATTTAATAAATTATGAGTTTCTCTCTTTCTTTCAAATTTTTTTTCTAATTTTTTGTTTTGTTTTGCTGTTCAGCAGAAGGTAGGAACAAACAAAATGTCAGAGAGCAAAACAACTCGAGAGAAATAACAAAACTGCTGTTTGCAAGAAATAGAAGAAAGCTTTGCTGCAAATAACATGCAGAAGACATATACAAAAAGACAGCACTCCCAGTAGCAGCCCAGAGATTTTTTGATGTTGTGTTTAAAAGTAAGCCAAGCCTTACTGTGCAACACGTGGACTGACAGCAGACAAGTGTAAATAGTAAGAGTACTTTAATTAATAAGTAAATAAGAGTTAATAAAAAATTCTGTGAACTGAGGACCATAGGAAACTCCCTGTGGGGTCAGAAGGTCACTTCTGGTCAGGTCCATCTGCCTCAAAGCTCTGTCTCCAACAGCAGCATTAGGAGATGCAGGTTAGGAAGAGCACTTGAGCTGAGCCCTGCAGGCTCTTCTCCTCATACTCCCCAATATCCCCAATTCCTGGAGCAGAGGCCAAGAGGGCACTTTTCCATCTCTTCCCTTCAGCATGTCCCCATATGGTACTTTGGAAAAAGAGATAGAGACTGTCCATGCTTTCTGAGTCTGAAACCTGGAATCACGACAACAAGGGTAGGATCAAAAATGGGGCAAAGTACAGTAGAAAAATGAAAAGATTCTGAAAAGATTCTGAAGGGAGCACAGCCACAAATAACAAATAAAAATAACAGCCACAGTAACAAATAAAAAGAGAGAGGAAAAAAAAGAGAAAGAAATTCTGAACAGAAGCCAAGTAATAAACACCGTCCTGTGGACTCATTAAGGTACATTAATGCTGCCACTTTCCCATCTGTTCCCTGAAGTTCCAAAGCAAAAACAAGTCATCTGCAGTCTTGGCTCCCTTATTGTGTGAAACAATAATCTATTAAATTAATCTGGAGAAAATGTATCTATTTCATCCCTGGTGGGACTTTGTTTTGTTTTGATAGGGTTGCATACCATGGATTGTAGCCCATTGAGGCCACAGATAAAAAACATATGAATAAAAAAAATAACAAATGAAACAAATAAATAATGGCTACATGCTGGTTTTTTTCCTCTAGCAGAAATGCTTTTCAAATAACAGCATTTTTTTCTGTTCTGTTGAGAAAGCTAGCAATTTACACTAACAAAATTGGCACAATAGCCCTGGGAATCCTTATTTTTCCATGAACAATGTACAATGACAGAATTTAATGGGAAATTTCCATGTTCTTAAACTCTGATAAAACTCTCAACTATGAAACAAAATTCCTTGTGCCTGTATCACAGAGCGAAAAGCTCATGCCTGACCTTGCTAAGCAAAAAATATCTAAAATGTTCTTTGCAATCTCATGAGACAGTAATTCCCGGATCCTTGGTACTGCAAAATTCCCTCCTGTTACCCCCTATTTATGATAACTTATTTAGCTCACCATATTGATGCAACCACCTCCTTGCAGCAGTGACAAAATTTATTTCTAGTGCTTCTAAAACAAATTTAAGATCACAGTGTTGAATATCCTGACATAAAAGTAACCTAGAAACACGACTGTTGATATATTCATCAAAGTTGTGTTCATGCATATGTTTCAACTTAGGGCTAATCTGTATGATTTAATAACCATTAGGTGGAAAGCTCTCTGTCTCCCTAGATACCCCACCAAAACTGACACACACCCCCTGCAGAGAATAAATCTCTAACTAGCCAGCTCCAGGGAAGATGTGCCATTTCTGTAGTATGGTATGCTTTCTCTATCTTCTGCTGTGGTTCTGTTTCTGTGGCTGATTAAATGCATCATCTTTTTACCCATTCCTTTACAAAAGTACTTCCCAAACTGTTGATTAATTAAGCTGCAACCTCACATGTGATTAGGGCACAGGACTCTGAGTCAAGCAGTTCCCTCTATAGTTATGTCTGGCACCCAGCATTTTCCTGCAAAAGACAATCACAGCATCACAGAATCACAGACTCAATCAGGCTGGAAAAGACCTCTGAGACCATCAAGTCCATCCTATGACCAAACACCACCGTGTCAACTGGACCAATGCACTGAGTGCAGTCTGTTCTTAAACACCCTGTGGATGGTGGCCCTATCACCTCCCTGGGCAGCACATTCCAAAGTCTGATCACTCTTTCTGCGAAGAATTTCTTCTAATGTCCAACCTAAACCTCCCCTGGCACAACCTAAGGCTTTGCCCTTGTCCTTTCCCTAGCTGCCTGGCAGAAGAAGCTGATCCCCACTTGGCTGCAACTTACTTTCAGAGACTTGTGTCATGAATGAGTGTTTAAAGAGCACTTAAAGAATCATTGGAAAAATTAACAATAAAAACAAGTTTAATATAAAAGCAACAGCACAACAAAGTTTCTTGGTGAGGTTCACTCCACTACTTACTCTACAGTGCTGTTTATTGGGCTGCAAGAGAGTGGACTTTAGTCATAATAACATTTCATCTGGGCCACCCTTGGGGTTGGAATGTTTCCTTAGAAGTTTGAAAACTCCATCCAGCCTTTCTCAAGGATGGATGTCATACTGGCCAACTTTCCTGGTCAGCCAGGACCTCCTGATTTAGCCAGGACTGATGATGAATGATGGAAAGCAGGTAAGCGAGCTCTCCCATCATGCTTGGATGAATCCCACCTGATCCCATCTAAGTGGCACAGCAGGTCACTAACTCCCTCCTCCTGGGTTTCAGGGGGTTCATTCTGCTCCCCATCCCTGTCTACCAGCTCAGGAGGCCAGCTGTCCTCAGAATAACCAGAATTACTATAAAACGGTGAGGCAAAGAAGGCATTAAGTACCTCAGTCTTTTCCTCATCTTTGGTAACTATATTTCCCCCCACATCCAATAAAGAATAGAGATTTTCATTGCACTTCCCTTTTTTTATTAATTTTTGTTTTTAAAAAAATCACTTTTTATTATCCTTTACATGAGCAGTCTGATTCGGTTCTAACTGAGATTTTGCCTCTAATTTTCTTTCTGCATGACCTAATGACATCCTTAAACATTTCCTGAGTCACCTGCCCCTTTTCCCAAACATGATACAGCCTCTTTTTTTCCCTAAGTTCTTGTGGAAAGCTCCCAGCTCCACCAGGTCAGTCCTCTTTCCTGCCAGCTGATGTTACAATGTCTCTATTCCTAAAACACAGAGTGTTCATACAGGGGTTTATGAAATATGCCTTTCTCACAGGTATCTTTAAGTTAGGAATGCTATAAATTGAATGCATACTTTTGATAATATGACTTCAAAATGAAAATATATTTCTATTAATAATGGTGCCATCCTGTGCTTTTCTGCTGCATATTAAATTTATTTTGATATATTTAGTCTGCTTTATTTTATATGTGAAAATATCTTCTTCCTACTGTTCATAAATTATACAATTAGGGTTTAAATTTGTGACAAACTTTTAAGTAAATTATAGCATTAAATTTACTTATAGAGATTTTAATTGGATGTATTTGTACTTCCTCTTACTGAAAATCTTTAGAGCTGCTGTAAATCAACATGCATCAATTTACTTTTGCAGCAGATCTAAATTTGAAGTTACGAACTTATAAAAATGTCTCTATCAAAAAAAGGAAAAATCCCTTTTGAATCTAACTCACTTCATTCTGCAATAACTTACCTAGCACAGGTATTGCAGGGAAGTCCTGAGATATCACACTTGCGTGACCAATAGAAGAATAAGATTTCCTCTGACAACTTTAATAACAATTTCTGTAGTGATGTGCCAGTACTATGAAGAAATCAGCAGATAAGAAGAGGGCTTTCTTCACTTTTGCATAGCAATGGCAATAGTAAATTTTGTAATTTCAGGAATTCAAGTCATCAAGCCACAGAATGAGAAAGCAGGATGAAGATGTAAGCTATGCTTTTTTGAAATACATCCCTCTTCTCGAGATGGGAAAGAGAATTTGAGGTTTCACCCCTTGGATGCAGATGTGGAAAATCCAGTTAATAGTGCTATTAGACTCTGCATTTAAAAAAAAAAAAAAAAAAGGCAGCTCTTGTTTTTAAAAAGGAGTAGGATGCAATCAAAACAAGATAGCTGACATTGGTATGTCTGGCTATGTGCCCAATGAACTTCAGTGGTTCCTGTAAACACCTTTCTACCTTGTCTCATCAAGTTTCACACATATCCCTCAGAATATAGCTCAAAGAATAGTTTAATTAACAGAGCAGTCCTCTGGTGAATATATAGCTCAGTACAGCTTTCAAATGCACCAGCAGAGCTGTGGTCCACTGCTACTGCCTGGGAAACAGGCTCAGTTATGAAGTGGCAAAATGGAAAAATCATTGGCAGGGTTATGGGGAAATACACACTGTACTTTACATAAAGGCATCCCTAGAAAATATTGTCGTTTCAGGGTTAAAAATGTTACAAAAATGCTGAATACAAATTTATTTATGACTATAAAAAGAAAGGGGAAACAGTCTTTTTCTTGTGTTCAGATATACTACCAAAGTGCTTCTGTAAGGGCAAAGGTAAATTCACAAATCATTACTAACTTTAGAAATTGCATTTGTCATTTGTAGCCTTAAAAAAAAAAAAAAAAAAAAAAAAAGAATACCTTTCTCAAATGTTAAAATGGTGGTTAAAGGTGGAGGGTGGAGAAGTGTAATGTGAATATGTACACATATCCTAAACAAATATATAAACACACATATACACACAGCTTCTTAGGAGTTTGACTGGCCCTTGGAAAACAGTGCTTTTTTAAAGAATAGCATTATAAATTCCTATCTGGTTGGCTTTTTATACAAAAACCTACCATCCTTTCTCATTTTTCATTACTAACCTATCTGAATGATGTGTAATCTACACATATTTACAAATAAGTGTAATCTGAATATGAGGCTCAATTTCCCTGTACCAAATTCAAATACCTAACCCAATTCTGCTCTTTCAGAGGTACCAGGACATAAACACATGTACTGAAAATGCTCATTGCTGTCTGTCCACGATCATTTTTCCCTTTCCATGCTGCAGAAACCAATTCCCATTTTCAGCTTGTACTTAGAGGAACATTTCAAACAAGCAACCAGCCTCTCCTAGTTCTACTTTTCTTAACTACATTACCACTCCTTCATGTAATTTTAACTTACTGCCTCAGAACAAAAAAAAACAGACCACAGCATTCAGCTGTGGATGTCAGCTGTCCCAGCTGAAGTGGTTAGATCAACATGTCAAGAAGGAACATAAACCTCACGGATGAATGAAAGGATATGAGCTTTTTCTCAAAGTAAACCTCCAGAAAGCTCTGTTGTGGCAGACAGATTAAGGAAGTTTCCTTTTCTGAACATAATTAACATGGGAATAATATATGGGTATTTTCATCTGAGCTAGGGAGAAACAACTTTGGAGCTCCTAGAAAATAAACGAGTGTCATTGTTAAGCAAAAAAGTACACAAAGTTGCCTAAAGAATTTTTTTCTATGCTTTAGTATCCTGTTTAGGATAAAAGAATCTATAGTAAATCAATTAAAAAAAAAAAAAAAAAAGGCCATGTTAAAATTGACCAAAATGGGATATACATTTAAATTTAGTCTGGAACTGAAAAATGTGGGGCTATATTTAACAAAGATGAATGTTTTGTTTCATACTTTAATTACAAACCTTTGCAAAACCACCAGTTGCCACAATACCTGATTTCTACTCTTTGCTGAAACAGCTTTGTTAATTAACCCGCTTTTAAAGGACAATTTTCTCTGTTGTTTCTGTTCTCAGTTTGAAAAGACAAAGCAGAACAACAAAGTTTTTTCTCTAATTTTTATTTTTTTTTTATTTATAACGTTTTCAGTGTTATAAAAGCAGTAGGTCTCACCCATGACCCTACATTCCCAGCTGCCCACAACAAAGCACACAAACACCTCACCTTTATAGTAGAAAAAAGTACTCTAATCCTTCCAGCATCACCAGAATATAAGGTTCATGGGCTAAACCAAGATTTAGAACTATCCTTCATGACACATAAAATTATCTGAAAGGAAATGGACCTCAAGACACAGTGAAAATTCTCCTGACACCAAGTCAGCCCCTTCTCACACACTTTTAATGTGAATTGGTACTGAGCAGTAGAAAATGCACACACACTGCCCCTTGGATTTTATGCAATGTTGTGTCACTGGTTGTTCTCAGACTGTCCAGGTGCTTTTTGCTGACACCAACTCTTTGGTGTGATGAGGCTTTCTGCTCTCCACCTCTCAAATGTCTTTCCATCCAAATGAAAAAGTAGAGGTAAGTAAGAGAAGATATCCTTTGCCTGCTACTCCCGCCATCTCCACACTCCCCACCAAGGAAAAAAAAAAAAAAAAGATGAAGAAATACGGTGGTTGTGGTTTTGGTTAATTTCACACAGACAAAAT
>JAOTQP010001286.1:100480200-100535354 GCA_026413545.1 Cichladusa arquata | reverse complement strand
TTTTTTTTTTTTTGCCTGCAAATAACCACGATTTCATACTCCTAAACCCCACCCTAATTCCTCCCCTCCTCCAAGTTTATAAATACTCCTGCCATGCCCTAACTTTGCCCTGCTTTTGTCCTTTAGCCCTTGTGGATGGAACTAGCCTCCCTGTACCATCTTTCCTGGTTTGTTCAGTACAAACTGTTCAGTTTGCTGTCTGTTATTTTCTAGTATTAAAGCTTTTTAGTTCCCGAACAACTGGGTCAGATTTTTTTTCTGCATAAAATCGCCAAGTTCCTTGAAGCCTCCGGCCCTAATAGCTGGGCTAGAAAGGATCAGAAACAACAGGTAGCTGTTCCTAACTAGTTCTTGGAGTGAAGGGTGTTACTACAGCTGTGCAAAGCAGGCTAAGCTTAGGGAAAGTGTTTTGCTGCATGCTCAGTACAGAGAATTCTGCCATGTGAACTTGATTCCTCAGTCTGAGTTTAGTTGTGCACTCAGTCCAGACTGTTGTATGCAGTGACACAGATGTATCATTTAAGCAGAGCAAAATGTCTCAGGTTTATGTGCTCCCCCAGAAGTCGTTAATTTGGGGCGCCGTTAAACTCTGAGGTGTTCATATTCTACAACAGTGAGGACAACAGAAATGTCCATAAATAAATATCATCATTCATTGTGAGACTCAGTAGACCTCACCAGCATAAAAAATGCAATAAAAAATCACACATTAAATAGCTTTATTGTCCACAGGCTGAGAGGTGCAATGTGGGCACGTTCTGCTTCTCTCTGCACGTACGAATTGTAGATGGCATGTGGGGGTCTCTAGGAATCCATGTAATATAAACATTAGATAAACTGTAGGTTCAGTTTATCACTTTGTTCTGTAAGTATATCACATGCCACATCTGCACTGAGCATAATTCTTGCAGAGAAGAGTTTTATGTTATATCCCAGCCAGGTTGCTGTGCTCCTTGGCTGTGTTTGCATCCAAATTATTTATGTGAAGGGGCACAGGGAGAGCAGCTGAGGGGTAACATAGACTGATCTGTAGGTAAGGATGGTTTAGTTAACCTTTACAGCAGGGGTTTGCCCACAGCTGAAGCAAATTGGAACAGGAATGTTCCCATAAGAACCAGAAAATATGCAAACCCAGCAGCATCTTTGGGAATATTCAGTTATGACCTAAGTTCATAAAAGTAATGGGACTCTTGTCAAAGACTTCATTAGATTTAGTCTGTCCTAAACATCTACTCATACTTTGGTACCTAGTTAATAAGTGGCACCCCATTTTTGTTCTATCCTCTTACAGTTTTTAAAATACACATACCTAGAGGAGCAAAGTTTCCTCTTTGTCCATGGGATCTCTGAATATGTCAGATTCTCACAGGTCTAAATTCACTCACTGCTGCTCAATATTGGACACTCTGTGCAAGGCCTCCAAAATGTGTTTTTGGTGACTTCTTTTGGCTCAAAAGGTAATTGCAGGGAATTATTTTGCCTTAACAAAAGGCAATACTGCATCCCTTTTCCCACACAGGATTTCTGTGACGGTAGGAGGAAGACAGAGCAGTGTCCATTAAAGATTTATGGGCATTTGGGCCCTGTCTGCACACATAAAATACACTTGCTAAAATGGTCAGTTTTCAATTAGGAGATGAAAACCTAACCTCTGTAAATTTGCTTGCTTGATGACATGTGCAAATGAATTCTGAGAAAAGATGATATTTAAATAAGCATTTATGCCAAAACATGATTTCCTTTAATCTCTCTGAGATTACTTATTGATGCAGTTTCTGCACTGAGCTATACAGCAGAGCTTTTAAAAAAAAACAGGCACATCTACAATGAAAGACATAAAATCAGCAGAAGTATGAACATTAAAATTTTCTTTCCATAAAATAAATTGATTGATTGGTAAAATGTGCATCATAAAAATAAGCCTATTAGCTCTCAGGAAAAGGAAGCTTATGTTAGTGTTGAGGACAGTATTCACTGAAGTATTCAGTGCAGATGATAGAAGTACTGTACTGGCATAAGCCATCACAAAACCTTCTGCAGGGGAATTAGATACCTTAATAGCTGGTTAAAAAGAATATGTCCACAAAGTAAATCCTGTGGACACCTCATTCTTGTACTATCACACTGCAACCTGCCCATGGTGACTGCAGCTGGCACAGGGGGTGAGCACAGCTTTTTCACAGCTGCTCAATTTGCTGCTCTTGTGCACTGCAAAAAGGGGCCTCGTTTTAAATAGGGCAGAAAAGAGGCAGGTAAAACACATGCATTGTGCCATACCACAAAACTGATCCAAGTTAACTCTTCTATAACTCCTACCATCTTTTTCACAGCTCAAAGTTATTTTGAGATTATTTAGGTTATTGAGAATGTGTGCATTATGTATATCTAGATCAGCAGATAGTCTTGGCACACCTGCAAGATCATGTTCCTATAACCTTCAGCAGCAGGTCAGCACAGCTTTATTTCAGTTAACCAAATACTTGGCATGTCCCTACTTATGATTTATTCCTCAGCAATTTTAGTGATAAAGGAATCTTACATTAAATGATTTATTGCACTGAGTGCCTCAGAGGATTGCTCTCCTTCCACGCAGCCTCAAGTGCTACGTAAATTAACATTCATTTGAATGGATGCTGTGCTGAGGGCTCCTGACAGAACGTGCATCAGCAAGCAGCAGTGAGCACTGCAAACTCTTTGTGTGGCAAATAGGAAACCTGTTCAGTATTGCACTTGTATTCTCTCCTGAAAACCAGGCATCTGTTGGGGATCTTAATAAACTCTGAGCTAAGATTTGCTGCTGTCTTGTAACTCTGCATTAGAAACAATCTGTAAAATGTACAGATACTCTTCTGGAGGAAAAGCACAAGGCACTTCAGAGAGATCTCATGCAAAACTCCCCAGTTTCAGTCCATTTGATTAATACAGTGTCGGAAAAGGTTTTTGGATGAGGTAACTCTTACTGTCTTAATGTTGAACTGTGATGATTTATAACACTTTAAATCAACAGACTCTAACTCAGAACCAACCAGTTTTAAATGGCTGACTTAGTTCATATTAACTTGAATCTTCCAGCCTGTGTCTTTCATGGGTTTTGTATTTAAACGTGAATTAAATTCTGAAGTAGAATTATAAAGGTTTTGAGTTTAACTGTATTCTATGGCTCAAGTCTGCAAATGAGCTCCAGTTCTAGTAAAAACTGAATGCTGGTCTATATGAATGCTTAGTGGAGCTTAATGACTTTTTGAGTAGCTTTGCTTTGAAGTTTTAGCAGATCTGTTCTGACATCATTTACATTACTGAATATTCAAATCTCTTACTGGAGTAAAGTATGACTAAGCTGCAATATTTTAGATCAGAATTACTGCCTTAATTCTAAAAGAGTCTGAAAGGCTTCAAGATTGATTGCAAACACTTAGAACTGCTATAAGTAACAACATCCTTATTGTATTCTTATTATTTTTATTTATTTTGGGGGTTTGCTTGTTCTTTATGCTCCTTTTTCCACCGGCTTTCATTAATAATTATTGTCTGCACTCAACAGCTGCTCTTTGATGAGCTGCTCTTACAACAAAAGATGGAAAAGAGGGAAATACAGCTTGGTAACCAAAATGAACTCCAATTTGATTTCAGTAAAGATAGCAACCACAGCTCCAGTGCAGTGAGATTTCTTTATTTGCTTTCTGCTCTGCAGAACCCCGGCGTTGACTTTGGAGACGTTTCTGAAAGGATTGCTCTGCGCCAGCGGCTGCAGTGCCGGAGCTTTAAGTGGTACTTGGAGAACGTGTACCCTGAGATGAGGGTTTACAACAACACAGTCACTTATGGAGAGGTACAGTATGTCTTTGGGAGCACATCACAGCTGCACTCGAGCAGCCCTCTGCTTTCAGAGCTGGCTATCAGCATGTACAGAGCAGCTACACATCAGCACAGCGCTGCCAACAAAAATGCCCTCCCCTCCTTTCAATCAGCACTCAGGAGGGTGGGTTTGAGAAGCCCCTTGGAGGGCAGCAGGTGGAGTCATCCTTTCTGACAGTGACATGCAACCTCCTTGGCTCTCATTTGAAAATAACGACACATAAGTTTGAGGCAATCATTTTCCCAAATAAGATGCCACGGACATCATAAAGAAAACGTCAGTGGTCAGCGGAGCTAAAATAATTGTCTACATGAGCTGCAATTAAATCTGAAGGCAATATATTTTCCCACAAGACAACTAAATGGAGACTGTTCCTTCTTCTTCTTCCTATAAAAATAAGTCAGGCATTTGAGACGTTGATACAAAGTGCAAGTTTTATTCCATAATATCACTTTGCATCCCAATGTAACTATCCCCATCAGGAACTGAGGAAAGGCGTTCAGTAAATTCAAGAGGAGCTGCTGGTATCTGTCAGCTCTGAGAAGGTCGTTAACAGTGAAGAACATTGGCAGAAGTGCCAATGTTGTGTCAATTATACCAGACCCTGAGCAATCTGGGCTCGAAAACAAAGTTTGTTCCTCTTGAGCTGTCACACAGAAGATTCTTGAGTCAAACAGGAAGTTCGGTGATGCACGTATCAAATTCTTTAACATGTTTAATAAAATAGAGCCACACAAGATACTTACCTGGTGTAGACCAACCTAGGTCCCTTTCAGCCTTACTTTAGGGTTCATCTTAAATGACACTGAGCTTGTTGTTAAGTACTTTCTCCTCTGATTATTCTCCTGGAGAAAAAGATGTCTGGATTTTTGTGAGTTTCAAGGAAAAGAAATGTATTGAGTAGATGTGAAACAGATTGAAACAGTAGTAAAAATATATTTCCTAGCAACTCAATTCCCCTTTTTTTAAAGCCATCTCATAAAGCTTCCTTCATCTTCTTTAGCCTTTATAGCACCAAGGCCATAAAATAAACCTCCTGAAATTTGGTTGTTGGTGAGACCCTTATCCAGTCAGATTCCCTGTTATGCTTGTACATCATAATATGAAGGATTATATACTGATTTTTTTCTGACACCTTATGCAGCAGCTGTTTCTAAATTGTGGGGTGGCCAGACAGGTACTTTACAGTCTAAACCAAAACTGACCTGTTGAGTCTTTTGAGGTGTCTGTGTAAATAACTTCTTGTTTACGATATCTCTAAAGTTTTTCTATGTTCAAAATATGTGTGTAATGCTTCCAGCCTCAAGAGAAAGGCTGAAAGGGTTTTCACAAGAGCTCCATCCCAGATTTTATAGGCTTGTAAATTCTCCTTGTCTGGGGAGGCACAGGAATTTTTTATTTCCTTGGATCTCTGAACCTGTGCCCTTTCATAAAATGTGCTTTATGTCACTTCTGTACACAATAATGTACTCTATTTTCAGTTCAAACAAAAATTTTTCACATGCTTTTTTGGTTTTATATCAGCAATAGCAAGACACAAAAGCATGTCACATCCAGCACCAATCCTGGGTAGTTCCTATCCTGTTTGTAAAGCCAGATTCTCAACATATAGGGTCAAAATTGCTATTTGCACAATGGCAGTTTGAACCAAAACTTGGCCTGGGTTTCTCAGGGTGAATTTTAGGAAGTTCTGATCCTTGAGTAATTGCCAAAAATGTAAGTCTGACCCACAGTGTGTAAAGACAGCAGGTTGTCCAAATAATCTATTTTCCTGGAGCAGATTCACTGCTGGCACCCTGTCATAGCTGAAGGAGGAGCATGTGTCTCTCAGAGAGCAGATTTACATAGTACTTGTTTCAGCAGCTGTAGCACAACTGAGATTTAACTGGACAGGACTAAAACAGGGGCTCATTTCTGACTGAACTGTTTTATTCTGATCTGGTTGTAGGTACGGAACAGCAAAGCCAGTGGCTACTGCCTGGACCAGGGGGCTGAAGAGGATGACAAAGCCATCCTTTATCCATGCCATGGAATGTCCTCCCAGGTAAATGGGGGAAATCCCATCATTAGCCACAAAACTTGGACTGAGAGAATATTCTCAAGAAACAAAGAGTTAATTGGTGTGATTGGGTTGAGTTTGGCAGTGTAATTCCTGAGCTGCAAAGGCAAATGTCTGGCTTTTCTCCAGTCTCGTCGGGTGCCTTTTCCAAGCCTGTCCAGCATGTGAATCCATACTTTGGAGTTCCCAGTTAGGAAAACTGAAGAATCACGTTAGTTTGTTTAAATAACAGGGGTCCACTGAAGATTAATTAATTTAGGTAGCCTGTGTGAGGGAGCAGTTCTTGTTATGACATGACTTATTCATGGTTCCTCTTTAATTTAACTATTCCTTGGTCCAACAGGCTCCTGGGCAGAAATTATTTATCAAGCTGCTGACTTGATTCCCCGAGTAGGCAAAAAGTTAAGCACATATTAACATCAACTTCAAAGGGAATTAAGAATATCCTATAAGTTATGGCGTTTCTAAAATAGAAGATTTTTTTTTTTTTTTGGTCAGTCCCTGTGCATATTATTATTTTCTTATAGATGTCTGGAGATGTTTAAATGACATCTCTTCCTTCTGTGCTCACAGTGATTTTACTTACACAAGTTAGATATTATTTAAATCCAGGACTTGAGCTTCTTCTGAAATGCAGTTCTAGTTTCTTTTGAAGCAGCATCTGAATCAAAGCTGTGTTAATGAACATTCTCATGTGTAAATAAACTCTGACCTTATCAGGCTTAACAATTATCCAAGGTTTAGCCATACATATATTGATTGGAGTCCTGGCTTGTGCATCAGCACGGAGGCAAAGTGAGACAGACAGTAATTCCTGCTGGCACAATGTCCACCTTGGCAGGATCATTGTGGAGTATTTGACTGACACTCTCCTAGTAGAAGTGGAAGGAGCAGCCTTTGAACGAGGTAACAAATAGTGTTGCTTAATTAGATGTAAATTAGCTTCTCAAGAAGACTCTCGTTAGCGATGTCAAGGCGCTCAGAGAGAGTTCAGCCTCTTGCTCCATTCTAATCTGAACAGAAAGTTGCAAATTTAAGTCCTTCCAGAAAGCCCCTTAACAACATCTAATCTCCATCAGTGTGCTAGCACTTAGAGGAGTAATGAAGTAAATGGTTCTGACTGTAATTTATTTTGCAGTTTAAGTCCTTAACCTAGTTGTTTGCCTCCCTGATTCCTGTTTCAGAATCAGGCTTTGACTTGAGGAAGAAAATGGATGAGAGCATAAGCTATAGTGAATTTTTTCCATTTCCCTTTAAAACTAGCAAACAAACCAACTAAAAACAGGAAAAGGGTTTTCATTCTGCAAGAAGCACCAAGTGAAGACAGAGGTGATGTTTTATCTAAGTTGAGTATTTCACAGACAAGCATAGGTTGGAGCCACTCAAATGCAGCCAAGTTAATTAATGATTACACAGCTGGAAAACTTCTATCATCTCACCACAATTTACAAAATTAATTCAGTGTGAGAACCACAGCTGCACAAACCCTAATCAAGGATATTCAAGCACATAGCATGAAAGGTGTTGACAGCAAGCGTTTTAATATATTAAATAAACATTTTTAAAGCCCCTCTTCTAATCAGCCTGGGTGAGCATAGTTGTCTGCTGCATTTAGCTTTCCATTTCTGACATTTTTCATCTCAAGCATAGGACATAAAATACCCCTACTGAGCTGAGATTTGGGTTATTTGAACATGCCTATTGAATATAAATTAATATAAATACAGAACTCACTTTCCCCAGTTGAGTTATCACTGGTGTTTATATGTCCTACCAATGTGAAAGCCTCTCCCTGTTCAGCTACAGCCTTGTTTGTTTTTCATACCCTTCAATTCTGACAAGCTGATTGCCAGTGATTTTAGTGTACACATGGCTCCACTGAAATCCACCCAAGTCAGGCAGGTGTTTAAAGAAAGCTGAGTTAGTAGCAAGATTACTGTTCATCTGTGATAAAATGTTCTTTTCTCCATGTCTTACCCTTCTGTTTAGTTGCTGTCCTGCCTTACAGTGGCAAAATAAAACCACTCCACTGTGACTGCTCCATGAACCAAATACCTTTCCCTATGTACATTTTCAAGATCAGTTTTCACCATGATAAATCACCTCTTTGTAATGACATCAACTTTCTTTATTTAAGCAGGGACAAACTCTTTTATGGATGCTCTGGAATGTGTTTAGCTTGAGTTTATATCAACTTAGTTTAATGAGTTTGACTTGAGCTAAGTCATTGTAAGCTAACAACTAAGAATAGCCAGACAGGGTTTTGCATCAGACTGAGTCGATTTCAAAACTTTTTTTACTGAAAAGTAGTGTCCCTTTTATATGTGTTCGTTGGATCTGAAGTTTGAGCCTAATGGCTTTCAGGAAAAAAATGTTTGCAAATACTGCTGGGAGAAACAGTCCAGGGCTACAGAAGATTTGTAAATAAAGGAATATATTTGCAGTCTTGAGCTGCTTTGCCTCTGTGTGTGCCCTCTGTTGTACAATCAGCTGCAAAGCCCAGTGGTTCTATACACTTTTGTTGTAAAATAAATTTTTAAAAAATAATAAAAAGTAGGGTTGTGAGGATGGATACAACACCCCCAAAATTGGAATGCATTGTTCTGGAATCTTCATAGAATGGTTACAGGACATGCAGGTTTTGCAGAATATTACAGAATATTACAGTGGAAATATTCATTGTCTCAGAGCCTGTCTTCAGTGCCGTGATGTGGAGCTGATTATATGGTATGTGAAAGAGAGGAGAACTTAATGAAATGGCCTTTTGGGATAGAAAGGCCACAGTGAACATCCTCCTTCTCCACCCGCTCCCTTCCCTTTCAGGGCAGAGAGAGGGGAGGCACTGCAACTGGGAGAGAGAGAACTCCCCCTGCACTGAGAACAGCCAGAAGGAAGGGAGAGCTCCGAGCTCAGATTCCCAGCTACACACACACAGCAAATGGGAGGAGATGAAAGGCTCTGTTTAAACTCTTGCTAGAGGGCAGATACTTAGTGTTTTGCTGGGTAGAGCTGTGCCTGCACAGCTTGTGTGCAGGGCAGCAGGGTGGATGAGCAGGTGGTTTCTCCCCTTGCAGGAAGCGGTGGGTGGGATTCTGGCACAAACATGGAAGTTTGATAACTTGTGATCTGTTTGCCTGGAGGGGACAGGAGTTCTGGAGATGTAGGGTGTTTGGGATTCCTGCATCACTGCTGTTTCAGTCCCTGTGTCAGCTGACAGCTTGCCTTACCTGCAGGACTGAAGTACCATTAAAGATTTCCTTTTGCCTGGAGAACAAGAGTGAGAGAGAGAAGTTAAATTTAATGTGGAAAGCCACCAGGCCCATCCTACTAATTGTTTCCTACAAACAATTACCTGTAATCATTTGGTGCTTTTTTCACATGACTGGCAATTAGCAGTAATGGATGTTTTTGAAGTCAAATCCTCCAGTTAAAAGCTGCCATTTTCTTACCACATTAATATTCCTGGAGGATCATATTCCATAGGCAGCAGCACTAACTATTTTTGATACAGGTGTGTTGGCTTTTAGAAACAACCTTTGACATCTTTTACATTCTGCTCAGATTTCTGAATCTTGAAGAGAAAACTATCTTATATCAGTATAGCAGATGGCATCAGGATTAGATCTCAAGTATTTAACAGAGCACTTGGCTTCAGTGTCATTTGAATCCTTCAGCTCTTCCCAGATAAAAGAGGAAACTGAGTGAAGGTCCATCCTCATGTGATGTGATAAAAGTGTGCTTCTGTTCTGCAGCTTGCAATTTGGAGTGTATGGGTATCTAAGGATCTCAACCCATCAAAACCTGCACAGATTTTTTTAATTAATAAGATTAAATATTTCTTAATAAAGAGGACTTTGTCATTTGATTTTGGCTGGTTGGCACTGAAAATGGCTTTGACATGATGTAGCATGCCCACATCCAAACACAAATTCAGGGATTATTTCTTTATGGATTTGTTAGTGACACTGAAGATCAAGTTTGAACACAGGAGGTATAGTTTTAATTGGCTGTATCCCAGTTCTTGCTTTCTAGCCTGTAGTAATAAGCAACTTATTTTAATGCTTATTTTATTTTCACACTTTACGTTGTCTCTAGGAAGTTAAGACAGGAATTCTTTGGAGGCAGATTTTATTAATCATATTGTAGTTTCTTGAACCTTAATTTCTGGTCTGATTTTGCAGAAGCAAGCACTACAGCTTTCCTATGTAATATGGTCTGAACTGAGATAATTCTTTGTGAGTGGATTTTTTTAGAATTCTATTGTATTGTGGAATAAGCCCAAGTTTTCATGACTGTTGGAACAGCCATAAAAACCTGACAGAAAGTGCAGATTCAGGAAATTAAGCCCGTGTTGTTCCATTTGTCTCAAGATTGTACAGATAAAGAGTTTCCTGCACTGAGCCATCCCTGACCCTGTTGAGCTGTAACACAAACTGCCACTTTCAATTCTGCAGATAGTTTAGAATAGAGTTAATGTGTCTTCCACTTCTAAAGCCTAAGCAGGACTTGTACTTTCTGCTTTGACAGGCTGCTCTATAGCAAAGTGCATGGCCACTGTGATGCAGAGCACATGTAGCTCTGGTTACTGAGATTCTGATGGCAAAGAATGTTTTAGACCATTTTAATATGAGTACAGAAAATGCTGCTCATCTCAAAAAGAAAAATCGATCCTATCCTACAGAGCAGACAGCCCTTTATAAACAGTGCTTCTGATTATTTACATAAGGCAAAGCCCACAAGCCTGTGGGGTGGTATTTCCCACCAAGGAAAAAAAAAAAAAAAAGATGAAGAAATACGGTGGTTGTGGTTTTGGTTACTTTCACACAGACAAAATTTATTGCAAGAGGGATGCGGAAATTTAGACACAGTGCTAGGATGACATTTTCCTATGTATTACTCCACTCGTTTTCCCTTGATTTAATCAGTGAAAAATGCTGTGCTTTAAACAGCTTCCTTTTAAAACTTAATCTAACCCAAGCTGAAATTAAACTGGTCCAAAATTAATTTCAGAGTTTTGCTAATTTCGTCTAACTTTGTCCCGGGTAATTTAAGCTGGAAAAGAGCAATGAAATTCAATACTCAGAGATTTTTGTGTGATTTGTAATTCAAAGAAGAATCTTCCACTTTCCAGGGCTCTTTGGGTCTACTCTTTTAATATAATGGTGAATGCTCCCACCATGTCAGGGTAAGAACCCCTAGCTACAAATCCTATTCCTTTAAGTAAAAACACCCATTGAACTCGACCAGAAAAGGCTGCTTAAAATCTGTTTGAAAACATTATCGTTCCTTTCCAAGCAATAGACATTAAATGCGCTATGCAAAGGTTGCCCATCATCTTGCTGCCAAGTGGTCATTAATTAATTCAATGTAAATACCAAATCGGTATATCAATAACAATGACAGTTTCTTTTTCCTTTCAGTAAACTTGAACTAGTGACTTTCTGTGTGTTTATATTTCTTGTATATGGCTCTCACAGATATTCTTCAACAGCTGAAGCTGAAGGCTTGATCATACAAGTATATAGCCACTAACTTACATTTCTGAAGAAACAGGTCAGTAAAGATTTCTTGCTCCTAGTTCTCCAAAAATCTTCCACTAATCCTTATACAATTATTTTTTATTAATTATTTTGCCAAATGTGTGAAAGTGCAAAGCACTCCCCTTGACCCAAGTACAACATAAAATTTGAAAGCACAAGCCCCTTGCCTACTAAAACCAAGACAGCTGCTCATAGGATCATGGGCCATAGACTCCCCACAGACTCTTCTCCTGCTGCAACTTCACTCTACTGCTTGCCACCAAAAGAATCCTCACAATATTTTTTTTCACACTAAAATGGCATTTCCATACTATTTGAAAGGTCTAGGAAGCTATTAACTATCTGAAAAAACAATTAGAACTATCACAGTCCTGAGTACTTCACAGTCTAGGATCCAAGGGAATCTTGCAGAAACCCAAGCATGTTGGATTAAAATACTTTCCTACTTGCTTCTTTATAAACCAGGAAAATAACTTTTCCATTGGGAACAGAATTGCACAGATAGAACAGAAGTCCAGCACATGCTGTCTCATTCACTTTTCTTATCACTGTATCACTAGCCGAGTCAAAACTCTGTTTAAAGGCTGATGCGTGTGTCTAGTTGATTTTGCATATTTTTGGGGTTTCAGTAATATGCAGATGTCTAACCCCAAAAGCCATTAGGCTTGTAAACATTTTTAGCTCTTGGTTTGGTATATGTCTTTTGGCTGATCAGTTTTCAAAATATCTATTTGTACTTGTGCCAAATAGTCTTCCATTTCCATACAAACCTCCAGTTTGTGCACCAGCACTTTATAAATCTCCAAATAAAATCTTCCGTGTTTATTTTTATTAGAGAGAAAATTCCATTTAATAAGTGTGGGCCTCCTTTATTTATATGTATTTTTCTGTTGAGATGGTATCGGTATACTTCCTACGTCATTTCAGTGTTTGAGGAGTTTTATTATGGAAAGAGAAAATAAAAATAATACTAAAAATATATTGCATTTCTACTGTGGGCTTTATCTACACAAAGCTTAAAGCACATAATCATCACTTTTTGGCTGATGGTACTGCAAAAAGACTAGTGTTATGATAGAAAGGAGAGAAAAAAGGCTTTCCTGGAGTTAAGCCAATATTTTGTCAGCATCCTGATCTCCTAAAGGACACCCACTCCCTTTTTGATAGTGTTTGGTTCCTTCCACTATATGTGCTTTTTCAGGTGCTTAATTTCTTGAAGTAAATTGTGAAGAACGTCCTTAAAGGGTGTCAGCAAATATTTTATAATATATATTTATCAATTTTTTGCTCTCAGATCCTGTTTAATATGCACATTTTAGCTGATTAATATTCAAAGTAGCTATTTGCATTTGTGCCAAATATAAATTTCTATTAACAATTTACTCCCCCTCAGCAGAGAAGGGGATTTCTCACCTTCTGGTCCAGGAAAGAAAACTGGGATAGAAGTGAATACTCCAGTAACCACAGAACACTGGTCATTGCACTCACCCCAGCCATCACTGGTAGCACCATGGCCTATGGTCCCAGTGCTGTGGGCAGTAAGAGAGATAGCTTAGAGCCTTCTGTCTCTTCCAGAGATAGCTTAGAGCCTTCTCCTTCGTTTCTGTCATCTGTGTATGGCTGCACAGAGGCTCCCAGAAGGCCTCCATGCTGCCATGTAAGCAGCTGTGATTTTATCCTGGGCAACCTGGCCTTAAAATATTTAATCCAGGATATCTTAACAGCAGAGCACGAGCAGGCTTAGAGGCTCTGTACATTCAAATATTTATGCTTCCTGGGTGAGTCTGGCAAGAAGGGCTGCCAAGTGTACCTTTATCAGTGTCCTATGCTGGCTAATTTAAAATTAACTTGGGCACTGCCTACATGAGTAGCAGCAACGTGTTTGACCGAAACCAGTGTTCCTCCAGGCAGGATACCCAGTCCAGGGGGCATGCAGAGGTGAGAAGAACATTTTATGATTCAAAACCTGAGCTACTTCACCAGCTGGAGAGACTGACAGTGTAATGTAGCACTGTATAGCAGTGCTGGAGAGAGCAACCTCACTCAAGGGAGATGCAAAAGAGGAGACCAATAAGCATTTTGGAGAGAACCCGCACTCAGGATGCTGCTGGCAGCTGTGACAAAAGTGCAGGAGGCTGGTCTTTCACACCTGTGGCCCAATGAGTAAAATTAGGGACCTCCTTCATGTGATTCCATTAGCATGACAGTAGTTTTCAGGAATTGACGTTTATCAGAAACTTTTCTTTTTAAAAAAGAAACCCAAACACTGAAGAAGTGTGAGAGAAAAGTAAAGGGATGTGCAAATTTTCTCACTTTGTCCTACAGAATTTTCTCTGAGTATTATTCCAGAATTGGTCCCTGATTTTTTTCTTGATTGTCTCCTTTTGAGTGAAAAGCACTTAATTAACGCACAGAGATCGAGTTAAATCATGAAAAAAAATCAAGCATCTAGGTGTGTATTTATTTACAGGTTTGCTCCAGATGAACACACACTGCTGCAAAAATAATTCACTCATTTTCCAGCGCCTTTCTAATTATATACACAGTCATATAGGGCAAAATGTAATCTTAATCTGTTTTCAGGAGACGGCAAGTGCAGTTCCCCACCATAGAAATGATCCGGCATGTAGGAAATCACAGCTCCCGCTGCTTGGTGAGTTAAACGGAGCAGAGCCCACTCGGTTCTGCATCCCTTGTGAGACTCCCTGCTCCTCCAGACCATGAGTTGAGTTTGAGGAGCGCTCTCCACTCGGCACAGCCAGGATCACTTCACCTAGACGAGAGTAATTCAGGAGCAGGAGGAGTAGTACGAATTTGCTGCTAAAAGAAAAGAAAAGAAAAGAAAAGAAAAAAAAAAAAAGAAAAAAAAAGAAAAAAAAAGAGGAAGTGGAGAAATATTCGGGGAAGAAGTGTTCGGGGAGGAAGTGTTCCGTGCAGGATTGCAGGATTATCTCGGGTTTCTCGTTTCCTAGGAACGTAGTAACTTGCCCGCGGGTTGTTTTGTGGGCGGTGTTTTTGAATATATGCTAATTCAGCCGGGCTGACAGGGAGAGGAGCCGTGTGTCGGTGCCACAGCTCTCGTGACAGCCGGCGGTGCCGAGCGGCGGGCCGGGCCATGGGCTGGCGCTGGTGACAGGGCCACTCGCCCACTCGCCCTCCCGCCGGGTCGCTCCTGTCACCAGCCGGCATGTGCCTGTGACCATGGAGATGAAGGACTCGGGCAGCGTGGTGCTGACAGCCTACCATCCCCACAGCCCGGCCAGGATCCCGGGCGTGGAGCAGGGCTTTGTGCAGGATATCCCGCCCAGCCATTCGCCCGCCAGCAGGTAAAGCCCGAGGGATGGGAGCGGTGCCGTGGCCCGGTGTTTTACCAGTGCTGGACTGTTCTGCTGGCCTGTGTCAGCCCGAGGGATGGGAGCGGTGCCGGGCCAGTGCTGGACTGTGTCCTGCTGGCCTGTGTCAGCCCGAGGGATGGGAGCGGTGCCGTGGCCCGGTGCTTTGCCCTTTTCCACGGCTGGACTGTGTCCTGCTGGCCTGAGAGCGCTCGGACACTCCGGAGCTCTTCGCTCTCGCACCGCTCCCCTCCGCCGGGTTCAGCCCCGGGTGCGGGCTGGGCTTGCGAGGGGGAAACACGAGTGCGTGTTTTAAACCTTGTAAGTCAGATCGGACCAGCTTCCTGCCCAGGATATCAACAAGACAATCCCTAGGAAAAAAAAAAGGCACGTGAATCAGGCTTCTGCTCAGGACTGTATTGCCAAAAAAGTGAGGTGGCGGGGCTGGCTGAGCTTGGCGCTCAGAAAGTTGATTCTGGCTTTGGTTGAGAGGATTATTTAATTCCTTCTGCGTTCACTCGCCAGGTCAGAACCAATCCTTGTGCTTTTCTGTGTGAAATTGTGTGCTTTGCTTTGCACACCCACATACACACAATGGGAGACTGCATCGTTAAAGACTTAGTCTAAATACGAAAATTCCTTTGCGTTGCAGGAAACTGAGTATTGTCTTAATTAATGCAGTCGTGTGTATGTTTACCTTCCTGCCTCGTAAGAATGCATGTGTTCGCACAGTTCAAAAACAAGTGGTTTGAGCAGTTTTACTGTTTTAGAAAAGATGATCTTTCTCCTAAAAATACATATTTGAGTTTCGCAATTTTCTCCAAAAGTGTAATTAAATGTACATACTGTAAAAAGTTGAAGAAAGTAGGAAATCTTACATTATGGCTTGACTTAAAGATAAGAACTAAAGTCTAAGAAAAGAGAAGTTGACATTATCCTCACGAATTAAGTCTGTGTCCTCTCTTAATAAAAATAATGGTATTTACTTCATATTGTTTATTTATATCCCAATAGCTATTTTGTTTTTAATGTCATTATTTAGATTAGCTGCATCTTCCTGTTCTTTGTGTGTTTCCCTGACTGTCTCATAAAGATAACTCCTTTGTTCTGGTAAACTGCTGTTTGAGAGCAGTACCAAAATACACAATTACATGTTGAGAAAAGAAACAGAGTCTGGGCTTTTAGACGCAGTAAGAATGGCATTTGCTACTCAAAACAGAGAGCAGTGGTTTGGCATTGGGTTACAGGGAAGAATGTAGTTTCTTCCCTGTGCTCTTCCCTTAGGAAGAGCGCTAAACTCAATCTCCCTTAAAGTTTGTGAGCAACAGAAATTGTGGTGGTTTGCTGTTTTTCTTGTAAGTGTGCTAATTATTTTAAAATGCACTTGAAACTTAAGCTCAGAGTGTATGAGGGTTTAAATCACACACATAAATCACATGCATATCACCTACAAAAAGCAGAAGTGCCAATTACAGTTCCTGAAAGAAAGAAACTAAAGCGAATCCTGACATTTTGATGAGGAATTTATTTTGGAAGCTCCTGCCATGAGACAAAGCCATGTGTCTCCCTCTATGTCTACATATCCATAAGATTTTGGTGTTGTTCCCCCTTTTTTGTCCTCAACTTCCCACAGCTGTCTAATAGCAATAGCCAAATTCTGCCATATGGGCAGTCAGTGACTGTCTGAGTTTCCAGGGCCTGTTCAAGAGAGGGATTTTATTAACCCAGCATGAAGTCCTGTGGAATGCAAAACCCATGAAGGCAAATGCACTGAGTGTTTTAGCAAATGGTAAAATAGGCTCTGGCTTAATCCCTACTTCATCTTCTAAGAACTCTTTCCTGGACTGCATTTTCTGTATAGTTTCCTCTGCCGCCATCCTAATGCAAGGGGTTTTATTTTAGATTCTGTCTGGTGTTCCTTGATCCCAGGGCAGCTACCCACACTATGGCGTGTTAACTCTCTAACTCTTCAAGAAAATGATTCAAAAAAGCATGAAAAGAACAGAGGTGTCACCCATTTCTTGTTTGATAACAAAAACAGTTAGGACCTAGAACTTGATTTTCCTCTGAAGTCAGCTGCTGAAGTTACATTTAGCTCTAATGTAGTCTATACTTGAGAATAGAATCTGTCTTGCATATTAGCCTTTGATTTTCTAAACTGCTGACCAGTTCTTTCAGCTTAGCAATTAAGATACTTCATTTTCCTTCCTCTTCTCATAACATATCACTTGCTTTAAAGTGATGTCCTCTTCATATTAGAATAGCTCCACTCACCGGAGTCAGGTTTGGAGGTGTCTTCCAGCTTTTTTCTCTTGCAAAAACTTTCTCTTTGGAAACCTTCTAATCAGAGTTTTCTCACAAAAAGTCAACCTAATGGAATCTCAGACAGCATTTAACTGCACCTCTCCCCACCATTTAAAAAGATACTGATAAAGAAAGAAGGAAAGGTTTAAGTAATCATCATGAGCCGCTAAACAAATGAGTAATCCTAAACACTCTTGAGGACCCAGACACACAGCTGAGAAGCCCCTGTGCATGAAAGGTAACACTAAGAGATGCAGCAGACCACTTGGATCCATATTCATACACAACTCTCACAGAGCCAACCAGGCTGCCATCCTATGTGCATTTCTAAAACACACTGCCAGCATCAGGGTCAGCGTGAAGCGTAGCAGATGCAAGTTTTTCCTTTCCTAAGCCTAGTGGGTATGTACCCCATAGTAGCTGGTGGGCTGTAAGGAGAGCATGAGAAAATTTCCTTTGATTGTTTTGGATGGAGGATGCATCAGTGTGCAGTGAAGGAGGATGGAGAATTCATAGAAGTAATGAAGAGGAGAGTGGGATGAAAGTTTGACTGCATAGTGATGCCACCACCAGTTTGCAAAGGAGAATTCTAGCTTCCCCCATCAGGGGGACTAAAGACAGCGATACTTAAATTATCTTTGCTTCAGTTACCCATATAGTTCAGTTCTATCTTTCTCCCTTTGTTGCATCTTGCTGACTTGTTTAACCAGTTCTATACATGAGCTGGGGTGAGCCCTGAAAACTGCACTGTTGAGTTTCCTACAGCTCCAGGAGAATTCTCCGGACAAACCTTCCTTTAATTCTGCAAATGTTACTAGCAAGTTCCTTTTCTGTTTTTCTCATGGGATATGAAGGTCTCTTTCCTTAGCTTGCAGTCTGCTTTTATGTGCATTTTATAAGCATTTATAGTACTCATATCTTTTTTTTATTATTTATTGCTTGTGAGAATGAGGTATTGGGGAGATCTCTGTTTTGTTTGCCTGGCAGTCAGGCTAGCTCTACAGCATACGAGTATAGTGGGAAAGATTCCTGTTTATTGCAACCCCATCCCTCTTTTTTTTTCCTGTTTATTAGAAAACAGATGTCACAAGTACCGGCACCAAAGAACCCAGAATATCACACTATCCCTGTCAATACAGATCCTGTCTCAGTGCAAAGGTGAAAGTGCTGATTTATGTTACATAATGGTCAACTTTGGCTTCCTCATTTCAGAGAATGAAGGACTTTGTAGTTGTGCACAAATACCGCTCCTGGATTATATAGAGGAAAAGTGGGGCCAAGGCCATATGTCTTTCTCACATCCCCCTTTTTATCCTGTTAAGAGTAGCTAGGAGGAGTTATTCCTGTGCTCAAAGGAAACAGGCATGACCTCTATGCCAAATGGCCAGTGAGCTCTCTAAGGTAATTATGCAATTAGGGGAAGACAAAGCATTCCTAAGTGAGTCATGCTCCAGCTTTCCTTGACTCCAGTATGATAATGAGTGTGTTCCTCTGTTTCCTACCAGCACATCTACCAGCAAAGAACTCATCCTGCACTGCAAATCACAACGTTTTCACAGAGTGGCTGTCACTTATGTGTGTATAAAACAAGAATTAGGGGAAAGAAAAAGCATGTTCATAGGGTTTACTCCCACAGAATGGGGTGAGAGCAGCTTTTAAAGTGCACATCAAGCTTTTTATACATGGAGTGTAAAAGGAGTGAACCTTTTCAATCAATAATCATACAAAGAGCAGCATAAATACTACCAAACCTAGGATCTTGATAGATAGGTAAAGAACAAAGTAGATGTCAGCACTATTGATCAACACAGCCAAGAGCCCTTCTTGCCTTCTTCCCTTGTCAACTGCAAGTCTGGTACTTCCAGTTGTTTCAGAGAAATGCCTTCCCAGTCTCTTTGCATTCAGCATGTCCCCCTCCTCCTAGTGTCAGTGGGGTGACTTTCAGACAAACGTCACTAAACCAAAGAGTCAGAAAAGAACAGGAATATTTTCTATGCTGGTTGAAAAATACTGTGTGGATTGAGTTACCTGCTGGCAACTTCCAGGATCCCTGCTCCCCAGGTCTAAGACTTGCAGATTTGGAGCTGTTAATCAAGTCATTACACTGGACAAGCATGTCACCAGATTGTTTTGTAGGATTCATTCCTCCTTGCAAGCCCCAAGATACTACAGATATGTGTCAAGGTGAGGTAAAGTGTCCTGAAATAATTCCCTGGAAGGAACACAACTGCAGAAGGAGTCTTTATGCACCAAAATGTGTCTTGTGACAGGAGGAGCTATGTGAACAGTTCAGGTTTTATCCCAACAGAAGCAGATTTTATCACACTGAAGTAAGGTCTGTATACCCCGAGGCCAGGTGATCTGGGCTGGATTTCTGTCAGTGCTGATTGAGCAGCTCCCCTGCTCAGTTGTATACAAGTGATGTCAAAAATGTCTTCTTGGTGATGCAGGATAAACAACCTTAACTATTTTGGATGTTTATCTCACTCTATCATAAACTTCCCCAGAGACAAAAATAAAAACCTGGCTCCTTTTCCACAGTAAATCTTGACATAACTTGGGTCTTTCACAGTAACTTGGACTCCAAAGCTATGAATTTAAAATTTTAAAGTGTACTAAATGTGGTAAAGAAAATCCCACAAATCAGTAGCCTAGGAAAAAACAGCATTGGCACCAGCTGCACAAAATATAAATTTTGTGTAAAAAATAACTCTTGTTACAACTCATAAAAGCTTTCAAAAATACGATTTTTAAAGTATATTTTTATAGATGCTAAGAATGATAATTCTTAATATTTACCAGGAGGATGAATATAAATAAGTCAGACAATAGTAGACACGCTTTTCCTGAAGGTTTTAGAAATACTTACAGCACGTCCTCTGGGAGCCACACTGGAGAATGTAGTATTTATAGCCAGCTCCTCATGTTATGGTTGAAACTAGAGTTGGCTTCTCTGGTTTCTTTTTCGTTTGGTGCTCCTGCTGCTCTCCCTGGTACCTCCATATGTAGAGCTAATGTAAAACATCTGGGGTTGTCGCTTTGATCATTTTGTTTGCTTGAGCATTTAGCCAGCTGCCCCATTCATTTTTAACTAAGTCACTTATCTCTGATTACAGGAGGGTTGGAGCTGCCTGCAAAAAAGAGTAGGACCTGAGAGCCCTGCATGCCCTACACAGACATGTTCAGATTGCATCTGGCAGCCTGACACCACTGGCATAACAAACTGCCAGGAATCCACCACCTTAGTGTAATTTTTGCACAGGAGATCATAATAATTCAGTGTAAATGTGTGGAAAATGTGCAGAGGTAGCAACTGCAGGACATGACTATGGAGTAAAAGTACTTAGCTAGAACAAGATCTGAAAAGCATCTGGTTAGTGCTATGCAAATATAGAATCACATCCTGAAATAGTGTGGGGTATCCACAGCAAACATTCAAGCTAACATCCTGGATTTCAGCTAGCCACAGTAGAGCAGCCATTTGGCCCACAGTGATGCTTAGCTCCAGCTGGCCAGGCAGCACAGCAGAACCAGCCCAGCTGGCAGCACATCTGCCAGAGGGGCAGGACCATGCTCAGTGCAGCCTTCAGGTACTACCATGGTGGGAGCATTCAAAGAGCAGAGGAGAGGTGCTCAGAGAATAGTGCCCAGAGTCCCATCCCTAGGTGATGACTGAAGTGAAGCATCCTACCTAGCATTTTGGCCCCCATTTTCCTGCCTCCTGCTTTCTCTGTGGAAATCAATACCACCCTGGTCTTCCAAGTTCTGAGTGCTAGAGATGAAAAAAAGAATACAAGGGGGTGGGAAGAAGAGGGGAGCAAAGGAGGACAGGAGAAGGACCACATTCCTAGGTGTATTACCTGATTCACATCCTTGTGTGCCAATAAAAGCATCTGGAGTCAGAGAAGAAATAACTCATAAACGTTGTTTTGTGGTGAGGAAATTTACAGCTGGGCCTCAAGTCCCACCAAACACATGGGGTTTGGAATGGCATTTAAGTAGTGATTTTGAAGTCAAAACATGAAATAGTTTAAAAGACAGGTTGTTTGAAAAAGTGTGCTATTACCCTGAAGGACTATTTCAGCAGAGATCAGCAGAAGTGCTTGAGTTGGCATCCCTCGTAATTAATGCAAGGAGAAGATTGATGATCTGTGAGGGATCCCTCATTTCTGCAATTCATTTTTTCCCCTGCCATATCTTAACTTTCCAGACACTGTCAGAGTCTCTGAGGAGAGTGGAACAAACACTAGAGCAGGGAGCCTTTTATCAGCTTGTTCATTTAAAGGCAGTTATGTTGTCTTATTCAGGATGCTATGTGTAATACTCAGCTACTGTAAATCTGGGGGGATTTTCAGATGCATAAAATCATCCAGTTTAGGATGGACATATGTTAGATGCTTAGGCAGAAGGCAGCTGAACAAAGGAGAGGCAGAAATCTCTCCTACTAAATGTTGCTGTTAATGAATTTCCACCTGAGAACTACACAAGCCTTTTTTAAAATCTCTTGGTGCAGAAGGTCCTCTGAGCAGATAATGAGCAAGATAATGACAATAAGGCTTTTTGTGGAGGGTAAAAGAGCCCTACCAGAGAGAGTCAGAGGAGAACAAGTTTATATGGAGAACAAGTATCAGATGTAGAAGTCCATCTGTGTTGACATCATTTACCAAGTGAAAGACAAGTAAAGCAAGAGACAAGCCAGGGAACTGTGTTTTAAACACTTGTGCATGAAACCTCAGGACATCAGCCATCAGGTTACTCTCACAATTTGCTACCAGAGATGGATGAAGCTCTAGAGCTGTAAGTCTTCATCATTTACTAGAGCTAATAGAAAAACCCCTAGTTTTCAAATGGTCAGACTTGGGAAGGGCATAATAAAAGTATAAAGGCCGGAATTTGACTCATGGAATTAATAACTAATTAATTAGTTAGTAATTTGCTAACTACACCCCTGCAGAGTCTGCAGATAGCCAGACAATCAATGCAAAATATAGACATGGCAGTGGAGAGCCTCCTCACCATCAGTTTCTCTTTCTCTGGCTAGTGAAAACTCAGAACGAAATACCATCCAACCTTGTTTTCTGGCCCAGTCATTATCATACCTTGTGGTCAAGAAGGAATTTAGAAGTGAGAATGACACATCCTTTTTAAGGTCAACCTTAGTGTAAGAGAAGAAGTGGATGGTTGTAGCATTCAAGCTAAAATGAATTAGTCCCTTTTTTCATTCTAATTTAATAAAACATCAATAATAAATCATGCAGTGAAACATCAAGTGGAAAATGAGTCTTGTTTGTACATATGGGCTGAGTTAATGGACATTTAGGTGTAGCAACAGAGGTTTTACTTCTGAATTTAGTGGAAATGGAATCAACTCATCAGAACTTACATCTTTTTGTCAATAATTTTGCTTCCAGGGCATGATGTGATTGTGCTATCTCCTATCTCAAGTCAGGCTGACTTCTTTAATAGTATTCTTGCAGAATAGGGGATAATTATGGTCTTAGATAATGAAAACATAGCAGTGACTAGGCCTGTCTTCTTTTTGCAATACTTCCCTCCGTTACTCAGATGTTTTGAAAACTCGAGTTCTAAATATTTATCTGGATGGATCAGAGATGATTGTAAAACCTTTGCTGTAAATACAGATGAAACATGGAGCAGGTGGCCCTAGGGCATTCTCCAAAGATGTTTTTCAGGCTCAGCCTTCCTTGGCCACTTCTGGGCCAGATGGTGCCCATGTCATGCATTTGCAAGGAAGTGAACAGAAACAGTGAGTTTATCCTGATGAACAGAGACAAGGGAAGCCTTTGAGCTCAAGCTGCAGCAGGATTTTAAATTGCAAGTGCTCACTTTTGGAGAGGGAGTGGGAAGAAGGATGCCAGGACAGCCTTCCAAGCAAAGGAAAGAGGTCTTTTAAGTACATGGGAGGTTGTCACCTGCTGCAACAATAGTGTCTGCCTCATATAAGGTCCTTCTTACATCTTCCACTCAGAGGATGCATTCCACCCTGCAAGACCCTGTGGTCTGCTGCAATCATTTGATGCTGCCTTGTTTGCTTGCTTTCTCCCCTCCTTCTTTCTTTCAATTAGCAAAAGCAGTTAACCCATGAGAATTTAACATTACTGCTAATGTGAATTTTCGGGAAGTATTAATTTATTCAAATTTATCTTCGTGTGTAGAATATGTGCAAGCCCATAAATGGAGCATGAAGTTTATGGTGTCATTAAGAAATCACAGAGTATATGGCAAACACCAGAATTACTTATCCCACAAGTCAAATATTAACTGGAATTTTCTTGAGGAATATTTGTTCAAACCATCTGTTGCCTCTGACAAAGAGTAGCAATTAAAAATAAACAAACAAGAGAACCTGTGTCAATTTTTGAAAAGGCCTCTTCATCATACAGGACCTCCATGTTCTATATTTAGGAAGCACACCACATATTTTTGGGAAAGATGTTGATTCTGCAACTATTTTGTGTGGTCAAAATGCATTTCATCCTTAATGGGCTCCATCCCTTATGCCTTTTTTTAACTACTAAATTTGTTTTACAAGATTTAGCTAACCCTGGCCTGAAGTTAAGTGTTCCACATTCAGCAATGCAGTAAGATCATGCAAGCCAAAACAGCTTGCTTCAGTCTACACTGAACACAAGTAAATCTGCAGTTAATTGCCTCTCATGTCATGCAGCAATGAATCACTAGTTTTAAGTAATCACCCGTTTGTACATGGAGTTTAACACTTAGTGCTATCAAGAATTCTAAAAGATACAGTTAAGTTGTAATTTTCAGAGGTAACCTTCTCCTCCTTACATGAAACTTTCTGAAGTAAGAAAGATCGTATTGCTTTTTTGCTTCACAGTTGTTTTTTTTTGCTCTCAGACACAGGACACTGGAATTTGTGTACTATCAGTATTTAGGCCCAGCTCTGATGTCTGTATTCTGCTGAAAATCCACATTACAGGCAAAAAAGAACCAAATAAAGCAATGAAAAAAATTGTAAAACCAAAGAGATTCAGTCTGACATCATATGGTCTAACAGCAAAGCAATAAATCTGTGGTTTTAGTGGATATCAAGATTACCAGGTAATGACTGCACACAGGAATTCAGAACATACTTTCATGGGGTGGCTGCAAGAAAATCTGACCTCCCTCTGCCTGTGTCCAGGAGCTGCAGGGCCACGTTAGCACAGGGATTTGCCCAAGCCAGAAAACAGGCACCCACTACCTCAGGCTCTGGCTTCTGGTCCTGGGCAGCCCGTGGCCAGCCCACTGACGCAACTGCAGCAAACTTGAAGGCTGGAATTCAAAGTGTTTGAACTAAGGCTTTGGGACTGATAAGGAAAATTAAAAAAGGGTATGTGTTTTTCTGAACAGGCCACTCTGCTGATTAATAGGTTAGGCTGGGTATTTTCAGGTTGAGGTACATAAACAGGTATAAAGTTACACTGCATTTTTCTCAAATACATTGCAGCCTGGAAGGGAAGCTTTACCCAACTTACTTGAACCATAGCAGAATATCTTGTTCTTTTGTGCAAATCAGATTCCTGAAAGGGAAAAGCTTCTGAAAAAGGAGTGCTGCTTGTGATACTCACTTAGACAAGCTTATTGGCAGCAATATGAAAGTATTCATCATCTGAATCCCTGTAGACTCCAGCAGAACAATCAAGGGTACAGCAGGGATCCAGCACTAGTTCTGATGAATAAATTTAAAGAAGATTTTACATTTTTATTAGATTAGATTTTTTTTTCCCTTTAATTTAGGTAATCCATCTGAAGAGTAGAATTCTGATTTTCTGGGAGAGTAGAGCTTAAAAAAATCTTCTATTTCTTAAACAAGACTGAGGCCAGTCAGCATCTGAATACCCAGCAGAATTTCCTTTCTAATTAAATTTCATTAGCTGGATCATAAATATGATGATGTCCAGAAACTACATTGAGCCACATTCAAACACTGTAAAAATAAGGTTTATAACCTCTATTCTTGAGCTGTCAGTTCAGCCTTTGGTTTCTGAATCATTTCATGGCATTGATTCAGTGCTTCAGTTACACTGGAAAAGACATTGACCACTGGAAAAGTGGGTGGAAAAACATAATTCAGCAGTCAGCTGTCTATATCTGCTGAAAGTATGTCTATAATTTTGTGAAGGAGATGGTGTTACTAAGAACAGATTGGTTTCTGAGGCTGCCCTGAACCCAGCCAGCTGTAGTTAAACCCTCCAAGGCTGACAAAGTGCATTCCTAATTATATCAGTGGAGTGGATGGCTAGATTAAGTTACTTCCTTTGAGACTATTGGTGATGAGTTTCTATCACTGGGATAGATTTTATATTTCATACAAACCTAGTGGACCTCAAGCTGTGCAATAATAGGAATGACCCAAATTCTGACATGAGACACACCTGCAGAGCAACCCTAAAGGCCACAAATAGCTATATCCCATTAATTCACTGGACATAATGATAACATTTGATAAGCAATCTTTGAAGACTTTAAACAAATTTAAACTTAGTATGAGGTTAATCTTTGAAATTAAGTACATCAGTTTGCACCAGGTACCAGAAAAAGCAGGAAAATCATAGACAATGGGGAGAGTTTTTCTGGTATCTTTGGAGAAAACACATATTTATGGCTTTGGCCATCTTCACAGAGTCTTAAAACATTCACTGATATCAATATACTTAAGCAACTGGTATAGCTGAAGATAATAAGCTCAGTATTTATTTTTCTGCATTTTTCTATGGTCTGTATTTAGTTTAAAACTTAACGCCATTTTCTATAATTTTTAACTACCTATAAAACGAGTAATTCCCTATAATGTGGTTATAGCTGACCAAACTTACCATCTCCTGAAGAACAGTTGAAAAGGATGAGTAGATCTCAGGGATAAACAATGAACAACACATCCTTACGTATAGTGAGAGGAGTGACATATTACAGAAGGGGAGGAAATCTCTTAATCTTCGATATCAGTTTCATATTTGATGAAAAGAGTTTGCTCACTTTGTAAGACTGCTGTGGTGCATTTTATGTTTGGGAAACATAAGGAAAATTCCTGTTTGCTTGAGCTGACATTTCTGCCCTTTCTCATACTTAAACCATGATATCTAAAGCCAGAGAGACAACAAAGTGCTCTGTTCATGACACCTGGAAAATCCTGTTTAGAGTTAGGTGCTGTGATGGGCTGATCAGATAAGTCACTCTGGAGAAGAGTACATGTTTGTTTTAACTGTTGAGCTATGGAGGCTATACAGAGTTGAATCTTTGGATTACAAATGTAATCCACATCTCACCACACTGAAAGTCAGGCCTAGAACTCCTCCTGGTGACAGTAGGCTTTGGGCTTGCCTCTGAAGATCTAGATGTCCTGTGTCAGCCTTCTGTGACTGACTCTGTATCTTTGATGCATGTTGGAGTTCTTCTTTTTTGTAATTTATCCTATTCACTCCATTCTCTTATTTAGAAACTCCTAAATTCCACACAGGGGTGAATCAGTTATTGGATTTCTCTGTAATTGTATTTCTATTCCATCCACTTTGTGCATTTATTGGACATTGATGAAAAACAATAAACTTCGCCAAAAACTACTGAGCTACACAGGAAAGATAATTGAGTGGGGCAATTCTGTAATGGTCACTCATGATGGAAAAACTTAGCAAGTTCAATCGGATATTTTTCCTTTTAGATTCATCACAGTCACTTTTTTGGATTACTCTCAGAGAAATATACTTACAAATGGAAATATTATCACAAGTTAGCACTGGACCCAAAATCCAAACAAAACAATGAAGCAACACAGACTTTCCTTCCTATTCTGATTGCATCACTGGAACCACAGCCTAATAAAGGGATTTTGTTTGAAAAAACTTCCTTCTGTGTTTTTTTACAGTGCTGTGTGTCTGCATTCCTGTTCATTTGTATGCTTGATTAGCTGAAATCAAATACAATGATGCCGATCTCCAAGTGAGCAATACTAATAGAAAAAAAATTCTACGTTGCAATCTTCATGGGAATTGCTGTGCAGAAAGCAAAAGAACTGATGCAAAATCATATTTTTCCTTCATCTTATTTTGTCATTTTGTAAGAGAAGTGTGCTTTTAGTGGACTTCAAATGGTCTTGTGAACAGGTAACAAAGGACTTACTGTTTGGGTCTCTGCCTCATGCACAGCTGTCCTCTGATCAGCAGCTTGAAAGACACAGCTAGATTTTAAGAAATTCTGTAAGTATTAATTGTGGGATTTTTTTTTTCCTCTACCTGTGTTATTCTGTGTGCTTTTGGTATTGCATTTGTCTTTTGCTGAGGTAGTCTTTTGTGGTTTTGGAATGAGTCCTGTAGATTTTAAGAGCGGGGAAAGTATTTCAGTTTTTGCAGGTGGTGTTGTATCTTCCTCATTACAGACATCAATTCAAATTAATAGAAATATACAATTATATCACTTTTAGGTGGCTAAGATAAGAAGATTGGTGGAGATTTATGTCATCCTGTCTGTATATTCAGAATGTATCGCTCATGTAAAGATAAAAGAAAATAATACAGCACACATCTGAACCTTAAGCAAGAAAACTTCCAATCATTAATAGAATCTAAAGGAATTTAGGAGAAAACTCAAAAGTTAAAGGTAAAGTGGCAATTACTTAAGACAATAAAAAATGCATAATTAAAAAAAGAACATACCTAAGACCTACTTTTATGCCACAAGTGCCTCTTGCTAGGTAGTTGAGGGATTTTTTTGCATTTGCCTTGTTGTTGACTTGAATCTTGGCTAGTCATTCTTTGAAAATGGGTAATATTTGACATCAATGGAAGAGATCTTGCTGAGTAGATACACTTTTCCATTACTAAGTAGTAAAGTGAAGGATAGACTAAAACCATGATGAAAGTAGATGAAAGCTCATCAAAATTCCTTGGCCACGGCTTATTCTTGAATTCAGTGTTTTGTTTTGATGTGGTGCCTTACTTAAATTACTGATTTAATCATGCACTTGTTGAAATTAAAGCTGTTGAAAAGTTCTGTGATTGGATTATGGGGAAAAGAAAGTTTGTGACTAGAATATGAAGAGGAATTGCAGAAGTTACTCAGAAGTCTGAACGAGTAACTGAAACACATTTTACTGGGCGTTTTCACGAAGAAAGCATACGAAAATACACATTCATAGCAGATGTGATGGCAGAAGTTTTTTGAAAGGTCAGGTCTGTACATTTCTTTGATGCAACCCTTGAAATGCCAACAGTCAAATGATTTACTGCCCTGCATTTGAGTTTTGACTGCTATCCTATACAATATGTAAATAGGAAAGTCCTGCTTCCCGGGAAATTGTGATAAGAGAGTAGCTTCTTGGTTAGCTGTGATTGACCTCATGCTACTATCCAATGTTTGCCTAACAAAAATGAAATTAATATGTTTTCCATCAAAAAAGCAATCAGATAGTATCTTGAGTGGAAAGCCATGACTTAGACACATGTACTGAATGTACCGTAGAAAATTTTATGATTTACTGTATTTTCTGGTTTACTGTATTTCTAATTACTTTGAATATTTTTTATGGATGGGCTGGCTTAATCCCATTGACAAGATAAATAATGAGAGCAGCTCTGTGGCTCCTCTGAGTTGCTGTGGTTGTTTGATTTTCATTGGACACAAACTTTATCATAAACTTACTCTGCGTAGCACTTGCTCTGTGTTTCCTGCAAGGTTTGCTGGGCTTGATTTGCACATTATTAGTCATATTCTGTTTCATATAGAAATGTTCTATACAAAATTCTTAGGTTGTACTTTTTTCACAAATGGACACCTGAGGCAATTAATTGCATTGTCTAGTTGCTCATGAAGGACAAACTCAGGTGAATTCTAAGCTTGACTGCGGGGTGTGCCAGGGGCTGCTCTGGGGTTCTCTTGACCATTTTCCCAGCTCACATCATTGCCTCAAAATTTTATGGTGAAGTCAGAAAACTTTCCCTGTCAGTTTTCAGAACTGCAGCTCTATAACTAATCTATGGACAGAAAGTGTAGGAGAACCAAAGAAAAAACCACCCACAGACTCGTGTATCTCCTGCAGCTGTGACAACTGCATCTACAGGAGCATTTTCTGGAGGACACTCTAGATAACTAGGCAGTTCACAAAAGCAAAATAGCTTGGTTTCTGTTTGTTCCTTGCTTGATCAAAAGTTATTGTCAAATTCCCGCCAAATCCATATGTGCTGTCTGGTAGTCAGCTATCCTCAAACTGCTTTCATTCCTTCCTAGTCTATCAGGGCTCAGAATGATAACCAAGTTGTGATGACAAAACAAGCTGCCACTTACACTGTGAGATTTTATAACCATTTAGGGACTTGCTCTTAGTGCATGGCTAATAAAATGTCACTTAACTAGGCTTTTACTTCTTTCATGACAGAATTACTTTGAATTATGCCACATTTGCCATGGACTGAACTTTTACATGACAAATTAATATAGCTCAGTTGCTAATTAGGAACTTTTCCAGTAGTAGCAATAACATTACTTGCCTTAACTCTTACAATTATATTCACCTAAAACTCCTTTCCCTGGACCAAAAGAACTCCATAATTACACCTAAGAAAAGGATTTTCTTGGATGATAGATGTAAAATAAAGGGGCATTACTGCTTCTTCCAGTCTCCACCACCAACTTTTGAGATAGGAAAATCTGTTTCTAAAAAGTTCCAGGTCATGGTAATCAACTGTCAACTTCTTACATGACAACACTGCAGTAGGAATCGCCACTAAAATTATTATCCAGTGAAGTTTAATTTATATTGGCCAATTCACTGGCATTATCATTCATCAGTTCAGGTTCCACAGCACAAATAACTTTGAGAATTCAAGCTCTGAGAACACATGTTAAGTTCATCTAAAATTTCTCTCCAAGGCCAGGAGAAGATTAATGCAGTCATGAAAGCAAAGGTCTGGCGCCTCCATCAGCTCCTTTTCCAGTTGCCTGAACATTAAAATGATCACAGAAATTTCCTCTTAAGTCTAACTGCACAACCCACACACATACACAGCTCCAACAGAGTGATGACTTGCAGCCTGTGCAAAAATACCCCTAACCTGCCTGGCAGCCAGCTGGCATCCCCTAATCCGAGCTCTGAGGCTCAGGCTTGAGCCCAGACTGCTCTGTCTTGAGTGCCAGCAGTGCAGAGAAAGAGGCACGCGTCCCACCTCGGCTGGAGCCCGTGTCCTCCCTGCAGCAGAGTGGCTCCAGCTAGGACAGCTTCCAGGCGGGCAGCACTCAATTTCAAAAACATCCATGTAAAAACTGGCCTCTGAGCAAATCACAGGTCTGAGGAAGTTCTGGAGATAGCTGTGACCATGCTGGAAAGGAAAAAGGGGAAAGCCATGAGCTTGTTTGAAAAAACAAAGCGGCAACTAGAATTTGATTTTTTTCCTGCTGCCTCCTGGCAGGTGACCTCAGAGGATGCATGAGTGTTGAACACTGCCTGGCAGCATTCTCACTTCAGTTCAGTTTTAACCAAGTTTATAAACAGGCAGAAAGCTGCCTTCCATTGTTCCTGCTCAACCATCCTACCTGCCCCCATCCCCCAAAAACCCCAAGGCATTAAAATAACCTCTGATGCAGGCACTGATTCTCTTGAGTGCTATAGCACACTCAACACATGTGTGGAGAGCTCATTAGAGGACAGTCAGCATTTTCCTTCCCTCAGCAGCTCCAAACTCCTGATGGTCCTTTTCCAAGCACTGCTGATACAAGTTTAAGTTAAAAACAAGCAGCCACTTTATGAGCTCTTGCTTTAACTCCATACTTGTGAGAAGGTGATAAGGGCAATTTCAGTGCATTGCCCTCCTCTGCTAGTACATATGAATTGTTGTATAGAAGAGGCAAAGCAAAAAAGGAGAAAAAGGGAGAGAGAGATCAAAATGCAAACTAAATAACTTATTAATATGGCAAAGCTGACATAATGCCATCTGGTTAATGTCTGGTCCCTGTTTGGAGCTTGATCCTGCTGGGTACTTAGTGCTCAGGCTGTTGCCTACAGCACTCTCCAGAGCACACTTAATGTTTAAGTGCTTTACTGGATTGTGGCCAGTGTGCTGAGCACCTCAGAGGAATCAGACCTTGCTTAATTTTTCTGGTTTGTAAAAAAAACTCTTTCCAGCTCTGAGTCCTGGCACTTCTAAGTGAGTTTTTTCCTTCTCCACTCCACTCCAATAGCTATATTTTTTATTCTGAACACTCAGTTCTGAGCAGGATTAGACCACTGGTAGCCCACAGTGGAAACTCCAGAACAGACTGCCGGCCTCTGAGGAAACTCCAGGGGACAATATTTTCACTTGAGCTGAGGTCCTACCTAGAGTTATTCAAAACTCCTTTTGCTCAGCCTGTGAAAAACTTCAGCTATAGAGCAGAAAGGGGAGAGTGTGTAATAAATTCTCAGGCATACTCGGCATATACTCCAAAGGGGCAATAAGCTGTTAAATCAAATTGAAGAAATCCCTAGTAAACCAGAATTCGTGGTGTTTCTGACAGCACACACTGCATTAAATATTTCAAGTTGATAACTCCAAACGTGGCTGTCAACATGATGTGCAACCCCTGAGCACTCAACTTCCATCTCTTTCCAATAATAGTGAATCTTTGGAAGAACTGCTGTAAATTACAATTACTAAGTAAATTTTCAAATCTTCTAGACAGATTTCTAACTAGTCTGAAAAACATGATGAGAAAGGAATGATGAAGCAAGCAGAGACACTTTTGCTGTCATGGCAAATCTGCTCAAGGTTTTAGTTTCAGGGTCAGGCTGTAATTCCTCCATCAGCTGACCCTTAATGCTTTAAAAATCCTTGAGGTGTACACACCCACTCGCTGTGGTGTGGTCTTGCCTGTGTTCCGCACCCATTTGGGCATCCCTGCATGTGTGTATTTGTGGGGGGTGTGTTTTCCACCTGCAGTGCATCAGCTGTGGTGCTGAAGTGCAGACACCCAGCATTTTAGCCATGTGGAAAAACACACTCTCTAGGAGCACCACTTCTGCTCACCTGCTCCCTGCTCACTCTCCGCTTCCACTACAACAAAGTTTCACCAGCATTGCAAACATCCATCTATCTTCAAATAGCTGATACATTCCCTAAACAGCCAGGCAGAAAAGAGAAACAAAAATAAAGGAAATATGCACCTCTTTTCCTCAGTTATAAGATTAGCCTAGGACCTGAAAAAGATAAAAGCATAGTTCTTGGATCATTGATTGGATTGAGTCCACATATGTCCATACCCTCTGAGACTAGAATCATTCTTCACTGGACCAGAGCACCATGCCTCATAGGGTCCAAGACAGCAGCTTTAAAATTGCCATGTAATTGAGTATGGGAAAATCTCTGGCTTTTTGTTTTTATTGCTATGCTTTTCTTATACCTCTAACTTTCTGAGCTTATCTAGTGAGAAGGAAGCAATTCCACCACTGAAATGTAGCTATCTCAGGGTTATAAAATGATGTTTTCTGCCTGAACTGCAATCAGAATATGGCTAGAGAGCACAGCACTCTGCATGGGCACAGGTGGGCTGCTAGATATTGATGGTAAACAGCAATTTTCAGGGTAAGTGCTACAAAGGACAGCAAGCAGGAGGTTTTTGTGTCTGACTCACACCTCCAGTGAATAATAATAATAATAATAATAATAATAATAATAATAATACACAGCAGCATTTTCACAATGCATGGAAACAGACACAGGTGGCATAATACAGATGGCATAAGCAGCAGACTGAAATTTCATGATCACTGTAAACAGAGCTGGGTGTATGCTGGAATTTGTCCAGAATACTGGACACAGCACTGCAGCCCTTTCAAGAAACAGATTCTCACAGGAATTCCTGATAGGTCTTTTGCACTCAAACCCCCAACCAGATGTTTGTGGGGCAGAGAATAAGGGCCATCTTCATCAGTTACTGCTTGTGTGTATCCTGTGTGGGTGACATTGTCAGATTTCACTGCCTGCCCTTTACAACACATGCTTTTTCCCATCAGCTAAGTTACCAACTCATGTCCTATAAGACAAAGATTGCCTTCTCAGCTCTAATGAGATGTGAAACACTTGTCCATTGGACCGTCTGAAGAGCACTGCCTGCAATTGCATCAGCTGGCAAAGGAGACAGTTACTGCAGTCTTGGCAGTGTTGACACAAAAGCCTTTCTGAAACACCATCTTTTATCAAATATCTTGCATTTTCTGTCTCTCTGATCCAGAACTTTCTATTAGTTTTAATCAACAATTTTCTTCTGTCATACCAGTGCCAAAAAAAGCTCTGCCTGTGAAACCATTGGTGCTGGGATCAGTACCAGCTGTTAAATGATCAACAGGGAGCTGAAGAGCTTTGCTGCAACAGAGTGTTGCAAGAGGAAATAACTGTGAGATTACCATCTTGCAGGACTGCATGAAACCTGTGGCATTGTCACATGGCTGATGTCCTCCTCAGGCTTCCCACCTGGGTTTGTACAAGTGTACAAACTCTTGTTTGTACAAGAGAGGGACTGGGAAGCAGAAGCTGTGACCGGCAGGTTCAGGCTGGCCCTGAAGTGCTCTTCTCTCTCTGTTCATAAAAACCATGTGTCCAGGTATATCTTGTTTGCAGGACAGTGCTGTTGAAGCCAGAGATTTCTCAATGCTGAGGAAAGCCTTGACCTTGAAAGCATTCAGGAGCCCCATTCAGGCTTCTGAAGGCATTTGCATGTGACAAGGAGCTTGCCCATTTCCCAGTACCTTTGCCAGCCTGAGTCTCCAGCACCTTCAGCCATGCAGACCTGCACAATTAAAGGAAAACCATGACTTTCAGCAGTACTAGTGATGGTCTTGGTTCCTTAGGTGGCACTGACATGAGTTTGGCTGCCCTGGGTGTGCCACGTGCTGATCATGGTGGGCTCTGGGTTGAGGTCTGTGGCCTCAGCTACTATTCATGCCCTATGGCAATGGTAGATAGCACTGTATCTACTTTATTTTTTTTTTTTTAGATTTCATGCTAATACTTTCAAATGTCTTATATTATTGGGTTTTTATGTTGAAATGTCTGTGATAGAACGGGTAACATAGATCCTTTCTTTTAAACTTGGTAATAGAAGTTTTTTTTTTGTCCTATGCTCTGCATCATACAATACAGACATCCCAAATTCTGCCTGAGTGCCAGACCCACTTCTGCTTTCATGCTAAATATTTAGCAAAATCTTAGACTAACCTAATATTTATACATTGTAATTGAATATGTCTTTGACTTATGTGTATTTCTGTTTAAAGGAACAGACTTCAGGAATGGGCAATTTGTAATGGATTAAGCATATTCAGAGTCATAATTGTATATAGCAAGTAAAAACTTCTTTTTTACTTTGTCTGTTTGTGTCCAACAGAATTTTCAGATGTGATGCCTATTTAGCGTTTAGGGATTTTTGAAGTCCTTTTATTGGAACACATTTCATGATTTACAGTCCCGCTCAAGTAATACGGTTGATTAAATTGACATTACCTAAAAAGTGAAACTAGTAAGGTATTTTGTCCAAATTAAATATGCACCTTTAAGGAGAAGCAAATTGGTCATCAGAAACTCACCCCAGTTCTTAAAATAAAAGTAACTGGCCAAATATGAATCTAGCAGTTACTTTTGAAGTTACATTTGTGAAGAACATATGTTAATATAAAAATATCTTGATACATTACAGAGGTTTAGCTATAGTTAGTTCAGAAGTACTTGGTTAACATCTAAATGAGGAAGGAGAATAAATGTCTTACATTTGGCAATCAGTAAGCCAGGGCTTTTACCCATTGCTTGGCTTTGTTTGGGTTTAAACAATGTTCCTCTGTTTTTGCTCAAGCTGCAGTAATCCTTTAGCCCTTGATGTCATGCATCCTGGGTTTTCGATACTCTTTATAATAATCTTTGAACCCTCAGCCCACATCATATGTTATGAATATTCTTGTTCTGGAGTAGAGAGGCAGGCAGTCATTTTAGACAGCAGGAACCCTACCCCTAAGATTTTCCTGTGCGTCAAAGACATGGAGCACCGTCAAGCAGAAGGAGTAAAAGAAAAACAAGTTTGAAAGATGGTTTGGGATGAGAAAAAGAAAAACAGGAAAGAATCAACAGAAAAGATTGCTTTTAAGGGTCAGAATTTCACTTCTTTTGAGGAGTAATCCAGACTATACCTAGAAAAGCCTCTTTGAGGCAGCAATTGGTTCAGGGTGTAAGCATGGTTGGATTCATAGTGAAGGGCTGGAACATGATTGGGGGTTGGAGCGAAATGATCTTCCAACACAAAGTATTATAACATTCTGTGGTTCTATGATTCTATTCTGGCTGTTGCCAGAAATTGATTCTGGAGAATATAGAAAATGGTAACATTACAGACAATCAGCTCAGGTCCTTCTTTCCAGGTGAAAATGGCTTCAGCAATATCAATACTATAGCTTATAACAGTGCATGAGCAACATCAACAATATAAGCAATTATTTCTTCTTCTTCTTCTTCTTCTTGTTCTTCTTCTTCTTCTTCTTCTTCTTCTTCTTCTTCTTCTTCTTCTTCTTCTGTTTTTTCTTTTTCTTTTTTCCTTTTTCTCTTTTTCTTCTTGCCATGTGACTTGGAGTGTTTGTTATTCATATCCTCCTCAGTCAGTAACTCTTCTACCAGGCTCCAATCTTTTTCTTTTTTGCCTTCTTGTTTTAACTTTTAAAGAAATACGGCTCTAAGGGATACCAAGTGTCTTCCTTAGGGAACTGTTCTTTAAATCTTTGGAGTTAGGATAAATAACACCTTGTCTATTGAACGGTTTAATGCAAGAAGAAATACAGGCTTTTCTTGGAGGACCTAATGAAAACTAAGGGGGGAAATAGTGTTTGTCCAAAGATCAAAGAGCCACCTGAGAAGCACTGTTTGTGAATTCAGCACAAACCCAGCTCCCCGCTCACACAGCTCCAGACACTGTTTCCAGTGTACATACGGCCCTGGCTTACGGCTATCGCAGTGGGCCCTGCAAAACAAGCTCAGTCCTTCCTGCTAATTTACCAGTGGAGGAGGGTTTTTCCGCCAGGCAAGTTCATTTGTCAAGGTGACCTTCACAGCCTGCACGAGCGCCCTGCAGATAAAGAACGCTGCCTCAGCGCGTTTGTGAAACCCGGCTCGGCGGCCCACGGGCCCCCTGTGACTGAACTAAACCTTTCCTACCTGCCCTCCAAGGATTTCTCTGTCCCACAGCTCTCCTCGATCAACTCTGTACATTTTGCAATTCTTTTATCATGCTCTGTAAACCCTCTCCTCTTACCTGACTTATTGTCTGGTTTTATTGTGTAAATGGTCTTGAGGTTAAGTATTCTCTTTTGAAAAATCCCTATTCTGTAAATTGATGGTCTCCTGAGCAGAGGTAAGACCACAATTAAATCTTAATCAATCACGAATATAGGTAGGACATTTCACAGATCCTCTGCCAAAGTCCAGACAGAAGAGGCAGATCTTTAGAGATCTCCTAAGAGAGGGTTTAATCTTCTGTGGCATCTGAGGAGTTGATGTCAAGTCTGGACTGCTTGGCTATGAAATACTATTTTCTTTCTATCTACGGAGTTGCTTTCAAATACACCACTTATTAAATTTTAGCATATTGCCATTTTTATACCACTAAAAACGAGCCAGATTTGGAGCATGTGTCCCTAATGTATCCCAGTGTTAATGTAAAATCTAGCTTGGAGAAGAGCCTCTGGATTTTGCTTGCTACAGCTGGAATAGATCAATGTAGAGACTCTGGAAAGAGCAGTCATGTTGGAGAAGAAACCACCACACAGTTACAATCATGCCAGTTGAATTTCTGTGGAATAATTAATCCAATGATAATTATTCCAGTTCCTTCCTCTTAGTTTTGTTTTCATGCCTGCCATATGACATCAGTTAGACGAGTCCTTAAAGCTATTCCCCAGCAGCCATGACCTGTTAAAACTGGAGACTGTATTCAGAAGCAGAACCAAAATAAAAGGAACATTTCTTTTTCAAGGGAAAAAAAAAGTTTGGGTTGATCAGAGTAATCTACAAGAGCATGTTTTGAGCCAAGGAAAAAAATTGGCAAAAATCAGAAAAAGCTGAAACATTTCATGCAACATCTCCAAATGAACTGCTTGCTTTCTAATTTATGTGAATTTAAGTTTTAACAGAAAAGTAAAACAAATTTCTGAGATCAGACTGTTTATTGTTCTTCTGAAGTTCTACAGGAAAAGAAAATGGCTTTGTTTCAGATTAACTTTAAATGAAAACTTTGTTCAATTACTTGTTTCACCAAAGCCCTGAAAAAAATCAGTTACTTACACAGCTAATTGTTTGTGACTGGTATAACATTTAAATTTAGAAAAAGAATACCATGAAACCATGTGTCAGATGTATGGCATTTAGTATATCTGCTGAAATATTCCATCATTATGTCCCATATATGGAATTGGTTCAGAATTACTTCTCTACAAACCATAAGACAGAAAACTCAAATATAAATAAAGATGCAGGCAGATCCTCAGAGGGACACGAGTTCACCACTCTATATTTTTCATAGGAAAGACATGATTAGGGCTCACCAGTGTGCTAGTCCTGAAAGAGTGAGGCCAAAAAATTATGTTTCGACATATTTACACACTTCTGTGGAAAGACTTTATACCTAAATGTTTGTTTAAAATTTAGCTAAAGAAAATATTGTATTTTGGGGCGTTAAATATGTTAAGTAGTACACTGTATCTAGAGGGTCACACTTCCCTTAATTTTAAATGTACCTAATTCCCAGTGAGCAGTTATCCACTTGCAGCATTTATTAGCTCTCTGGTGAGTCCCTAACTGTTCTCTCTCTTTATGGAGAGCAAGAAAGACCTCTCAACCGTGGGTGAGCTGGATTGCTCTTTGGAGGTGACTTTCTGCTGGCTTTGGCATCAGCATCCTAACTCACGCATCCTGGCTCAACATGTAAGGTGAAATGAGAGGATGCAGCACTTCTTAAAGCATGGGGAGTGTTTTAATTGCCAGCAGCAGCCGGAGGGAAGACACACTCATTGTAAATTGCTGCATGTGAGCCAACCTCCATTTCCTCGTCTCCCTTTCCAGAAACATTTTTCTCTACCCCACGGGCAGCTAGCTACAAGGAACAGGGGTTGAAAATTTCATATTTGCAAAATGTAACCAAACATCACCTTAGCTTCTAGGAAAACCTAAGTCACTGTTACTGATAGAGTATAAATTTCATCAGAGAGTGACCTTAGGAAAAGGCAATCCTAAAACTGTATTCATATGCCACAAGGAGAGTAATAGTGGAGACAGTATATCATTTCACTACAAAGAGAGAGATGACATGCTTGAAGGATGCAGAGAGGGCAGTCTCATGACTATTCAGCCTAGAGATTGCCTTTGAATACCTGTAGAAAGTAACACTGTAGAGGTGTTTAGTTGGGATGATATGGACTAGCATTGTTTTATAATTCCAGGCAAAGCAGCAGGAGCTTCCAAGCAGTTTCTGGTCACTACCACCATCAGCTGGATTTGTAGCATGAACAGCCCCACAGTCCATTACCAAATTCCTGAGCCATGTTCCCTCTTCCTTGCAGTTTGTCCTTTAAAGCATGACCTAATAGTCCCTAAACAGACCTACAGACAACGGTAAATGACTAGACGTTTTCAAAATTTTCAAGGATTTATGCAATCATAAAAGTGTTCCCAGAAAAAAAAAGGTGACATTGAGTCCAGTTTGAAACACAAAGCAAATTTAACTTCAAGATGAACTGTAAAACCAAATCACTTCTGGTTTTGCTCTTTTCTGCCCCTTAGGAAATCTGTGTCTGATTCAGGAAGTCCTTTCCCTTCTCTCTCCTTTGTTTCAGCCTTTTTTTTTCTTTCCCTGATTAAATAACAGGCTTTCTTTTTCCTTTATTCTGCTGTATGGTTTTAGCCATGTCTTTGGAGGAAGTGTAGGATATCAAAAAGCTTATAACCAGAAAGTTAGCTTTTCCTCCTGTATTTCAGGCTTGGAGGAATGATGACAGGAATGCTGTAAATTTGACAGACCCATTTAAGCATTTTAGTGCATAAACAAAGGTTTGGTGGAGGGAGTGAAGTTTGCCCAACTCATATGTTTTCCATGCTCAGGAGTTATATCTTAGGGCTCCTTTGACAGCATTAACTGTCTGTGGCAGGGAGCATTTTGCACTGTGTTTCCTCATCCCCCAGCTGCAGCTCAAAACTATCCCTGAATCTCAAGACTTTACTTATCTTGTGGCCACAACCCAGTTCTGGGCCACTATTCATATAAACCTGGTGAATGCTATTTCAGTATTCATCTAGGCCCCCCACTGATCTTACCACTGTAAGAAAAGCAAGAAAGCCTTCCCCATAAATATTTGATTTATTAACGGCTGTACCCTGGCTCCCTTCTCCTTCCTCTCTGGCTTTGTGCACTACACTTCTCCTCTGGGTGGAGAAAGAGCAGAAAGAGCTCCTCATTAATTTGCATCTGGCCATTTATGAGTTTCTGCCTTACGCTAATGGCAGTGTCTCATATCCCTTCAGAAGAAAACACATGGGCTGGCTCTGTCTTTTCCTGAGCCACCCCACAGGGACTCTCCTGAATTACAGAGCAGCTTAGTGCTGATTACTTTTTTATTTCTCTTCTTAGGAAACGGATAAAAGGTTTAAGTTCTGACACAAACAGGAAAACATCCTAAGAGGATTTATCCTGAAGGCATCTGCTCTTTAAATAGTGATGGAGCAGTGTCAGTCCATTTCCCAGAAGGGCCAGAAGCTCCACCACTCTTTGTTCCCGCAGCCCTTGTGTGATTAGAGGCAGAATATCCTGTCACAGGCTGTCAGATAGCTCCCAGAATATGCAACTTGGTGATTATAGGCTGAGGAGGGACTCATTGCCACTAGGAGCATGAAGAAGTTGGGTATAAGAAAGACTCTGCTCTGCTTCTTTAAGGATAACACCAGGGCTCAATTCTGCTCTGAGGTAAGACTTTGTAGAATTTACTAAATCAGTAATTTCTCAGCTTTCAGACCATGTTCCCTCCCTCTTGCTTTCTTAAACACGGAGCGACAGGAGGGGGAGTGAGCTGTCAGAATTATCACTAGTGGAATTTTCCAGCTCTACCAGGCAGGAAAGGGGGGACAGAAAAAGTGTTCCACTGTAGAAAAACAACTGGACGCAGTGCATGTGTAAGCAACTTCAGAAAGGGCATATGCATGGTTTGATGTATGAAAATGTGCCTCAAAAATCTATGAATACAAACCCTCTCAAAGTTATATTAATAAGGTATGCATCTAGAAAGTTATACTCTGTTACAAGATTTTATTTTTCTCTGTAATGAAACGTGTCTTCCTGGAATAATAATCCAGGGAGACACGAACCTTCACTTCAGATTGGATTGTTCACAGTTTTTCCTGGTTTTGCTGTCATTCGATTTGAGGTCAGAAATTTGCCTTTTTCAACTTTCGCCTTCTGATGTCGCGTAGATGTTTATAGCAATTACATGGATTTCAGCTCAGTGTCATGGCCAGACTTTAACTTGAACAAGAAGAGCTTTATTCAAACCTAGCTATAAGGAAAGAGGAAACTTATGGCTTGTTCCATGGGAGGAAAGCCAGGTCTGACAATTTAAGTGATGCATTCATAGAGATTACATGGGTAAATGAGCTAAAGGGTTTCTACATTCACAAATACATTATCCTAATCCTCATTTTTCAAATTGTGCTCAAATCTGGCTTGGTCCTGTACACTAGGCAGACAAGGATTTGCAGATAGCACATCTCTTTCTAATTTCTCTTTCAGTTTGAAAGTGCTTCTAACTGATAACCAGGTAAAAATCCAGTGTGGCAGGAGATTGGTAAGGAAGAACAGCTTAAACTGTTTACCTAGTAATGAAAATCGGAGAAATTCGAGGCACTTGGAAACTAGGACTTGTCCACATAGTTTTAAGGAAATTGGAATCTTGTTTATGTAGTCTAAATAAATGGAAACAATAGACCATCAACCCAACACTCACAAATAGACTCTCTCCTCTGTTGCACAAGGATTCCAGGGGATTTCTCTCCTACTGGCTGGCTGGCATGGCACTTACAGCTCTGCACCTCCAGAGTAAACATCAGGAGTGCTTGAGAAGTCTCTTTTAGCTGTTCTTGCTCTGTGACAGTTTTCTCACATGCTGAAACGGCCAGCGCAACCTTTCTGGTTCCACAGTTCCCCTGCAGCAAAATGTCATGAGCCGGGGTCATGACCATCAGCAGAAATAATACTCCTTGCCTTGGGGAAAATTTTTCAAGGATTTCTTACCCTGTTATTCCCTCCACAAGGACAGCATGAGGCCTATACAGGGGGTCAAAGGGAAGTCTGAAATGGCATCAGATGCTGCAGAGCAGCACAAAATGATGGCCATGGTCAAGATGATGAGTACATAATTGATTTTAATTGACTTTGATCAGGATGAAAGAGCAACTGTTTTCTTCTTCCCTTGTCAAATATGAAGTCTCACTGAAAGGAAATCCTGGCAGCTAATATCTCCGGAGATTTGACTTTTGCTCTCTAGATTCTTGATTGATTTGTTTGGAAAAGTTAGTCAAATCAGTGGGATTATTGAGAAATTTTTACTGGCAGCACCAGCACCAATAGAGTTTCTTCAGTAAATACAGTGTCATTACAAGTCCCAGCAGTGTTCTATCAGGATGGGAGATAGAGTTTACTGGCATAAATGATTGTCAAAGCTCCTTTTTCTGATTTTGTGACCAGTTTTCATATAAGTGGAAGAAATCTGAAGGATTTCCCATCCCTGTTTTTTCTCCTTGTTTGTTTTCAGGGAAGGTGATCATGTATATGCCATGAAAAGGCAGCTCACTCTTAGATGTTAGAGCTTTTTAAGGCAAGGCTTTACAGGAAAATTGTGAAGTGATTCCTAATTCAGAAAGGCTCTGTGAAGCGCAGAAATGTAGATGTTTCTAGATAGCTACAAATTCTCCACTGTTGAGGTTTTAAGATGATGATCAAATTCTGATGAAAATTAACCTAGCAACTCTAAACAATATTGTGTTTTCTTCAACTCTTTTAATTACTTCTTACTAGAAAGTCTGTTCAAATGCATTATTCTGGAAAACCTTAGGCAGTAAGCAGTGTGTAATTTATCATAATGATACAGCAGTCTCCTAATTTGACAGATCTTTCTCCCACCCAAATGATTCCAACTTCTTTGAAGAAAGTCTGTTCCATTTCTTATTTTGAATTATGCTTTCATTAAGCAGCTGATTAATGTTGATCCCCTGCTTCGTGCTGTATAAAACATTCCATTTTATGTGTTATCTAGACTTTTTCACTATGGCTTTTAGGAGATTACTAAAATGTTCCCTCCCTTTGTTGCCATCTTTGTTGTATATTCACACATTTATTTATATGTGAGTACAAATCCATATAAATGTGTAGTAATCTCTCCTTTAGGATACTGTGAATGTATGTCATAAAGGAAAAGGAGGTTAACAGTAGAATACAATACAAACGGGCTGACTTTATAGCAGTCTTGCAGAAACTCTTGCCAAGCAAAAGAATAAATAACAGCTGTGTTAAACAAAGAGAAATTTAAGAGATAATGCTTGAATTTAGGTAGTCAGAGTCCCAGAAAACTGAGCAAGATTAATGTTCGCAGAAAAAAGAACTCCAAGGACAAAGGGTGTAATAATATGAGTTAAGTTGAAGGCAAATTTTCATAATTTCTTCAGTGACTTAAAGGCCTAAGTCAAAAATGACTTTGAGAGTAGGAGTGCTGACTTTCCTGTAAATCCATAGGGTTTGTGCTCTGGAGTCCTTCTGTCTTTCCTGAAAGTAGGAGTTAGGTGACTGCCTGCCTGCCTTAGCCCCTTTTTTGGAAGCATAATCTGTAGTCACCTGAAAATCCAAAAAAATGTTCTGGTCCAAGCAGAGGCTGAATATCCACCCAGGTTACCTATTCAAACCAAAGAACTGGAGGTACAAGCACGATTATTCCCTGTTTTACTGGAAAGCCATATGTCATCTGGTTTGGATTAAACTCACAAAGATGTGTTAGCCTGTTCAAGATCTTGTGGAAGCATTTTGAATCAATTGTAACTGACGTAAATATAGCCCTTGACTGGAAATCATCCAAAGAGAGAGAGAGAGAGCTGCAGAGGTTCAGCCAAGATGCATTATATCAAAAGCATGGATATGTTATTTTGGTGTCCTTATGGGAAGGATAGCATTACAGTTTCACAACATTCATGAAGTGCCTGCACAGTGAAAGATCTAACACAGTCATTAAAAGATGGATGAATGCCTGATGAATCTTCACCTCCTATCATGGATCATGGCTCTCTTATCTAGGCAGGTGTGGGAAGAGGAGCATGAACCCACAATGACAGAAGGCACAACAACAGCTTAGTTGTACTCCTTTGGCATGAGTATCTGAGCTTCCAGACATGATTTACTATGTTTGCATAGCAATATTAATTATTTTTTAGTGGTTATCTAGCCAAGAATATGTACAGGATTGCAAAGCTCGGATAGAAACTTCAGCCAAGCTCTGTAGGATTTACAGAAGCAGTCCTTTTACTCACAGTATACCATAGCTTTAAGTCACGAACTAGTGCTTGTGTTTTTAACCTCTTCTGTAGCAAAACGTCTGTGTTATTTTGGAGATCTCATTTCACCTGACTCTGTATTTTTTATTTGATGTCTTTGGAGTTGTGATATGATGAATTAGCTCTTGCCTACATGATTAATGAGGGGCTACAGGGAGTGGTTGAGGTGTTTTGATAATTACCAAATTCTGCTGTTATCTATGGCATGATGATTTGATATCTGAGCTGTGTGACTGGCAGGGAAATACTCAACACAGCTTTAAGAGGCAATTCTCTAGAGTCCTCTTTCTATTGTCCCTGCACACCCTGGTACAAACCCCAAAGAGCTTACAAAAAGCCAGTACAAAACAGTAAATGTCAAAATAAACAAGAGTAATCCCTTCTTGTAATATATGATGTCTACAAAAGGTGATGAGGAAATTTCTAGTGCAGTTCTGAGCCATCTAAGGTTTCTGCTTCCCAGGAGAACGTGAATGGGCATTTTGCGCCTGTGTTGAGATCCTTCAAACCAAGGTACTACATGCCTCTGTGTCTTCTGAGTCTTGAAGTCTTCCTCTCAACAAGAGCTTTTTTTTCTGAGAGATTTCCAGCAGCTACATCTTACTACCTCAGCATCAATACTAAAAAAAGTTAAGAAAGTCAAACCCTACGCACAGGAGTCATTTGGCTGACTTCAACAGGGCTGCTTGTTGGATTCAGAATTACTCACATGACTGAGGTACTAAAGACAGAGGCATCATATTTTGTAAATCTTAATAGGCTCTGTAGCTCTAAGAGCTTCAGGAACTGCAGTATATTTGAAAACCTAGCTTTGGAATATCTGGCATGCTATAGCTTTCTTCAGAGTCCTCATGGGTGAAATACTTGAGACAAACCTCAAAATCATGTAAATAGGAGAACAAAATGGTAGTTGAACGGAAACTGGAAAGCTGCTGTGCATCATGTAGTAGTTTTCCTGTTTAAAAGGTGATTTTTCTTATTCTGGTATATGCCTTTATGGGTATTGTGAAGAAGTGTGTCTTAGTCTAACATTTCCAGCTCTCACTGGAATCCTAGTGGTTTGGAAGCACCATGGATTAATTTGATTGCTTACATGGAAAGGTCATGTTTTTCACAGGCATGTAGTACAAACATTTGGACTCAATTAGAAAACTACCACTTAAAATCTAGGGTGTTGTCTTGACAATTCTCATGAAGATGTTATTTCTATCTCTTTACCATAAGCCTAGAAATCACTTTAAGATCACAGAAAACCTTTTATATTCCACTGATTGTAACTATGGCCAAAGTAGACGAAAATGCATTGGTTTCTTTCTCTTGGCCTCTTCATTCCTCTATTGAAGATCTGAGAATATAACAAACTAAATTTGATTTTGTGATCCTTTGTTTCCTCTTAGGCTGTGAATTTTTGCTCTTTAGGGGCCTGTGAGGATCTATTTGGTGTTCCCTGCCCTGTGTGTTGTGCTTGTCTCCATGAAATTTTATACTCTGCTCATTTTCAACCCTTTTCTGTCATTTCTTATGATGTCATTTGCCATCACCTCACCTTTCACAGTACTGGCAATACTACTAGACTCATCTGGCAACTCAAGAGGTTCTTGCCAGCACAGTTTTGTACCTGTATTTTAAATTAAAGCTCTGTAGACCAATCTCCAATAGAAGTCTCCTACCAACTTTTGATTAAAAATCAACTTTATGTTTACATAGTTATGTTTGTATAGTTACTGATGTCCTGAATAGATTATCAAATAATACACTGAAATTTAAAGTAAGTAAAACAGCCTAAAATTTTATCCAAAAGAAGATGAGTGAATTAGCAAGAAGTACAACCTTCAGTGTTCCCCACGAAAATGTAGGTCAAAAGCCTGTTCTGTTACAGTTTTCTTCTTAAAGCTTGAAGGTGAAGTGTGCACCACATTAGCAAAACATCTATCGGTTCAGCAGAGCCAAGAGGATTTACTTCTGTTAATATTGTCTGGCTGTTTGGGACTTTTTAGTCGTTAATTTTTGTAGAATGTAAAGTGTCCTTGTTGCTTTGACTGAGCTTTTTACGAATATTTGGAACTGAGTGGAAAGAGGGGCTAGTGTGTGACTTCAGCTGATAAGGAAATATGGCAGTCCAATGCTGTTGGAGAAAAGTGGGAATACCTCCACCAGCTGCAATGCCCATGCCATGCCCTGTGTGTTTTGGCATTGGTGTCACCTCCCCCCTGCACAGAGAGCCCTTCTCAGAGAGCCCCTCTGCTTGCTGCACTCCTACAGAGCTGCTCACCCAGCCCAGCAACACCTGATTTCTGGAAAATGGAAAGGGAAGGGAGAGAAGCAGGGTCCAGGGACATCTCCAGAGAGAGGGACAGAAATGGGGGACAGAATTAGATACAAGGCCTCATGTTGCCTCAAGTCACCAGCAATAAAGTCACAGACTGTTCAGGACATTGACAGGAGTTTCCATGTTGATGTACTTTTCATCGATTTCCAGCTGATATATAACCATTTTTCCTCAGGTAAAAATAGAAACCCAGTGCTCTGAGATATTCTCCAAGGTCCATCTATATTTATTTATTCATTGCATATTCTTTATCTACACTGCTTTTCAAGCAGTCTCATTTAAAAAAAACCAGACTATTCAGCAAGTGTGGCAAGTGTGGAACACTTTCCAAAGTAACTCCTACAATCTTTACCAATGCACTTGTTCAAGAAAAATAAAATTAAGCTCACATCTTGATTTATATTTGGCTACAGAAATGTCCAGCAAAATGTTTGTTCCTTTTGATTGATTCAGTATAACACAAGGTACAATACAGCACAGAAAATACAAGCTGAGAGTCCGGAATTGCCAGACAGCCAACCCAGAGCTGCTGAGAAAAATTTAAATGGCGTACACTTCCTCAAGAAATTTGTAATTTCATGTGATTGTAATAACTTCAACATTAGCACTACCACAAAGAAGGATGTTCTGAATTGAAACATAAGGGATAAATCTAGCCAGTGAGGTTGTAACAGTTTGTTGCAATCTGAGAATCTCATCCAGGATTTTCACCACAATGTGAAGTTGTTCATCACTCTATTGAAAGATTCAAGAGTATCTTCAGTGAATATGTTTTTGTTTTTCAATGAAATAACTTTAAAGGTAGTGCTTTTCTTAGCTCTAAAAGCTTAGTGTGTTGCTTTACATTACTTCAGTCCAGTCCTGTGAATACTATTAAGCCCAGTGTTCAAACCATTTTGCCGTGATTACCATTCATGACAAAAATGTAAATGAATACATTAGAGTTTACTTACTCGTATTTTGTACCTCGGTCATGGCCTTCAATATATGTTAAAAACATCTAAAGGAAAAACCAATAACTCAAGTAATGCTTGTGAAAAAAGTGTAATGGGTGGAGTGGCGACATTTACTTGAAAGCATTTATTAAGTATAGGAAGGAAGAAAGTAATAGCTGGACTTCATTTAAAATGAAGCACAAAGAAAACTTCAAACACATATTGCATGACTTTAAGCTCTTATTTAGTTTACATGTTCACTCTCTAGATGTATCTGCCTCCCTTCATTGCTTATATCAGGACCTTAAAGTGCTTACACTTGCAATGTATGCAGTTTCATTAGATACCTTCCAATAGATAGTATAGTCCAGTTCCTTGTGCTAGTACTTTAGGTCAACCAAAATGATTTTGTCTTTTGAAGTGTTTCAGAAAGTTGTACAAATACTGTGAGTTTCTTAGTGATAATAATCATGCTAGTTGAAAGGATAGCTCCTCTAGAATGATACAAAAATAAAAATGAATGTTCCTTCATATTTTCATCATAAATTCAGGCAATGTTAAAAGATGTATTGAAAGCTGTAGAAAGTTTGATACCTTATGTTTCAGTGCTTCATTGCATCTGCTGAGTATTTTAATATGTATTTTTCTTTAAAAACTCTGATTTGTGGTTCGAGAGCCAAAACTCTTCTAACATAATCGAGTTTGCATCTCACATGGACTTTACTTGGTTTGCTCCTTTGCTTGGTGAATGATTTGAGCCCCATTGGAGCTCTTGAACCTGTGTATTTCCTGCAGCATTAACTGCATCCTATTGTGTTATAAATAATTAATCTGGCTAAATGTGAATTGTTGGCAGAGTCTTAGCAATTTTATTGTGAAAAAATACTCTGGAACAGTCTGCACATTACTTTCCCCTTCCCTCTAACTCCTAGGTAATTGTAGTTGCATGCACCAGGATGCACATTGGTCTGATGTACTCTAGCTGACATGAGACCATGCTGTACCCAGGGAGTGTTTGCAGGGCTGTTGGTTACATTAGAAGTGACACTACCAGAGCAGCTGGAAGCAAAAGAGCATGACAGCTTTTCCAGTGCCTTTAGTGAGGTCTTCCTCACTGCTGCAGACAGCTCTCTGGGAGGGACTGAGTGCATGTCGTGAACACTTGGTGCAATACCAGTGTTTAGACACAATCTAATATATTTGTGCTTCCTGCTCTCTTTTTCCTTCATGTGACTCTTAAAAATCTTTGCTTGCTACTTTAGTTAAGACACTGCTTGCCCTAAACTGCAGAACAGGACACTTCTGCCCATGTTGTGTGCCTTCATTGAGTAATTCATGCCAAGGACTGGCAATGTTATAGTAGTAAACCCAGAGTGCCACCTAATGTATTTTCAGGTTCAGTCCAGCTGGAATCTGAAGGGTTTGCCTTGGATTTTGGGGTGATCTGCTAGCTAGGATCTCTCTGAGTGAGTGCCAGGTGGAATTTATGGAGGCATCTATTCAATGGAAGTGGATAAATTGTACAGTGCATGTGCAGTGAGCCTGGTGTTCCTGGAGCCTTTCATCAGCTCTAACTGATAGAGTGTGACATCCAGTGGGTTCAGTGCTCAGACACAAATCATTTGTACTGTAAAGGCACAATAGAGCAAACATTTTGTGGAAACAGAATTTTCTAAGCCCACAGTACATGGCCCACATGCCTATGCGTCCTCCTGGAAAACTTTGTCCTACCCTGGATCTGTGGATTTGCTTTTCATGTAAAAGAAATAGGTCTTTGGCTAACATCAACACAACAGAAGAATTTGTCACTTCTAACAATAAATATGTGCTGGGAATGTTTAAGATGTTTGAACCAGCTGCTCATATCCAGCTTTTGCCTCCTGTAGGTCATATCCAGATGTTTCTTCTCTTGCCCATACCCACTGAAAATTACATGTAACATATTCTGCCATGATCTGTTCATGTTCTTAAGTCATCAGCATTGAAAACTGGCTTATATTGCTTCCTCTTAATGTATATGAAAAGAATTCTTTCTAATTAACTTGAAAAAAATGTTTGACAGAACATTCTCTTGTTAGTGCTGATCATTTGGGAACCCCTTCTGCCCTTTAGCAATAGCTTTGTTAGGAGAAAGAAGATGAAATAGAGTCCCTTTCAGATTTTGGCAGACACATTGCAGCCATGTAGTGCACTGTCTGTTGCATAGGGCCAAGGCTGAAGTGATGTGATTGCCAGTGTGGAGGAGAGGTCTGGGTTATGTCCCCAAAGGTCACTGTTGCCAGCAGGCAATACCTAGAGTATATTCCCTGAACTCCCCTAGCTCAAAGGGTTTGATTGTGAGAGCCCTCACACTGCAACCCACACACACAGAGAGAGATTCTTCTGCAATCTCCATGCCCCGCTGAAGAGTGGCCACAATGTGGCCTTTGTTACAGCAGGGAACTTCCCTGCCCCTTACAAAGAGGTTGCATAAGAGACAGCTGAAGAACCCAAGGTGAAATGTGTTCTTAAATGTTGGCAGGTAACACTGGCATGAAAATTCTGCAACTCAGTCTCCCAACTTTTGTTACTACCTTGATGAATTGCAGACATAATATAATTAAATAATCAAAACTTTTAGTTCCTGTAAATATACAAATGTTTTCCCTTATAAGTCTTTAAATCTTAAGATTCATTAGACAACCTCTTTTGGTCCAAAAAATCATAGAAGCATAGAACATCCTGAGTTGGAAGGGACCACAAGGATCATCAAAGTCCAGCTCCTGCCCCTGCACATGACAGCCCCAAGAATCACACCATGTGCCTGAGAGCATTGTCCAAACTCTTCTTGAATTCTGTCAGGCTTGATGCTGTCAACACTTTCCTGGGGAGCCTGTTCCAGTGCCCAACCACCCTCTGGGTGAAACAATCTTTACCTAATATCCAACTCAAACCTCACTTGACATAGCTCCACACCATTCCCCCACATCCCATTGCTGGTCACCAGAGAAGAGATCAGTGCCTGCCCCTCCTCTTCCCCTCTGAGGAAGCTGTGGACTGCTGTGAAGCTTCCCTTCAGCCACCTCTTTTCCAGGCTGAAAAAACCAAGTGATCTTAGTCACTTCTCATGCAGCTTTCCCTGTAGACCATTCACCATTTTCGTAGACCTCCTTTGTACGATCTCTAATAGCTTTATATCTTTCTTATATTGTGGCTCCCAAAACTGTCCCCAGACTCAAGGTAAGGCTACCCCAGTGCAGAGCAGAGGGGGACAATCCCCTCCCTTGCCTGGCTGTGATGCTGTGCCTGATGCTCCCCAAGACAGGGTTGGTCCTCCTGGCTGCCAGGGCACTGCTGGCTCATGTTCAACGTGCCATGGACCAGGACTCCCAGGACCCTTTTCTGTGGTGCTGCTCTCCAGTATTTTGGTCCTCAATCTGTGCATATATTCAGGGTTGACCCACCCAAGGTGCAGAATCTGGAGTAAAATTAAAGTTGACAGAAACATATTTTGAAGAATCTTTTGTAGAATACAAAGACAGGCAAAATGGAGAATTCCTGTGTTTTGAAGTCTAACAAATACAGTAAGGTGATAGCTTATTTTCAAACCTGTCTTTGTTAACAAAGAGCGATGAGATTCACATGTTTTTGGAGTTCTGCTGGGCCACAGGATGAGAAAATTAATAATGAAATGAAGCCCTCCTCTGCCTCTCATTCAAATACTCTTTTACAAAGCGAGGCAGTGTGACAGCAAGAGTGAGCATGATAGTTTAAATATTTGCTTTACCAGATGCTAGAGAGAGGACAAGGAAGCTTTGGCATCCACTGTCTACAACTTGCCTAACATCTGCAAGATAATCAGAAACAGAAGTGTGTAGATGGGGCTGGGGGGATAATATCTGATATATACCCTTCTCTGTGATCAGAAGCCATGAAGCATGGGGAGAAGGAAATAAGCAGACCACAAACAGTGCAGGAGCAAGGTCACCAGGAAGGAACCAGAAGATGAGAGATTTGGGTCAAGAGTGAACTGTACACAAAAATACTATTTCCTACTGCTGATCTCTTCTTTTGCCTGCAACTTGTATACATTTTATTTAGAAGAGAGAGATATAATGGTAGCATGTGACTGCTAACAATTCAGAACAGTTCTTAATAAAGAGGAATAAATGTTTTTTCCCCCTGTCAATGCAAGCTACCATCCCTTTTTAACATTTGGGAAAAGTTGAACAAGTGGTTATACTGATAGTGTGAAAAGGTGGATCTTCGTCCTACAGTGACCAGGACAATTCTCTTCCTACACCTTTCCCATTCTTATAAGAGTGACTAATTGTGGTGAAGCAGGTTCAGGACCCACCAAATGAAATGAAGGATAACAGCCCACAAGAATAAGATATCCTTTCACTCTGTGTAAACAAGGATTAAGTGTTGTTTTTAACTACAAGATGGCTTTATTGCTCCCATTTGTTTTATGGATTCCTTACCATCCATTACTTAATTAAACTTAAAATACAAACCTGGCTTTACCATTACTGAGCCTGTGAGCAATCATTAAGTGTCACTGAGCCAGCTCTTCATGTGGTTTTACAAACCTTTACTTTGAGGACAGGGTAAGAAGAGCTTATTGAATCTGGCTTGGCTATCCTGAAATCAATAGATGGTATCAGATCCTGAACTACTGCAGTACATATGGAAGATAAAATATAGGGTCAGGAGGCCTGTTCAGCTGTTGCATTTAATCAGCATTATTAACATACACCAGGCCAAAACTAGAGTCAAACACAGTTGAATCAGCTTTCTAGTGCCCCAAGGAAATACCCTGCCTTCCCTGCAATAATCTTTCCACAGAAAGCTTTCTAAATGATACCATATTTCTCCTTCCTGACACTCTTTAACTCTTTCTCCTGTGAATATCCAGTAACAGACAAGTTATTTGATAACATTAGTTTTTATATATTTTTTCCTTCTTTTTCTTTTCTTTCTCAGTGTTTTATGTGGCTTTTCATTTTTATTTTATTCCATCCTGAAAAACATTTCAACTCATCCAGTGGAGTTGCTGTAATTTTTTTCTCAGTGCTTTTAGGTTCATACTCCTCTCCCAACTTTTTCCATCGAGGAAGCCAGCATCTGAAATCCCTCCTGTGTTTAATTTAATCAGCATTTCAGATTAGCTCACTACTACCCATGTTTGTAGTGAGGGAAAAAAGAAATTAGCATGAACTTTGTAATCACTGCTTACTTAACAGGACTGGTTTACAACTTTTCTGTAGGAACAAAAGAATCAGCTTAGTGAAAAGTTTTTATTGTTCTAAACTTCTCTTCAGACACAGAAAAAAAAAAAAAAAGACCAAAAAAAAGGACAGCTTGAGGGTGAAAAAGGTGTCAGGAACAGAGGTTTCCTGCAAGAGTTCCCAGGTAACAGGCAACCTGGGCTGCTTTAGCTATTTCTGAGACAGGCAGGCAGATTGCTGAGTCAGTGCTCTTACAGTGTCCTTCAAGAATTAATTAAAAGCAGTGAAGAATAAGCTTTGCTTCCTCAGTATGATTTTTTTTTTCTGAAACTGTTTTGAGCAGCTTTGGCTGGAGGAAATGGGAGACAACTGCCATTATCACATAAAGGCAAGACCACTTCCTCCAGGACAAAAGTCACAGGTATATGGGTCAAAACAGCAGCTGGAAGTCTTTCAAACACATGACTTTTAATAGACAGACTCAGAATAATTGGAGAAGGTTTGTACCAGACCACCTGGAAGCAAGCTTCAGATGTTTACCAATAAGGATAAAGCACCTCTGCCTAACCTTTCTTGTTACAGGAATTTTACACAGCTTGATTTAATCCAGGTTGAGACAAGAAGCCTCAAATATGAAGTTCTCAGGAGACTTTGTTCAGCTGATTTTCCAAATAAGCTCAATACTTGTAATATTGTTGTAAATGCACATTAATTACACTGGAACCTTAGACATATTTGGCAAAGCTGGTTGCCACAGCAGTCGTTGCTGTTCTATGTGGTCTATTTTGCATTTAGCTTTTTGGTACAGTAATATTACAAAATAAGCACACTCACTGGGGGAGAAAAGCAGCAACCCACCAAGCCTCTTTCTTCCTAATATGGTGAAATAAAAAGCCTTGGTCCAAGCCAGCTGAAGTGCTGATGGAGTTGAAGCCCAAGGATCAGTGTGGTGTGGCGCCTGAAGAGCACAAAGGTCGTGGTCAAGATTCACACTGGGAGGGCAGGAAATGTTTGAATTCCCTGACCATGACTAAATGATGGGAGCCAGTGATGCTATCAGCAATGCCCTCTTCTTGTCCCAGCTCATGTTTGGTTCCAGAATGTGAGAGCATTCCTTCCTGTGATTGCTGGCTTGGGAGCTCTGGACTGTGCTATAGGGCATGTGTAGGGACCTACTTTTAAAGGTTTATATTGAGCAGGGACATGAATTTCTCAGTGCGCAGGGTCTCAGCCCCCAAGCTGAGAAGGAGGCTGATGAGGGACAAGCTGTGGCAGGAGGAGAGACACCAGGCCTTGGCATCTCCTCTGCTTGCACAATGTCCAGTGAGCAAGAGCCCCAAACACCATTGGAGTACCGGGTAGTTTTGCCTTTCTCCTTACTTGTGTTCACTATCATCTTTTAAACAAAAGAGCTCAGGTTTTCACAATTGGTTAGTGGGTGCTGTTTGCCCCATCCCAGCTGAAGAGATGGGGTTTTCTGGCTGCTTCTCAGGGGTTCTGCTTCTGCTTCTGCTTTTTAAAACCTCTGCTTAGGGATGCTTGGTACAGTATTAACTCACCGTATTTAAGTCCAGGGATCCTTGCATTTTTCTTACTTGCTAATGTGAGGGAGAGACATAGGTGAATCCATAAAAGAAAGGGAATTCCATACAAAAACCCCAGAGGCTGACATGCTCAGATACATAATTCCAGTGATTATAATTTATCAGGTTCCCCAGCCATGTGAGGCTTTGGGAATAAAAGCTGACTGAAACTCTCATCTCCCCAGAGAGAGAGCTACAAGGAAAGCATTTTAACCACACTTGTGTCACAAATTCCTCTTGCATTTGGTGACTGTGGCTTGCTCTAATTAAAACAATAACAGTTTCAGCACTGTGTTCTAAAGCAAACAATCTGTTTATGAGAGAAGAAATCGAGAGAAACTCTGAAGACAGCACTTTTCCCAGAGAACGTGTCTCCACCACCCCATAGCACATTCTCTCCTGCTGCAATGTTGTCACTCATCAGAAAGCTTTGCTTCCCAGCTTTGCTTCCAAGAGCAGAGGGGCTGATTTGGCAGATGAATCATCCATATTATACCTATGAGTGTTCAAAAAGGCCTGAACTTTGTCATGAAGCCTGGTCATATCCAAAGCTGGATTTGTTGTGCTCTGTTGTTTCCACCACAGCTCCCCACCCCGGGGCTCAGACCTAGCCTAGGAGGACCTGCCCAGATAAAGTGAGGAGGCTCTGCAAGCCCCTGGGAAGCATCCAGCCCTTCACTGGCTTGGAAGAATGAAGCAGAGGCAGCAGCGCAATGAAGGAGAAGCATGCTCAGTCAGCTTTATGAAATAATACATTGTTTATACATCCATTAGGAAAACTTCGATAAGGAGGGAAACACTGAAAAGGAAATACCTTTTTTTTAGTGGAGTATAAGTGATGCCTGTGGTTTGAAACAAAGGCGTGTTGGCAGGATCATGCTATACAGAAAAGGAAGAGAAAGGGAAACTGCATTTGAATTAATTCAGATAAGTGAAGGTCAGAAGACCTTATGTCAGAATTTTCCATTAATTCTTGTGGTCTAGCTCTCTGCCAAAATCGTGTTACCTCCTAACTCCTTTGTACAAATATTGTTGTGGTTATTACTACTGATTACTGTATCTACTGCAATTACACATACAAAAGCTGTTTACAGTATTGCAGACATAATAATGCAAAAGAGCAAAGCCAGATTATTTTCATGGTGGGTGTTGTATGAGATTTTGAATGAATTTATATAACTCTCTTTGGCCACAAGTGGGGAAAAGAAAAGAACAAAAGAGTAAGGAACAAACTTTGTTTTAATTCAATCCCTGTATTGAATCTTTACTTGAAACTTGATTTTTGGTTAATCATAATTTTTTTGAACCTGTAATCAAAACCTCTATTTGACCTAGAATATACTATTTTAATTTGAGATCAAATTTTGTTTAAAATTACTTTCGCTTAAGAAAAAACTCAAATCTTT